>CM017441.1:55211238-55291142 GCA_007726485.1 Eragrostis curvula
ATTCAGCTAGCCCTTGATGACTTGCCCTACAACACCTTCGATATGCCAGAGGAAGTGCAGGAGCAGGTACCTCGCTGGATGCAATTCCCTTCAACATCTATATACCCAGGTCGTCTGCTCTAACTCCGATTGTAACATATTTATTCAGGTCGCGCTTGTGCATTCTCAGTTCAAAAGAGCAGCAACCAGAACTGATCCACCAGACACGCAGCTGTCAAAGGATCTGTCCTCTGCTCTCGCCAACAAGACCTGTGACCCTGCCGTTTTGACAAGGATATCAGAGAAGCTCCAGCTACAGACTATGGCCGATATGAAGAAAGAGTCTGTCGCTCTGCATGAGATGGTCATCTCAAGTGGCGGTGAACCTGACGGATGTGTCGAGGAAATGTCCTCATTACTCAAAAAGCTTAAAGATTGTGTCATCACTGAACCTCCACCCACCACCGACACTCTCAGCACCAGGTCCGGCTCTATAAGCCACAGATCTCCTATCATCCCAGATGAATTCAGATGCCCCATATCCCTTGAGCTCATGCAAGACCCTGTCATTGTTTCCAGCGGACAGGTATGCACTCGGTTGTGCAATTTTAACTGTTCCGGCAAAAATACTTTGGCATTAATCTGACTCCTATCTTCTTTGCAGACATATGAGAGATCCTGCATCCAAAAGTGGCTTGATTCTGGCCACAAAACATGCCCAAAGACACAGCAGCCCCTCTCACATACGTCACTGACGCCAAACTTTGTCCTCAAAAGCCTCATAGCACAGTGGTGTGAAGCCAACGGCATTGAGCTTCCGAAGAACAAAGTGAATTCCCGTGATAAGAAAGCATCCAAAAGCTCTGACTACGACCATGCTGGTCTAGTCTCACTAATGAGCAGGCTGAGGAGTGGGAACCAAGATGAGCAACGGGCAGCTGCTGGTGAGATCCGTCTACTTGCAAAGAGAAATGTGAACAACCGGATATGCATTGCTGAAGCAGGAGCAATCCCTTTGCTGGTCAATCTACTCTCCTCTTCAGATCCACGGACACAGGAACATGCCGTCACAGCACTCCTTAACCTCTCCATTCATGAGAACAACAAGGCAAGCATTGTTGGGTCACATGCTATACCTAAGATAGTGGAAGTGCTCAAAACTGGGAGCATGGAAGCCAGAGAAAATGCAGCCGCCACACTATTTAGCTTGTCAGTTGTAGATGAAAACAAGGTTACAATTGGCGCTGCTGGTGCAATACCCCCTCTTATTAATCTTCTGTGCAATGGGAGCCCCAGAGGCAAGAAAGATGCAGCAACGGCGATTTTTAATCTGTGCATATACCAGGGAATAAGATCCGGGCAGTGAATGCTGGAATTGTCATCCATCTGATGAACTTCTTGGTGGATCCTACTGGGGGAATGATTGATGAGGCACTCACTCTTCTGGCAATTCTTGCTGGTAATCCGGAAGCCAAGGCTGTAATTGCACAATCGGAGCCAATTACCCCCACTTGCTGGAGGTGATTAAACTGGGTCGCCTCGCATAGAGAGAATGCTGCAGCCATTCTATGGTCGCTTTGTTCTGCTGATATTGAGCAAAACGAGGGCTGCAAAGGCTGCTGGAGCAGAAGATGGGCTAAAGGAACTTCAGAATCTGGCACAGACCGTGCAAAGAGAAGGCTTCTAGTATTCTGGAAACTTATGCGACAAGCTGATGAAGCGTGAACCTGACCATAAATGGATTTTCTTGAATGAGGTTGTGGCTTAGCTATATTTTACACGTAAATACCAAATACCTAGACGCTTCTGGATATTGTTGACAGATATATCTGTAGGAAAAATCTGTTAAGATTATTTTGTAAGCGCATAATTTGGCTCCTGCTTGTATCATCATGTAATTCAGCCCAGATGTACTTGGTATATAAAAAGAAGAATAGTGAATAAAAATTGTATGTGATTCATTTGGTGGTTATTATATTTTCAGGTGTCATGCATGCACCCCCCAATCCATTCCCCTTTACAGGACATTTCAACACTAGATGAACGGGGAAATTTCCTTTTGAAGCTTGGGACTTGTAACACGAGAAAGAAAATGAAAAGTCGTGTTACGGTTCTGTCTTTTGGTTACATTTGGTGGCTTCATGTTGAAGTAAGTTTCCTCTCAGCAATGTCTTTGTACATTTTGGATGCTGTTTAAACGGTTTGTGAAAATCTCAACCATTTGTGATGGGCTTATTTTGCTTGATTTCCATAGAGACCCACATGATTCAGCTTTTATCAGGTTATCTGATTTATTGTCAAAAACAATGCTAATTTTCTCCTGATGACTACTAAAATCAGGCGATGTTAGAGTTAACTCAATTTCCGTTGTTATCTCTCTTTTTGTGGTACCTTCCTTTTTTTAGAATGTCGTCTCTGAACTTTCTTTTTATACCATGGGAATATGCATATACCCAATTACAGACAGTTGCTTATTTTGTTTGTCTGAGGCAATCGAGGAAAATTGATGGTGTCACTGCACATAGAGCTAAATGCTAAGTAATCAAAGTACTAGTTTATGGTTCTGTTTTTCATGTTAATTGACCAGATTCAGATGCAAAATGTAAAACAGATGAACCAGGTAAACAGTATTATGCTACTGAAAATTGCAGCACATGGAGTTATCTTATAATTTGGCTGTGGCTACTTCCATCGTTACATTGTGGTATGAGAGATATACAACATGTTTAGACCATAACTAAATGATGATAAATGCTGTTAACATAGGCAACGTATCCTATGAGAACCAGGTTCGTGTGAGAACTATGAGAACTTCAATCTGGACCAAATGATTTTGATCCAATGGAGCGTACGAATTCAGGTGGGAGGGTGGATTTGTAAAATCACCGCCCACTTAATAATACTTTTGCAAATTCCCCCTCTCACCTCTCCCCATACGCCCCCTTGGATCAAGATCATGTGGCCCAGATTGAAGTTCTCATAGTTCTCACACGAACCTGGTTCTCATAGGATACGCTCCCGTTAACATAATGTGGCGTTTTTACACCATGGCAGTCTATCTCTTGGTAACACCTTTGGATACTGAAGAAGATCTTGTCTCGTATTGTAGACAATGTGCATGGAGCCTTTAAGTAGATCTCCAAGCATAATATTGCACATGGGGGACAAAGTGCCCCGTGCTTCTTCTGCAATTCTGGCCATTATGGCCAATGCTAGCAAAAAGTCATTTCCATGGGGATAACTAAGCTGAAGATGCTCCAAATATTGAAAACGGTGCAACCCACTCCAAAAAGCATGCCTAGAAGCTTTATCAAAAATCAAAATTTTGCACAGATCTGGGTGATGTTATGTTTTTTATACATGCGAAAAATTAAGCCCCAATTCGATTCCATTTGAAAGATATGAAAGTGATAAGTTTGGCAATGGACAATTCTTTAGTGCTAGGGTTCCTCAATTTTTTCATGTATGTATTTCAGTTGGATTAATGCTTGAAAGTTTGTGTCAGTAAGTTATAACCTCACCTATGGATGTGGTAAGTTGTGAATTTCTGAAAGATTCTAGGTGTAGATTCTATCAAATTTACATCGTTCCCAGTTTTTGAAGCATTTGTCAGTTGTTATGCCCCCGTTCCCACAACTTAAACACACATATTGGACCGGATAACTTCAGCCATGTTTCTCTGGTGAAAAATATGATAGATTGGTTGGCAGATCTTTTCAATACCATCCCAATTCAACCGAAATATCTGAAACATTTTATTTCACAGAGGGAAACAGGAGGGACTGTTTTCTGCTGTTGGATGAATTTCAGACTATGCATTTGGTGATCTTCTTTAATGTTAGAATAGGCTAGCCCGCTATTTATAACACAACAGGCTTCTATGTGTGCTTCTCTTTCGTTTCTCAATCCTTGAGGCTTGAACTGCTTCAGAACATTTTGGTTCATTTGATTCCATGACAGTTCAGATATCTTGCACGATGCATGGTAAATACTGCTACCATATAACCTTATCCTTTATAATCTCAGGCATAAAATATCTAGCAAGACAAATAGGTACAGAAGTATAACAATAAAAAACTCCTCTCCTACTGTATGTCAGTGTACAGTAACATGTCGTTGCATGTATCACATGGCCAACCTAAGCACCGTAGAGGACACAGTTCCAAACTAATCATGCATGCCCATATCATTTGCTTGCTTAAAACTGTCTCCACTCATCTGTCTTTGCCCCCCTTATATCAGTAATCAGTACTGCGTCTAACTAGTGTGATGACACAGCTCCTATCTAATCTTTTCACTTAAACTGTTAAACAAATAGGCAAGTTGGTTGAGGAGATCTAGATGCTGGCCCTGTAGGAGTGTTCAACTTTGTCCTTTGACCGCAACTGCATGCACCTAATCAAGATTCTTATACTTGTTACAACCAGAACATCCATTGTGATATTATTCTATCTCCACATGTGATGTTTAAACTAAGGCAAGTTCCAGCTTAGCGCATCATGTTGCTACAATGATATGATTGATGACACTAATTAATCTCTTGGGTATGTGTTATGGAAGGGGATCCCCTGAAATCACCGCTGGGAGGGAAATACACATCCCAGCTGTCCGTTCAACTAGAAAATGAATGGTCAAGATCCAACAAGATTGACTGTGAGGTTGATTACCGCCTAATCTGATGACCTGGGTTTGTAATGAACTCCCTACAAAAGGCCACCCACATGCCGGAAGATGCAATGCAAGAGCTGTTTGGGTTTGCACCAACCAGCTTCAGACCTGAGGTGGCATCGGGATGGGGCATATTGCTGATCCCGGTGGCGCTGTAGTCATCGGCTGCAAAGTGCTGCCAATCTTCAACGAGCGCGGCATCATGGATGGCGCGATGAAAAAGGTGGTGCATAGGATTGACGGCAAGAAAGCTGTCACTCGGGTCAAGGAGCTTCTGAAGCGGGCTGCTCAGGCCAGGCCTCACAGAGGTACCGTCGGTGGCAAGAAATGGAAGGTAACAAGATCTGAAGGTTTCTTGTTTCCTTGGACACAAACTAAGGCATCACTACTAAGTTGTTTTCTGTTAGCAGCATGCATCCTTTATTGGGGTCTACATGTGCAGACACATTCGTAATTAACTTATGGTGTTGTGTTATTTTTAGAAGGTTCTGAGCTTCCAAGCGGCAAGCGACTCAGCAAAGGGAGGGCAGCAGCAGCAACATGAACAAACTAGCGACGACGTTAGCTGCAGCTCGAGCAAGCTGAGCTTCAAGTGGGACGTGGGCAGCTGCTCGTCCGTTTCGGCGTCGTCGGCTCTGTACTCGCCGCTGTCGTTGGTGTCGGCTCCAGCAAAGGCCGCGGATCAGATGCTGACGCCGTCGAGGAAGCACTACTGCATGTCGAGGCTGTCGTCCATGAGCCAGCACAGCGCGTCTGTGCTAGAACCTGCTATTGCCAGTATGGTGTACAGCAGCAGCAGCCCAAAGAGTATGAAGAGCATGGAAGGGGAGGAGGGGACCTGCAGGATGGGGCAGTGGATCACCACGGATTCAGACTGTGAGTTGTGTATTACTATTACCTAGTAGCTTAGATATTATCTAATCATGAGATGTGTAATTAGCCAATAGGTCACGTATGCTCACGCTGTTGGTTGATTGGTATGCAGTTGTGGTTTTGGAGCTCTAATCGATGAAAGATGTACGGATGAGGACGGACAGAGTCAACCTGGACTGAGGGGAGCTGAGGCAGCTGACAAGAATGAATTGCCTCCCTTTTCCCTGGCCAAGAAACGATGAGAGGAACATTGGTGATTGAACAGCCAGTGCAGCACCTGCTATGCTATGCTTGGTGCTGTTGCTGCATCGAGGAATGAAATTGTGGGAGCGAAGAAAAAATGAGTCGAATCGATGGTGTGTGTAGTGATTTGATGATGCTTTTTTTTTGTAGGACTTGAGTAGATAGTTATATGTTGCTAAATAGGAAATTATTTGATTTTGACTGATTGAGGAGGGACACACGGTGATCGAAGGATGCTCTGAATATATCTGGAAGGAAACAATTAGAAAAAAGAACCAAAGCCCAAGCGAATCAACCGGTTCGTTGTATTGTAGCATAAACAAGAGAAACCCGAGTACGATGCTCTGTATTTCATAGCCTGGTGAGATTGGGTTAAAGATTGGTGGACTCCTGAAAGTTGTGGACGACAGTAACACTCTGGTTTTGTAAAATTGGTTTCAATAGTTGTAACTTCTTGTAACAATAGACCAGTTGTAGTTTTGTGAAATTAATTCTTTATTTTGCTAAGGATGGAGATGGGCGTGTCGTTGATGAATGATGATCCCATCCCATCCAGATGCAGTGACATCGTTGGTGATGACGGTATTTTTCATACATCCAGGGAAAAAATGAAAATTTCTCATTTCTAGAAAAATGACAGAAAAAACTTAAAAATCTCGGGATGTGTTTTCTAGACAACTTAATGAGTTCCGGGAATCCAATATTTCGTGTTCTGGGAAATTAGTTGGAATTTAGGATTTTTCAGGAATGGTTCAAACAACATAGTTTCTATGGTGATCTTGAAGAAGATCTTGGGAATTTGGAAAAGATGATAAACGAAATTGCAACGGTTAGTCTTGGGGATTTAAATATAAATACCCCTACTCTCCCTTTTAGCAGATTGTTGTTGTCTAAACACAAACAACAGCGAACTTTAGTCACTCTCTAACTTGCCCAACCTCCATTGAGGCCTCGTTTGAAATGCAGGAATTTCATTGGAATTTCACAGGAAACAGTTCAATTCTCGCAGGAATGAAAAAGAAATCCTCCATTCCAAACGGGGCCTGAGCTTGATTCTTCCTTGGTTTGGACGGATTGGCTGAGCCATTGTCTAAGATGATCTTATGAGATTTAATTTTCATTCTTTAAGACTAAAATTCATCGAGTCTCATTAACATTATTTGTTACTCTTGGGAATTCGTTTATCTAGCCGGCTAGGTGTCATTCCATAAGAACCAAGCTTGTGGTGTGCCATGGGAAATTTGTGGAGATTAAATTCACCTCGAAAGGGCAGAATTACTGTGTATAAACAATGGTTGATCTTTGCTCGGTGAGTATTCAGATTGAGAGAAACCCAACTTTTTGTGAGCTCCTCAACACAGACGTAGGCAGGGGCGACGCTACATGAGCTGTCCGGAGTGCCATGGCACCAGGGTTCAAAGCAAATTTCAGTGGTTTAGATCAGATTTTTACCATATGTGTTGTGCACCACCTAATGCTAAACATGGGCACCAAATTGTCACGTCTATTGTAAAAGCGGCACTCGGCTCTCTCGATCGCTAGCTTCGCCACTGGACGTAGGACAATCTTGAGGTGCCATGTCACCCTTGTTCTTTGTATAGTTGTTGAAATTCTTGAGCCTAACTGCATCGATCTACCTGTCTCATAGTTTCTAGTGTTAATTTATATATCATGTTTTATTTCATTCAAACAGAATTGTTGAAGAATCATTAACATCAAGCGAAACTTTTCCTAGAAAAATCAATTAGTTTTTTGGGGGCTTTTGAACTGATATATGAAAGAAAAACTTATGTTTTATTTGTTTCACCTATTCAATCAACCCCCGCAATTTTAGGCAAGCATGAAAAGTGACGGCGCATGAGGAGGCTGCCTGTTCAAGAGGGGAGAGGGATAACAACTTGTCTCGCCATACGACTAATACATGATCAAAGGAAGAAAACGGGTCCTAGTAGTGAATTGATATGCCATAAAGGAGATTTCAGTCGTTTAGGCCTTCTGTTGTTGATCATCGAGTATGAGACCGTTACATAAATGTGAGGGTGTCTGTATTCTACAATCTAGCTTTCATTCAGTTACCGTAGGCCATCGTATTTGTGCAATGGCATCGTGGTATGTATGTTTGTCACAATTCAGTAAAAACTTACCTCACTAGACTGATTATTGTGAAGTATGAAGAGATTAGGTTATAGAAACTGAATTCAACAGCTAATCTCTGTTTCAACTTCAAATTATAAAATCAAGAATTCACAACCTAGAGCTGAAAAAATTTTACATGAAAGGAGGAAACATGTGACAAACACGAGGGCCTAGATCTTATCGTGGCCTTGTGAATTTTTACTTTTTATCGTGAAACATGGTGAAGTGCCATCACTAGGGTTTTCATTACCGATGAAAACCGGACCGGTAACCGGAAAAACCTGTCCAGTCCGGTTAGCAAAACCGCTTGGTTTTCTGCAAAAACCGACATTGTGTTTTCGTGTACAACGGTAAACCACCCGGTTTTTCCGGTTTACCGGACCGGTTTTCTCGATAGCGGTTTTTCTGAATTTTCCGAAATTACAAACCTTGGCCGGCATTCTTTTTTTTTGCCCAAATTAAAAAATAAAAAATAGGCACAGTCCGTTGCTGCGGGCCGGGGGGCGTGGGAGGAGAAAGATTTTTTTATTTCTTTTTTTTCCTCGACGACGAAAAAAAAAAAGAGAGGAAAAGGGCCAAGTTTATCTTCTTCTTGGTCCCCTTTGTTGTCTTGCGGCGGGCAACAACCACCACTACACTACACTACGCTAGAAGGAAGGAGGAAATGAGATGCTCGGCGTCGGAGCTGGTGCCCCTGCGCCGCCTTTAGTTCGAGCTCCTCCGCTGGTCGTCGCGCCCCGTCTCCCACCCTTCTTCTCCTTCCCCCTCCGCCGCCGCGGGCGGACTTCTGCTGCTGCTGCTGCTAAACAGAATCAGGGGAGGAGAAGGTGGTGGTCCGACTCCGACCAAGTAGAATACGACGACGAGGAGGAGGATTATGATGATTTCTTTCCCGGTGGCAGCTTGGGCGGGGAGCTGTTCGACGAGCCATGGTTCTCCAAGGTCCCTCCCTCCCTCCCAATGAACAAATTGCTTCTCAAGTTGCTTCATTGTATCGTGGACTGATTGTGAGAGGATTTTCCAGGTGTTCAAGACGTACGGGTACCTGCTCCCTGTGATGTTAGCGTCCATGTTGGTCGCGACGGGGCCGAGGGCTTTCCTCATGGCCATGGCCATCCCTCTTGGTCAGTCAGCCATATCGTTTCTGCTCGACGCAATATGGGGAAGGAATGGTCGGAGGAGGCAACCACCATTTGAAGAAGAATATGAAGAGGAAGAGGAAGAGGAGGATTTTCCCAAGTACAGCTCTGACTTTGCATCAGCAAGTGGTCGAGACAGAAGCAGCAGCAGCTATTACGGGCGGTGGCGGCAGAGCTACCAGTCATGGGTGTCAAATGATTTTGTTGCTGAAGCTGATGATTACAGCTCCAACGACAGAGGAGGTGGCCCAAAAACCAGCGGCTTTGGAGGTTGGGATGAACTCCTGGACAAGGACGACGACGCAACCCAGGCGAGGAACAAGGCATCCTCTCGTCCTCCGCAACCGATAACTGATGCTGCTGCCCGGGGACCGGGAGCTCCATTAAGCAGGAAGAGAGCGAGAATGTCAGCAAGCACCAAGTACAAGCAGGCGCCAATGCTGATGCGCTTGTTGGTGGCAGTGTTCCCATTCCTGGGATCATGGTTCAGGCTGCTCTAATTCATCGCACCGAGCCAAAGTTTGGTATGTTTGCTTCATTGCTTGGGCGGCTAAACCCCTCGGCAGGCTTAAGGAATGCAATGGCACCGGTGCTATAGTTGTGTTTTGGGTGTAGCAAGTATTGTGTTATGTGTTCATTGCTTGGGTGGCTAAACCCCTCCCTCCACAGTTTGGTATGTTTGCTTCATTGCTTGGGGGGGCTAAATCCATCATTATTATTTTACTATAAAATGGTACTATAGGCTTACGGAAGTAGTACAAGTAATTTTGTTGGACTGTTACGCTTATACTTGAACAGACTAATACTTCTTTATGAAGCTCAGTCTATTCTGTTGTTTGTTTCAACCTATTGCTACTGTCATAATGAAAAGAAGTTACTCTAGGCTTTATCAGGATCAGTCTATTTTGCAGCACGGAGTAGATTTTATATCAAACTACGTAGCCAGAAATTCTTACACTGTGGGAATGAGGTAGTATCTTTTATGTTTGTTACACCTTGTGCATATTACTGTTATGTTCAAATTCTGAAATAGAACCAACACATTTGTTGGTTGTCTTTGATGATCAAGGATCAATGTTCAGGAGAGGTACGATATCTTTGTTTGTTCTTGCAATATTTTCTTCATTAGTTTACCTTTTTGTCGAATAATTACGTTGCCTAGTTAATTTGTTACGGATGTCAAATCAGTCACTTCTGAATTAAGGGTGAACCTACAAGTGTAGAATATTGGTTTTTCTATTGGCAGTTAACCTTTGGTTTCAGTAAGAGAACAGAACAAACCAAACCGCAATGACCACATTAACACCTATTGTGTAGCCCTCATCCCCATCGTTGTCTCTCCTGTCTTGAAGAAACAAATATATATATATACGACGACACACATGACAAGACGAAAGCAACAAATGCATGCATGGTAGTGGACATGCACATTTTTGGAGCCTGATGCATACCCTGATTTTCTTTTCTTTGGCGTTGTAAACTAGTAAACGGGAAAGAATTGAATCTCGAGTAGGAGTATACTAGTAGTAGTAGAAAAAGTGTGGCAAGGCAACCAGCCAGGTAAGAATGTAATGGTGTGTCAGTTGCTAGTCGGTGTAACAAAGCTGAAAGAGAGAGGATGCAACCTTTGTTTTCACAGCCTGGTGTCCTTGATTCTACCGTGCCTGGCGCCTTGGAGTTTTCACCGGAATTTCCTGGTAACTACTACTTGCTCTGCTCGTGTATATGAGGCAGGCTAGAGAAGCGCAGGTGATCGATCAAAAAAGGGTAGGATGCCGCCGCAGCAGCAGCGGCGGTAGGTGCACGAGGCGGCGCTGCAGGGGCGGTACTCGCTGGTGGCTGTGCGCGGGAATGGGCAATCCGCGGAGGTGTGGGAGGCTCGGCACCGGCTCACCGGCGTGAAGGTGGCCGTGAAGATCATCTGCCTGGCCAATTCCGGCGTCCCCATGGCGAAGGTACAGAGAGAGATCCTGGTGATGCGTCTCCTCCGCCACCACCCGCACATCGTCCACCTCTACGAGGCCGTCGTCAGCAGCGAAAACAAGGCGGTGTATCTGGTGATGGAGTTGGCGGAGCAGGGGGAGCTCTTCTACTACGTCACCGCCAGGCAGAGGCTGTCGGAGGACGAGGCCCGGCGCGTGTTCCGGCAGGTCGCCGGCGGCGTGTCCTTCTGCCACCGCAACATGGTTGTACACCGCGACCTGAAGATGGACAACATCCTGCTGGACTCGGAGCACAACGTGAAGATCGCCGACTTTGGGTTCAGCAAGCTCTTCAGGTACAGCAAGGTGCTGAGCAGCTTCTGCGGCAGCCCAGATTACGCGGCGCCGGAGATGCACGACTGCCGGCAGTACATCGGCCCGGAGGTGGACGTCTGGAGCTGCGGCGTCATCCTCTACACCATGCTTTGCGGCTGCTATCCCTTTCACGGCGGCGACGACATCACCAGACTGCAGAGGAACATCAGGAGAGGGGACTTCCGGCTGCCGCCCCACCTCTCCGACCAAGCCCGGGACCTCATCTCCGGCATGCTCATCGTCAACCCAGACAAGAGGATGACCATGGACAAGGTCATGGAGCATCCATGGCTTCTCAGCTGGAACAACAACAACAACAACAACAACAATGCGCTTCCTCCTCCTCTAAGTCTTCTTCCTCCTCGTCATCATCATCACCAAAAGCAGCAGCAGGCCGTGGAGGCGGCGGCGGCGCGCTGTGGCGTGGACAGGAACGGGCTGCTTGACGCGCTGCGCAACGGGGTGGAGAACGAGGCGACGGTGGTGTACCACCTCATCCTCCGGACCCGGTGGTACAACAACAACAATCTGTACTGTCAACATCATCAGCCAGGCCCAGCACTAGCTGCAGCAGGATGGTCGCTGCCCGGCGTCAATGTCGGTGACGAGTGCCCGCGCCAGACGATGCTGCATATCGCCGGAGCTGCCAAGGAGCTCGGCATCCTCTACGCCCACCAAAGCCCAACCACCTTGCTCTGCGCCGCGGCCAGCTCTCCCCAGCACCAGGATGCTGTCTTCTTCGAGATCCAGGTACATATATATACGCACTCTGTGCGCTCTCCTAGCTAGTCTCCTCCTCATTCATGGATGATCATCTCGATCCAATCGATGCTTGCAGCTGTACAGGCCCGAAGCAGAGAACAAGAATAATTACGTGGTGGATTTGAAGAGGGTCTCCGGCCCACAGCTTGATTACCTCCGCATCTGCTCCCACTTAGCATCCAAGCTCAGACAAATCTACCCATCATCATGACCAATCAATGGCTTTATATACGTAGTATACTCTATATCTTGTTATTGTAACCGATCGAACCATGGTGTTCAGGCCACGAGAAACATACTAGTACTCCGTATATGCTACCAGAGAGTGTGTTCATTTATCTACTGATCAAGATACAGTTATCAAGATTTAACCAAGCATTTGCCATAGCAGCAGCTATTACGGGCGGCGGCGGTCATGGGTGTCAGATGATTTTGTTGCTGACGCTGATGATTACAGCTGCAACGACAGAGGAGGTGGCCAAAAAACCAGCGGCTTTGGAGGTTGGGATGAACTGCTGGACAAGGACGACGACGCAGCCCAGGCGAGTAACAAGGCATCCTCTCGTCCTCCGCAACCGACAACTGATGATGCTGCCCGGGGACTGGGAGCTCCATTTTAAGCAGGAAGAGAGCGAAAATGTCAGCAAGCACAAGCATTCGCCAATGCTGATGCGTTTGTTGGTGGCGGTGTTCCCATTCCTGGGATCATGGCTCAGGCTGCTCTAATTCATCGCACCGAGCCAAGTCACATCAGACAGTTTGTTAGGTTTGCTTCATTTCTTGGGTGGCTAAACCCCTCGACAGGCTCTTGGGTGGCTAAACCCCTCGACAGGCTTGTGGAGTGCAATGGCACCGATGTTTGGATGCCTGCACAAGGCAAGGCTCCACTAGTTCTAAAATGAGCACCTTAGCCATGGTAAAACTGCATGCTAGCAAAGCCAAGCGTGAAAATTATATATGATCAAGGGAGTGAATTGATCAACTCTTAGGTGCTTTTGATATGCTCTGCTCGAGATTCTGTCTGCCATGTTTCAGCGGATACAAGGGTGCATTTTTTCCCCTCACTTTGTTTTCTGGCTACCGTGGTATAATTGGATGCATCTAAAACCTTTCTCCTAGTTTGCACGTGAACTGAAATTTGATTATTATTATTATTATTAATGAAAGAAATTTATACTTAGTCTTGGAACTGAAATGATTCATCACTGTCCTAATTTTCTCAAGTTATAACTCTTGATTCCAAAACCATATGGCATATAAGATTTGATATGATTTGGTGGTGACTTGTTTACTTCAAGATAGCAGCAATATCAGGCACAAGTTGTGATTCCCCTGTCAATGTTCATAAGTATCCAACACTACTATTTTAGAGACCATAATTAGATTAATTTTGGTTAGTTCAACGTAAAATGGTATATGCTTTTCTGAAGAACAAAAGTGGCATCGTGACTAGCTAACCTGCCCGTGCTTAAATTTGTCACGAGTCTCATATAATTAAGGAGGAGTTTTACGGTTCCCTATATCACTAGTATAATACCACTAGTATTTTAAAGGGTACCTTTGTCACTTTACCGGACCTGCTGGTTTCCCATGCCGCCGCCACTCCATTCACGACAATGTAGGGCGAGTTGTTCCCGCGATCGGCGAGTTGTTCAAGCGCCGGCACCCTCACACGGCCTGTCCTCCTCGCTGCGCCGCCGCCACCCCAAAAACGATCTCGCTCTTCTTCCTCGACACTGGAGCCCTCGGCAGCGGCCACGACCTTCGCGATTGCGGCGTGGAGGTCCTCGGCTGCGTGAACGAGGTTCGCGATCTCGGCGTCGAGGCCCGCGGCAGCACCTACGTCCTTCCCTAATCGAGGCGCGGCAGTCCTTGTCTCCAACGACCTTCGCGTTTGCGTTCCAGTGCCCCCCCCCCCCCCCCCCCCCCTTTGCGGCACCAATCACCAGGACGCATCGCAGCACCACAGTAGCTCACGAACTCGCCCTGCAACCGAGCAAGACGTCGACGGGCCGACGGCAATAATTTTCCCTGCACCGACCTATTCGAATCGGAGGTAATATGATACAACATCACTGCTTGTTGATTCAGACTTGATTATTGGGCTTCCGACATGGTTTCACTGACCCTGTTGTGAAGGAATGCTAAAAATTGAGTTGCAGTCATACTGTTCGATGAAATGCCTTTGATCTTAGAAAACAGCCACATGTAGTTTGGCCGTGAAGTTTGCTCATGAACTCGTGATGTTGACCATATAAGATAAGACTTACAATACAACAATATATGTGCCCAATTTTATGTTCATTATGACTGCTCATAATCTACTTCTTTCAGGTTTTCTAACCAATAATGTAGAACAAGCATTGGTACCTAGCTGTCCTGAATGCCCCTCAACGCACTGTACAGGACCTCTTGACTAAATGAACCTAAAAAACAATGTTGAGTAGCTCGGCACTTTGGTTTTCTTTCTAATTCCAGACTCTATCCCCTACTTCCTTTTTATATCTTGTTACTGACACTAATATCACCAATCAGTTGGCAAAATTAGAGGAATACTATGACAAGATAAAAAAGCCTCCAGGATGTATAGGTGGAAGGATACCTATGTTTCAGATTGGGACGTTGTCGATGAAGTAGAACAGTCAATGCAGAGAGATGGTTATTTCACCTTGATTATACTTATTTCTATAAAAGGCAGTATACTTTCTGTTTTATGTACATCCACTTGCAATTTCCTATGACGTAGATCATCCTGTTGGCTATTCATACTGAAGTTCATGGAGTACTGATTTGAAACTAGGCTCTCTCCAAGCTTGGATATTTCTTCTTACAGGACAAGACAACTAATCACCAACTTGTAAATAAATCGTCCATGGTAACTAATTCTCTTTGTACTGTACAGGAGGATATGGATCATTTCAGATTAAAACTGACTTTCCTACTGGTCGACTCGGAGCTTAATAAACATTAACCAGGTGCCGCAATAAATGTTGTATCAGAAGATGAAACTAAGGATGGTGATGAGATGATGGAGCACGAGATGATCGAGATGACTGTGAAATGCTAAAATCATTCTCATCCTGTAACACGTTCAGGCTATTTAGCCAAATGTACTAAATGCTGAAAACAATCAGTTTTTATCTCGCTACTGGTATTGGATAATTGCTATTCCCATATTATTATGTTCTTTTTTGCCTAACAAAAGGTATCAGTGTGCCTAAGCTTTTAACACTATACACTAAATGAGTGCTCTGACTATGTGCCAATAGCATTCCTACCTAAATGCATCAACATTTATATTTGAGACTCTAAAAAAAGATATAGGCCCTTTCAAAATCTGAAGGAACACACATTTCTAGCTGCGTGTGTATTGCTCAATAGAAAGGACTCTTCTGAACTACCCTGATTGCGAGGTACTGTCCAACTACGCTAATATGAAACTTTCTCTTCAAAAATCCATCGTCAATAAAACAACAATCCATGCCCTTGTGCTGCCACTGCTTGCAACGAGTTGTTGCCCAGCATGGCTTCTCGCCTGTGTCATCCACCAAGACGAGCTTCAACGCAACGGACTCCCTTTCCTCACCGCCGGTGCTTGCCTTGAAGACTTCGACGCACGCGTCCACCCCCACTCAGCAGCTCGAGGCCTACACGTCGCCGTGAACCACCTGCGGCTCGCACCGGTCGTGCATGTACTCGAGCGCCCGCGCCACCGACACCCGTCGTGCCCACGGCATCGTCCCCGCCGCCGTGGAGCCGCTCGTGCAGGTTCCCCTTCGCCGCGAACTCCAGCACAATAACGCCTTCCTCTGCACAGACCAAAGCCGTAGCCTGTTTTTTCAGTACAAGTTGCTCGGGTAGATGCCAGCCGGAGGCGAGCGCGAGAAAACAGAACAGAGAAGAGCAGAGCAGAGCACACACCTTGCTGATCGCAGAAGGTGAGGAGGCGGACGATGTGCGGGTGGCGGACGCGGAGGAGCGTGTCGAGCTCCTGCCGGAACACGCGGTGGAGGCGCTCGCTGCTGCGGTGGACCTTCACGGCGGCGAGCGCGCCTCTGAGGTACGTGGTGCTGAACCTGCTCTCGCCGACCACGGCCGAGGTGAACCCGTCGGTCATCGCCTCAACCTGCGCCAACGACAGCCGCCGCGGCCCGGCTTCGCCTCCCTTCTCAACCTTCTCCTCGGACATCGACAACGGAGCAGTCCACGTCGTCCTCGCCCTCCAGGTCGTCGGCGGCGGCATTGGCGCCGCAGCCGCAGAACAAGAACCTGTGCCTCTATCGTGGGAGCCATGATCCGCCGAAGGAGGGAAGCATGATCCACCTCGTTCTCGAATCTGCCAAATCCGCCGCCGCCACCCCAACCCTCCTCAACATCTGCAATTTCTTCGAACCCTAGCTCAACACGACAGAGAGAGAAAAATGATCTTGACGAACGGTTCCTTTCATTTGGAAAAAGATTTCGCCCTTAACAATTACAAGGTTGCTATTAGTTTCTTTTACCTGAAATACCCTGGTATTATAAAAATACTAATGGTATTACAAGTGGGAGAAGAAACCAATCTAAACCGTAGGATCAGAAATACCACTACATACCAGTGGTATTATATCACTGGTATAGGGCATCGTAAAACTCCTCTAATTAAGTGGCTTTTGAATTCAGGGTCAATCTACAAGTGTAGAATATGATGTATTGGGTCTTCTTCTTTTTTTCATCTTGACTACTGTTTCATTTTATTTTTTCTCGGATCATTCGAGGAGTGAAACGCCATGAATGCCGAGTAACGAGTATTGTTTGTCAGTATAATTGGGTGTGCAAGCATGGTGTATATTAACAGGACGAGCAGGAGTACACACCAAACCGCACCGACCACATTAACATGTATTGTGTTGCCCTAATCCCAGTGGAGCCTGCTGCATTTGTTTCTACGCTGATTTGTTATTGGAAAGTGGAGTATACTAGTAGTAGAAGAAATTGGAAGGCGGCTTGGTTTCACTTGGTTGGTCAGTTGCAATGAATTCCTTTTTCTCTTGCTTGTCGCTGTCGTCAGTTAAGTTTTGTTTTTTTTTGTTTTGTTTTTTTTTTTTTTGTGATTGTCAGTTAAGTAATATAGTTGCTGTGAGAAAGCTGAAAGAGAGAGGATGCATGTATGTTGGTTGTTTTCACTTGACGGGCTCCTGATCTTTGGTTTCACCGTGCCTGGCCTTGTTGTTGTCACCGACCTCCGCCGGCGTTTGTTAATTTCCTGGAAACTGGTGTAAAAGTCCTCCAGTCCAGTATATATTGATAGATGATGGCGCGACAACAGAGGGTGATCGAGCAGAGTGATCCTCTTGCATGAAATTAGAAAGCTGTGACGAACGATGTCGTTGAAGTTGAAGGAGGAGCGGCAGCAGCGGCGTGAGGCGCACGAGGCGGCGCTGCAGGGGCAGTACTCGCTGGTGGCTGAACGCGGCAAGGGCAAATTCGCCAAGGTGTGGGAGGCCAGGCACCGGAGCACCGGCGTGAAGGTGGCCGTGAAGATCATCCGCCCCGCCAAGTCCGGCGTCCCCATGGCGAAGGTGGAGAGAGAGATCCGTGTGATGCGGCTCCTCCGGCACCACCCGCACATCGTCCACCTCTACGAGGCCGTCGTCAGCAGCGACAACAAGGCGGTGTACCTGGTGATGGAGTTTGCGGAGCAGGGGCAGCTGTTCGACTACGTCACCACCATGGACAGGGGAAGGCTGCCGGAGGACGAGGCACGGCGCGTGTTCCGGCAGGTGGCGGCCGCCGTGGCCTTCTGCCACCGCACCATGGTGGTCCACCGCGACCTCAAGATGGAGAACATCCTCCTGGACTCTGACCACAACGTCAGGGTCGCCGACTTTGGGTTCAGCAAGCTCTTCAGGTACAGCAAGGTGCTGAGCACGTGCTGCGGCAGCCGGGAGTACGCGGCGCCTGAGCTGCACGACGGCCGGCAGTACATCGGCCCGGAGGTGGACGTGTGGAGCTGCGGTGTCATCCTCTACACCATGCTCTGCGGATACTATCCCTTTCACGGCGGCGACGACATCACCAGGCTGCAGAGGAACATCAAGGGAGGCGGCTTCAAGCTGCCGCCCCACCTCTCCCACCAAGCCCGGGACCTCATCTCCGGCATGCTCGTCGTCAAGCCACACAAGCGGATGACCATGGCCAAGGTCACCGCGCATCCATGGCTCCTCAGCTTCAGCAACAACAACTACTACAATGCGCTTCATCATCCGGTGGCGCTTCCTCCTCCTCATTATCACCAAGAAGAGCAGGAGCAGCAGGCCGTGGAGGAGGCGGCGGCGCGCTGCGGCGTGGACAGGAACGGGCTGCTTCAGGCGCTGCGCAACGGGGTGGAGAACGAGGCGACGGTGGCGTACCAGCTCATCCTCCGGACCCGCTGCTACAACAACAACAACAATCTCTACTGTCATCATCATCAGCCACCAGCACTAGCAGCAGCAGGATGGTCGCTGCCCGGCGTCGATGTCGGTGACGAATGCCCGCGCCAGACGATGCTGCACATCGCCGGAGCGGCCAAGGAGATCGGCATCCTCTGCGACCTCCAAAGCCCAAACACCTTGCTCTGCGCCGCCGCCGCCTCTCCCCATGCGGTCTTCTTCCAGATCCAGGTACATACATACATATGCACGCGCTCTTCCAGATTCATGCATGATCGATCATCTCTCCAAACAAATAACATTTGATCGATGCTTGCAGCTGTACAGGCCCCAAGCAGAGAACAGGAATAACTACGTCGTGGATTTGAAGAGGGTCTCCGGCCCACAGCTTGATTACCTCCGCATCTGCTCCCACTTAGCGTCCAAGCTCAGACAAATCTTCCCATCATCATGACCAATCAACGGATTTTATATACTACTTTATCTTGTTATTGTAACCGATCCAACCATGGTGTTCGGGCCAGGAGAAACATAATACTCCGTATACGCTACTACTAGTTCCCCCTCTCTCTCTTTTTTTCTTCTTTCTCTTGCTACAGGCGACAAAGCCAGGGGGCACACGCAGGCCTAGCTAGTGCATTTTGGAGGAGGAGGAGGCACAGAGTGTCTTCATTTATCTGCTGATCAATAGATTTAACCAACCACTTGCCAGAGCACGGGTGATATATACTTTGTATCTAAGTAATGTAATCAAAGAGTTATAATGGTTTGCTTCAAGATGAAGTTTATACTAGGGACACTGTTATCGTCTTTCTCTCCGTGTCTCTCTATTTTTTTAATTGAAACAATAGCGTTTTAACTATGATTCTAGACTATAATTACATTTTCACCGTCAATTTTCAGATTTTGCAAGATCACCATTGATTTTTTGAAAACTGATGGTAAAATTGCAAAACTATTTTATAAGATCACCATCGCTTTTTAAAAACTGATGGTAAAATTGCAAAATCTGAAAATCAATGGTGAAAACACAATTGGAATATGAAAGGATGGTTGTTTTGCAGTTGCCTCTTTTTAATTTGCATGAGAGTTGCATCGTTATATTAATGGAGAAGAAAAAAGGTCTACTTGGAGACACATCACCTCATCTTGCACCACAAACGAGGGATGCTAAAACGCACACTAAAATGTTTCTTGCAAAATAAAAAAGTACCCCGCCTTACCAGGTTAAACTAGCCCCAGCAACAGACATGATTTAGCCCTACGGACTGCACCTTTTTAGCTCCACACAAACTCGTATTCACATGTTTGGAGATGCTACATGCACAGGCATTGTGATGTTTCTTAATGATCCAGGTGCGAAAAATAACCAGAGAACTAATCTTCTCTCTCTATGTGTGCATGTGTGTGGGCACCCACGCGCTTATTTGACCCTGTTAAATTCACCGGTTCCTTCCTTGGCTTTTTCTTTTTTTTTAAAAAAAAAGTTACCTATATGATACATAATACATAATGTAAATTTGGTTCTTTTTTTTTGCCCTTTCATGAGTTTGAGGTGGTAACGGTGTTAAATGAGGGGTGACATGACCTTTGTACCTCTGAAGTGAATTAAAATATAAAATTCAATTTCGGAAATATTTATTTGTTTCAAAATTCCAGAATAATATAACTGATCAAGATTTCATAATTACACCAAAGATCGACATTATATTTTGATTTTATAGTTGCAAAAAAAAATCAGCATTATTTTGGCACAAAATTGAGCATGGAAGCAATGTCGAAATAATGGTGTTTTTTTTGCAACTATGAAATCAAAATATAATGCCGATTTTTTTTTGTATAATTATGAAATCTTGATTAGTTGTGTTATTCTGGAATTTTAGAAATTCGGGTGGAAACCTAAATTTAAGCGGGTGTCGACGTTCTCTATGATGTCGTATCCTTTTTGGAGGCAGTCGCTTTAAAGACCTTCTTTACTTCTGCATTGGTTGTGGTTGGCCTTGTTCGTCTTCATTCGGTTACATCTCCTGCAACTATGATCAACATTTCTACTTACGAAGACCGTGAGATTCGTCGGTCAAATGATGCGGCTAGGGTGATTCTTGCTTCAATCAAGAGATGCAATGAAAATGTTAAAAAAAGGACGTAACTTTACTCAAGAAATCTTAATTAGAGTTGCAAAAATGAGATATTTTTTCTTGTATTGTTGGTGGTTGTATTTGGGGGTGACTCTCTTCGGCATAAAGAATACTGAGGCTACAGCTTTTTTGAGAGATTAGTACAAGCTAAACCCTAAAAAAAAGTCAAAGAAAAAGATATAAATTCGAGCGGATGAATGTTGATTCCTACTCCCTCCGTTTTTAAATTGTTGTCGCCATTGACTTTTTTATTTACGTTTGACCGTTCGTCTTATTCAAAATAGTTGTTCTAATATGCAAAATTATAAGTTAGGTTCAAACTTACTTTGAAGATAAAACAAATCATCACAAAATATATGATATTTTTAAAAAAAATTTGAATAAGACGAATGGTCAAATATAGCAAAAAAAAGTCAATGGCGACAACAATTTAAAAACGGAGGGAGTAGATTTGATGGTCACGCCTGCCTAGTGCGTGCGGTTGTTTTGTTGAGGGCGTTTTGTTCGTGCGTCCGTCCTTCCTTCCTCTGCTTGCCGCAGCACAAAGGAAAAAAGAGGCAGCTAAACCCAGACAGCTGCTTCCCTCGTCACACACAACACAATTTAGGAGGGAGAGACACAGAGGCGCGCGCGGCGCGACGGAGGCGAGAGCTCCTCCTCCTCCTCCTCTAAACCCTAGGGGGCGGAAGCAGGGCCTCCTCCATTCTCCAGCCCTAGCTGCTGGTGCTCGGCTCCCTCCCATCATCGATCGCTTCGCACTCCACCGCCGGCCGTGGAGCGGAGGATTGATTTCGATCAACTGCTCCTCCGGCCTAGTGGTGAGTAACCCCGCCCGGATTCCTCCTTATCTCCTTCCTTCCTTCCTTCGTCCATGGATATAGATAGGATTGACTGCCCTAAGCCTCGCGATTCATTCATTATTTCCCTTCCCCAGGCCACCAGATGCATTGCTACTGAACTGAGACAAGGAAGATTATGGCCAACACTCGATCAGGGGGAGGAGGGGCATCCAGAGACGGCGCCTCAGACGCGTCTGCTTCTGCTGCTTTCAGCACCCCCGCAAGGAGGGAGACCAGGAGCTCCTCCGCCGTCACCCCAACAAACCTCAGGAGGTCCACTCGAGAAACTAAAGGAAAGAAGAAATCCGACCTAGCAACCACTCCTGCTCAGAGATCCACAAAGGCCACCAAGGACGCCGCCGCCGCCGCCGCTCCTCCTACCCCGGTACCCTTACCAAAAAATCCACAAGGGGACTCAACAACACCTACAAGGAAGTCCACCAGAGTTAAGACTGCCACTTCTCCGTCTTCAAAACAAGATTCAACCTCCGCCACCGCCAAAAGAAAAAATGCCAATGACCCTCAGAGTGCTGGCAGTGGCAGCCTGTCCAAGAAGAACAAAAGGCTCAGCTCAAAGAGCTATATTGCATTCTTCAAAGAACATCCAACATCCTCACCCGGTATGCCCCTCTACTTCATTACCGGCAATCTGTGAGCTTTCTTTATCGTAGCACGCAATGTAAACCTATCCTTGCTTGTTGCATCCTGCTTATCACTGTACTCACTCATTCCAATACGGAAAATAGCTTTGTACCAATGAAATTTAAGCATGTATAGTGTAGCATTACGCTTTATCACTTCTCTATCTCTCTGGGTGGGGATGACGCTGCTTCTTTTCTTTGATTATTATTTACAATTCTCATGTCATCATCTCTATCTGTAAATTTTGTTTCTAGTGCTTGCTTCTCCTCACACAGAAGATGGGGCAAATGCTTCCAAGGTTCAAGTGGAAGAAAATGGCGTTGATTTGGTAGAAAATGCTTCCAAGGTTAAAGTGGAAGAAAATGATGCTGATTTGGTAGAAAATGCTTCCAAGGTTCAAGCGGAAGAAAATGGCGCTGATTTGGTATACGAAGAAAGTGATGCACATGAGGAAGTCAGCCAGGAACCTTCAGATGTGCATGATCTGGAAGCTCCCTCTTCTGGCTTGGATGAAAATCCTGAGGCGATATTGGAGGGAGATAAGATGAAGGTTGGATGTCATCAGGCTGATGCTATTTCAGAGGTTTGGCTGCCATCCTTTTCAGAAACTCCAGGTTCTACTGTTCTTATCTGCCAACGTGTATTGGAGGCTAAAGTTTTTTTTTTTTTTTTTGGTTCAGTCACATATGCCTAGTGAGATTTGCTCACTAAATAAGGCGGCAGAAATCATCCCTGTGATGGAAGCTGGAGAGCAAACAGCTGGTGTTTCAAAGTACGTAACAACCATGTTGCTTATCACATTGCTACTTACATGCTACCTTGATGTTAATGGGCAGTCGGTAGCCTGGTTAATTTTGTTTTCCTTTGTTTTGCAGCCATAATTCTCTACCAGAATCGCTGAATGGGCCTTGCTCTACTGCTCATCACAAAGATGTAATAATCAAATAACACTTGCAGCTACATCGCATGCCACTTGTGTTGTTTTGTTTGTTGGTGGAATATAATCAGGCATTTGAAGTCACTGTTCTTTCTTATCCTGCTTTAGGCTAGCAAGGCGATTGAAGATAGTGACTCCATTGGCACTCAAGAGGCTTGTACTTCCATGCAGACTGAAGCTATCCAATGTGATGAAACAGATTACGATGACCCCATTTGTGTTGTTTGCAGAAGCAGAAATGTCTCAGATATTCTTAAGTAAGTTACTCTATAATTTGTTTAAATCATCCTTTTTTGGCCTATGTTTTTTCTTTAAAAATACTGAAACTACGGAAATATGGACTTAGAATTGATAACACAACATGGTCAGGATAATTTGAACTCTACTTTCTTTTAACACACAATAATTCAATTGTTTGTGATCACTGGTTCATTTACTCCTATCATTGGTTGGAATATTTTACAAGTGACAGAAATAAGATCAAGTTACTGTGCCAGTGTACACTTTACATCTGTTTACTCCAGATAGTGTGCCTTCTATACTATCCTGTGGCAAATTCTGTATTGACAAAATTGCAGGTTTTCAAAGTTTGAACATGAGATAAAAAACTATATAATGCTATTACTTTGGTGATAATTTTTTTTTGGATGTTTATATTGTTTGAGAAGTAACTTTGACCAGAGATTTACGCATCATTATAGCTTTAGACCTGATGGTAGTATTGACATATATTCTGAGACAGCTCTACTGTACTATTTTCATATGATAGGAGACAGACAAGTGTTATTTTTGGTATCTGTATTCTATATGGTCCGCAAAGTACTTTGGATGATAGTATAGTATTAAGATAGATTTTGTATATTTGGAGACAACTCTACTAGATTCATAAAGATGAAGTTGGCATAAAGGTGCAGTTGGTCAACTCTACTATGATAGTATTGTGATAGAATTCTGCACGAACAGCTTGTTTGAAAACAGGAATAAGTCAAAGCTGTTTGTCGACTTTCAAACAAACTGCTTATTTAACAAGCAGAATCTGTGCCGAACAGGGCCTTAGAGATATTGGAGGCTAAAGCTGGATTTTCGTGATTGAGCTAATGCGATGTAGAATCGTACGTCTGTATCTTCTTTGTGTATCTACCAGTACAAGCACAGGGCTTGTCATGTTATTTTTGTACAATTGTGGCGGACCTTTCGTAAATTTGTATTGATTCACATAACAATTTTAGGCCAAGAGCCTTCTTCTTTAAATAGACGACATGTTAGATAAGTACATGATTTGAAGGTTATTGTCCAGTTTTTAGGTGATTGAAACTTAGCTGTGGTGGAACTTAGCACTTGCCACCTCTCAGTCCTTAAAAGTCACTGCATGTCTGTTTCTGTGTGATTTATAGCGTGTTAC
Source organism: Eragrostis curvula (assembly GCA_007726485.1). Taxonomy (NCBI): domain Eukaryota; kingdom Viridiplantae; phylum Streptophyta; class Magnoliopsida; order Poales; family Poaceae; genus Eragrostis; species Eragrostis curvula. The sequence goes on from CM017441.1 coordinate 55,235,707, forward strand.
AACTATGGAAAAAATGTTTTAGGGAACATACTTTACATCTGAGGCTCTCAATTATCTAAAAAGCATTATTTTTCTTAATTTGGTAACAGGTCTTGTGATGGAAAAGGTTGTAAACGACATTACCATCTTTCTTGTATAGATCCTCCCTTGGAACATGTGTCCCCAGGAATATGGTATTGTGTCATATGTACAAAAAGGAGAATCCAGTTTGGTGTATATTCAGTCTGTGAGGGGATTGACTCTTTGTGGGATGTCAAGGATGGTAAGTATTAAATAAAATTATAACAATTTCTTTTTAATTATTGCCATTTATTTACCAATTTACTCCTCCATTTTAGGGCCAAACAGCAGCAAGCAATATTTTGTTAAGTACAAGAATCTAGCTCATGTACATAATCAGTGGGTCTCCGAAAGTGATGTAATCGATAGCACTCCACAAGGTCGTGATCTCATCTCCAAATTTTGCAAGAGGATTCATAAAGAAAAGGTGGTTACTTGTGCGATGAATCTCTTTGGTCACCTTTTTCAATAATAACTTTTAGACTGCCAAAGTATGCCTGTTGATAGGTTCCTTTCTGAATGTGATTTCTTAGACAATAAGGTGGAAGCAGGAATGGGCTGAACCACACCGCCTGTTGAAGAAAAGATCACTTATGCCTCAAAATGAAGCTGAAGGGTTTTTTAAGTTTCTTGGTGATAAATTTGCATATTGTAATGCCGAATGGCTAGTGAAATGGAAAGATCTGGGCTATGAGCATGCCACATGGGAACTTGAGACTTCATCATTTTTATGTACACCTGAGGCTGAGGAGCTCAAAAGGAGTTATGAGAGCCGCTGCCGTGAAGCTGCAAGAAGAGCTTCTGTTCGTGGAGAAATTGACAAGGTATGCATGGAAACATTTGTTCATATTAATTGGGACGCTGCAATCAAAATAATTTTAGCCCGGGTTGTTTCATCATTTCCAAGCTAGTCCATTCTTTCTGCATTTCACATTGGACTATTTGGAACGTAAGGTTTTTAGAATAATCCTGTGGGAACTGCAATGTTTCTTGCAAAGTGCCTCCCAAATTTGTATGTTTCAAACCAGCCTTAGATTGATATACTTTAAGGTTCAAGCATTCTGAAGTAAAACGCTGTGTTATTAAAGATTTCACAATTTTGAGTAATTATTATCTGTTTTAAATGGTTTCTAGTCTATGCAGGTGAAGGATGGCATATTTCAGAAACTCCAAAGACTGCCGGATGGTTGCCCTGCTGGTTTGGATGACAATCATCTGAATTCAATAAATAGGCTTCGTGAGTTCTGGCACAATTCACGTGGTGCTATTTTCATTGATGATCAGGTAGAATTATGTGAACATTTTAGCCGCTACGAATGAAGAAGAGTGGTGTTTTATTTGGCAGCAGATTCCACTTATGTTCTCGATCTGTCTTTGATTTTGGTTTCTACTTCCATTTGCTTATGTTTTTAGCCAAGGCCTATGGCTACCGGCATGTCTGATTCTGCTGCTGCTCTTGTAGGACTGCTATTAACGTAGTGTTGTGGATGCTTTAACGTACCAAGGTTTAACAATTTACCTCGTCTATCACGCAGGAGCGAGTAATCAGGACCATTCCTTTTGTAATGTCCATACTGCCTGATGTCTGCCGACCACTCCTCATTGTCTCTACTTCTGCTTCTCTCTCGGTGTGGGAAGCTAAGTTCAATCGCTTGGCAGCATCCATCAATGTTGTTGTGTACAATGGGGAGAAAGACGTGCGCAAATCAATTCAAGATTTGGAGTTTTATGATAGTGGGTCCATGATGTTGCAAGTTCTTTTGTCCCACCCTGATGCTATCTTAGAGGTAATATTATTCTTTTAGTGATAGCACATGCAGGTTAGCAAATAAAAGAACATCAATTCTATCTTTAAATCCATTGAAGTTCACCTGTCCAGTAATGTGGACTCTTTTTTTTTTATCCAATATTATACTGTATGTTAGCAATCCATGTATCAGAACCAAGACTTTTGTATGTTAGGCTATCGGCGGCCTATGACCTTTGTTCCTACAATCGTATTTGTCTTCCTTTTTTGGGTTTGATTTCTCTTTCTTTCAACTTATCTTCCTCTCTTTTGATTCCCTTTGTTAGTTGTTGTGGGTTTCACTATAGCCTACCCCAACTTGCTTGGGACTGAAATTCTTTGTTATTGTTGTTGTTCCGTTTTATACAGGATATTGAAGCAATGGAAAAGATTAGTTGGGAGGCTGTTATCGTTGATGATTGTCAAAGTTCAAGAGTTTCAAAATGCCTCGGTCAACTGAAGAGACTTCCTACCTACTTTAGGATGGTTCTTTTGACCTCTCCACTAAAGGTTCTGTCACAATGTTATACCGAATTTCATTTCTGTGACAAGTTGATTATACTGACTCGTATTGTTTTGTAGGAAAGTATTCCCGAGTACATCAATCTTCTATCTTTCCTCAACCCTGAAGAAAATGATGTCGGGAGTGTTTCAAATGGTGATTCGGGTGACACAGCTGGCACCCTTGCCGCGTTGAAAGCAAAACTTGCATGCTGTATTGCATTTGAGCGGAAGGCAGATTCTTCAATGTTTTCTGAGTATTGGGTTCCTGCTCACCTTACACAGGTGCAATTAGAGATGTATTGTTACACATTACTATCAAACTCGCCAGCACTCCGATCACATTCAAAGACAGATAATGTTGGTGCTCTTCGCAACATTCTTATATCCCTCCGAAAGGTTTGCTTCCAAAACTTCTCAGCATGCTTTACACTAGAAAGGTAGATGGGCTAGATGGAAATCTGCATGTACAGTTTCTCATCATGCATAGCTGCAGATAATTTTACTGATCATCAGCTAATCTTATGCTACAGTGCTGTGACCACCCTTACCTCGTCGATCAATCGTTGCAAAGCTCACTTACCAAGGGTCACCTTCTCACTGAAATCCTAGATATTGGAGTGCATTCAAGTGGCAAATTGTTACTTCTTGACAAAATGCTCCAAAAGCTCAGGATTGAAGGGTTGAGAGTTCTTATTCTTTGCCAGGTGGGATATTCATGTTATCATACTTCCAATAATTTTTTTGTTTGTATTATTTTGGTACATCTTATGCATGCTGATTCCTATGGTAAATAAACGCTACTTAAGCCAAAGTTTTGGCAAATGTTAATATTTTTAGTTTTTTTATTGACCTTAAGCTGTTCCTATATGATTCCTTCCGTTTTCCTGATTAGTGACTGCTATTCACAAGTGCAATCATCTGAGAAGTTAAGCTATGCACATCTATAGCATTGGAGTCTTATTCTAAAATAGCCGAGGAGAATTTATCTGAATTGCCTCAGTTACAAAATTAAGAATGACAAATGCTAGGTAATGTTTCGCTTTAGCACCAATCTGCATCCAAGAGATTCACAACATAGAGTTGCTTGACCAGTGTTTGGTTGAGTGCCAATAATTTAGTGACATGCATCTGCCACATGAAAGTACATGTCTATGCATTGAGGTCATTATTTTGTTATGCTCTGATTTTTGTTGTTAATTTGGATTAACATTCTTAGAGGTTTTGCTTGTAATCTTTGGTTCACTTTTTCCACAAAGCTTGCCAGTCCCATTCTGATTCTACTTTCTTTCGTATGGCAGTCTGCTGGTGGGTCTGGTAACCCTATGGGTGACATTTTGGATGATTTTATCAATCAAAGGTTCGGTTATGAGGCATATGAACGTGTAGAACGTGGTTTGCTAGTGCAAAAGAAGCAGACTGCAATGAGTATGTTTAATGACAAAAGGAAGGGGCGATTTATTTTTTTGATGGATACTCGTGCATGTGTTCCAAGCATTAAGCTATCATCCGTTGATGCCGTCATCATATATAGTAGTGATTGGAATCCCGTGAATGATTTGAGAGCTCTTCAGAGGATCAACATAGAGTCACAATCTGATCATGTGCCCATTTTTCGTTTATATTCTTCTTATACAGTGGAGGAAAAGGCTCTTATTCTTGCCAAGCACGATCAAATTCTCGATAGTAATATCCAGAATATATCCCCTAGCCTGAGCCATTGTCTGCTCAGTTGGGGCGCTTCATTTCTCTTCAATAGACTTGACAAGTTCCAGAACCATAACTATTCAAGTAATGGTTCTGATGGTGACAAACTTTTCATGGATAATGTCGAGTTGGAGGTCTCAACAAAATTATCCACTAAGGTTGATGTCAGCACCGAAAATGACAATTCTGTCATATCACAAGCTCATCTGCATGGATCATTTTATTCTAGTGACATTGTTGTAATAGGTGAGAGGGAAGGAATCTCTTCACCTGATGGTGATTTGCCAAAGTTCTGGGCCTACTGGTTAAATTTGCTTGATGGGAGGTCTCCTCAGTGGCAACATATATCTGAGCCAGCACAAAGAAGCCGTAGAAAGCTACAAAACATGGACGAGCCATTGGCAAACATTGAAGAGCAATTGAAAGTACCTGTGGAAGAAACAGATATAGCCAGAATGAAACGTAGAAAACTTGGTGAGATCATGGACTCATCTCCAAAAGTCGCTCCTGGCGGAAACAAAGATACCCTATTGTCTGAAGACAACACCCCATCCAGTTCTTATCAAACATCAGTTGATGATACTTGGCAGGAACTAGGTATTACAGCTGCAGAATTGATAATTGTTGAGTTTTAGGTGTGGACACTGCATTCGTCTAATACTGTTCATTTTGTAGAGACCAACAACCTACATGGTGCACAGAGAGGTCTTCACATTCAACTAAAGCCAGAGCTGTTGAAGTTGTGTCAATTGCTGGAACTGCCGGTACTGCTAAACATGTTAACTTTATTACCGCCTTTTCCAAAAATACATTTTATTTACATTTAGTCATTTCGGTACTAGATCTGATTGATTTCATTGATGGATGGTAACAAATTTTGCAGGAGACTGTTAAATCCTTGTGTGAGGAACTCCTCGAGTACATTTTGAAGAATCACCAAGTCAGCCCGGAGCCAAAGGGCCTACTACATGCATTCAACATTGCTCTGGTTAGAAATAAAGTCCTTGTATTTTTTGACTTTATAGTACATACACTGTGTTTGCTAAATGCTCTTATTCTTATAATGCTTTTCTTCAGTGTTGGCGTGCTGCGTCTCTCTTAAAGCATAAAGTCAATCGTAGCGAATCTCTTGCACTTGCTGTAAAAAACTTAAACTATGACTGCAGTGAAAGGGTTGTTTTGTTTGTTTATGAGAAGCTAAGGATCCTAAAGAAGAAATTTGCACGCAAAGCAGGGGAAATGGTTTCAGGGGAGAAAGACCTATCTGATACAGGAACTCGTGTAGGGCAACATTTATCAAAGGATGAGCTTCTTAGTAGAGTCATGGACAAAAGAATTAAACTTGTTGATAAAGTTTTTTCATTGAGAGGAAAGAGTATTCAGGATAAGCACGTAAAAGAGGCCGCATTATTAGATACACACAGGCAAAGGGAAGTGGCAAAACTCAGAGAAGCATGTAATATAGTCGTGAAGCATGTTCGTGAAAGTCAGAGTCACATTGATCAAGAAGACATGGTTGGGAAAATAAAGCTAATAGTTGAATGGTTTACTATGCTTCTCTATGCATTTTTGAAACACATGAGATGCCAGTGCACCAAGCTGGATATGCAGCAATCAGCTGCCTTGACCAAGGAGTCTCAGTTGAAGGAACAATATCTTCAGGCTGCAAAATCTGGCCAGTTAGATCGTGCTTTCGATCAGCACATTCCATTGCCAGATTCAGACTTTGTTGTGGAGGAATTCAGCCACTTCAGGGAAGAAGTTGGTGGCTGCCATGTTCATGCAGCTTCTTTGACGCCACAGTCTTTGGGTGGTGACTCAGCGATGGAAATCACATTGGTTCGAAGTGTAAATGCATCGGAAGTTACCAGTACAGAAGAAGTGAGAAATGGATCAGTTATCCAAAAGTCAACATCAGAAGCTGTCAGTCTCACCGTGAACAGGATCCATGATGTTTCTGATGGCATTGACTCACAGGGGGATGCATCTCTGGCTGTTCGCAATCCTATAATTGACGATTCTGCTAACCAGGTACATCATGTCTTATTCTCACAATTACCTGATTATAGCATAGTCATATTTCAGGAACAATATTGTTCATATATATAAGACTGTCAGGAAGAAACATAGATCTCTTGATGAAGTGAGGGTTCAGTTCTGTTTCACGACCTCTATTTTTTTTTCTTGGCAAATTACTCATACAAATTCCTATCCTTTGTGATATGGCAAAAAATGAGAGACATTTGTACATGTTTTAGTAGCTTAATTTTGTTTATGTTACTCTTGTAGTCTTATTATCTGTTTCCTGAATTAACCACAAAACATGCTAGGTGAGGAGTGAAAACTGCATGAATTATGTTTCCTTTCACACGGCTCACTTCTATGAGTGCTTCTATGCCTGTTTACTTGAATTTACTTTGCCAGTGGATATTCCGGCTTTTTCATTGCACAAAGGGTAATTACTTAGCGCATACTGTCCATTTTAATTAATGGTATTCAATTCAATACTACTTCTTTAGGTTTTGCATTTCCTTGTGATGTCCTATGCTGCAGTAGCTGCACACCTTCATCGTTGCCTTGTGTTCATTTTTTGCATTTTTCTTGTGATGATCCTCTGTTGCACACTTCCTTGTCAAGGCCTTATATTCTTTCATGATGCATATGCATATGAAGCAGGTTAACCATATCATGTACCCTTTATCATTATATCAGGAATCTTTGGGTGGTGACCACGGAAGCACTGAACATGTTGAGGAAGAGAGTACCATCGTCTCACCGTTACAGAGTGGTACAAGTCAACCTTTAGGTGATGCTGGAATGGAAGTTAACGCTGAAAATAGTGAAACTGTTGTACCTCACTTAAACACACCAGCTTCGTCTACTCCTTCCAGCCAGGCTGTGTTGCCAACGTCTAGAGAAATTGAGACTCAGACCAATCTTGTAACTCAGTCTGCACAACAGAGTTTGGCTAGTTTAGCACCATCACAACTTTCACCAGGTGAACCAGAACGAGAAGGTTCGTCAGGTGTAGCATCGGCTCAACCTTTGCAATCTGAAAGGGCACAATCAATCCCAGTGTCCAGTAGCCCACTTGTAATTGCTCAGCCTGATCAGAGTCAACCAAGTCCTGAAACAGATGCTGCACCTAATTCTGCAGAGCCAGCGCAACTCTTTCCAGTGGCATCGATGATGTTTAATCACCCACCAGTTCATGACGAGCCACTGAAAAATGAGATGCACAAATTAAGACTGCATATGGACACACTCAATAAAATGCATGAACTGAAGGTTTGTTTTCATCTATTTTTGTTTTTGATTGTTAATTGCTTATGCTAGTTCCAGAATTACTATGTTACATAATTTCACTTTGGACAGAAATCTGAACTTCGGAGGGAGTGTGAGCAAGAACTTGAGAAGATAAAACAGAAATATGATTTGTTAATTGAAGAACATGACTCCACTCATATCCTGCAAAAGAAGACACTCGATGATATATATGAGAAAGTTCTCCGCAACCAATCACTGGCTGAAGATTTCCGGGCCAAATTCATATCACCATCTGCAGCACAAGGTACAGCATATACATGCATACTTGGTGTGTTCAAAATTAATGTTTTTGGCATGATTAGTAGTATGTGGTATGAAACATCGGGGTATAATACTATTTTGGCACATGTTCTAGTATCTGCATGATTTTTGTCTTAAGGTGCAACATTCCAATTCTTGACAACTTGTTGACCTTTATGAGTATTTAGAGGAGGGACTGCACAATTGTCCATGATTTTGCTATCTATTGATTCTCAAAGAGTTTTTCAGTAACATACGTTTATTCATTTGTATTGTAGCAAGAGCCCATAGTCCTCAAGCTCGTCAGGCGCCTCAGCAAGCATCGACGAGGCATTCAGCAGCAGGATCATCAGCATCACCAGTTGCTCCGTCGTCTGCTTGTCGACCGCCTGTACCAAGACATAGAGTCCAACCACCGCAGGTGGATCGACCATCACTGTCACAAGTGTCTCGTTCGCCATCGCTGTCTTCGCAAGTGGGCCAACCTGCCCTTTCGGTACCAGGCAATCTTGTGAGAGCAACATCAGCGCCTGTGAGCCACATGCCTACACCACGTGGAGGTCAGGGTGAATTGGCTCCTCGTGCACCTGCGCCTCATCTCCAGATCAGGCCACCACGGTCGCATTCCATGCCACCTGGAAATCGGCAGCAGCTTCCGAGGCTGGAGACGACATCTTCAAGGACACAGTTGTCTCCTGTGGCCCAAGGGACCTCATTGCTGTCAAGCTCACAGCCAGCCCTGGTGGCAAATCCATCGACATCAGATTCACAACAGCCCACCCTGGCAATGTCAGCCATGTCAAATCTCCCGGCAACATTGTCACTATCAGGTTTGCATCCAGTTACACCAGCATCCTCGGTGGGTTCAGGTTCGAGTCACACGGCTCAACATGCACCATCAACTCAAAATGCGGCTTTACAAGCGACAGCACCGGCAGGTCTGAGCATGATGCCTTGCACGAGCTCAGCTACATCGGGTGCAGGCAGGCGTGTGGGACCTTCCACTGCAGCAGGCATGCAGGCGACAGATTCTGTATCAGAATCGTTGGATGCATGGATTACTACGAGTGTTGGGTTGAACAGTGATGTAGATGTGGTATGCCTGTCTGATGATGATTCAAACTAATAGAAGACTAGACTGACGAGTAGAAATATGTAGGTTGGGTGGCCTGATGACTAGGTATGGAAGCAATTAGAATCGCTCTTGAGATGCGCAGCAGAAGCTTAGTTTGATGATGGTAAATAGGATCCTGTTGGTGCTGTGAATTGATGAGAACTGGTGCGTGGGCGCCTGCACAACAGACCAGCGGTTGTTGTAAATGGCTAACCTCCTCGGAAACACGTACTTTTGTGTTGTGCACGTTGTAAATGGTGATGTTTAATCTCTTGTATCTTCTTGTTTTGTTGTATGTTGTTCGTTTGGTCGATCCCGGTAAGGAAGGATGTTGTGCAACATTGCTCGCGGCAGTAGTGTTTTTCTGCCGCGGCAAGAGTATTGACGTTTTTTTTTTTTTAAGGAACTGCACGAGTATTGACGTGCCCAGGTCAGAAGAATGTCGCCCGTATTTGAGCCCAAAGGCCTCTCTGCTGGGCCATGCTTGCGCTGATGCCTGCCTGATTCAGTCAGTATTGACGTCCTCGTTGTGCGTTTGCCTAAGGCGTCTGATGAGATAAAAAAAAAATGACCAAAGCAGGGGCGAAGCCAGGGCAAAAGGTCACCGGGGTCAGCCCCCAAAATTACTGGTGTCATAAGCTGCAATTGCTCAGTTCATGCAGGATTTGCAATGGAGTTAGCAAAATTTTATCCGTGTCAGCTGACACCTACGACACCATGTAGCTTCGCCCCTGGACCAAAGCGAGGAGGATTAGAAAGAAAACAGTAGTACTAATGTGAAGGTATTATTACCTCAAAAAAAAATGTGAAGGTATTATAACGAAGGATGCGAAAACAAAAAGAGAGAGAAGTGAAGGGGGGCGTTGCGCGGTCCGGCGGCATGATCGTCGGAATCGGCGGTTGGTTGAGCGACGACCAGAATCGATCATCACTTCAGCCGCCATGGATCTTCATAGTAATTCATATCTTACTAGCAAAAATGCCCGTGCGTTGCTACGGGATCTGGAAATTAGAAAATGTACAAATAAATCTAATGAATCTTAGCCTTTAAACAAATTGAATTTCACCCATTCAAGTAAACGTCCGAAAGAGACCCATGAAAAAACTTTTGATTTCCACAACAAACATGAAATTTAGTCAGGTCCCGCTTGTCATCCTACCTGCTGATTTTCTTCTTCACAAAAAAATCTAACTATGGTTAAATTAAATAATTTAGGTTTTATAGTATTTTTTAGTTGCATTGATACCAAATTTTTTTTATTTTGTGAAAAACGTAATCAACATTCAAGTAGAAATCGATGTAATTTGATGTAGAAAATAAGAAAAAAGGAGAAGAAAACCTTCTGTTGTGGGCCGAAACCCTTTCTTGGGCTATTTTTTTTCCCCTTTCCCCTCTCTTTTTCCTTATTTTTCCCTTTCTTTTTCTCCTCCAAGCTAAAAATCATTATTACAAATCTTTTTGCCGATTATGCTATCGAGGACCGATCCGATATACTCCATCCGTTTTTACATTTTCATAAAAAACTGAATCGATGTAGTACTATGGTATGCATCTTCTGGAAATTACACCTTTAAGGGTACGCTTTGGCACAGTATCATCATGAGAACATGGGCATATGGTGACCAATAAGTCATCCTCTGAAATTTTCTATCATTGCCATGGAATGCTGCTAAATCTGCATCACAATCTTGAATAGTTGGAGTATTTTACTTTCTCAAACCAACCTTACCAGTAATTCACCTCAAGATGTCGCTGCTTTCATTAAAGACTGATACAACTGTTTCTAAAATGCTGCTTCTGAAATCTGGTTTTTCCACCGCATGATCCTCCAAAAAGAATCAGGTAAACCTTTTAGCATTCTGAATTGCCATAATTGTACACAATTAAGTACAATGCGCTTTGACTCAACCTAACACTTCAAGTACGTGTTCCAGGCACCTGGCTTTTATTGATCCAATAACATAGATCGAAGGTGCATCTGATAAAAAGTATACATTTATTATCTTAAACAGAATAAACAAAGGTGATGTAATCTTGATAGGCACCTCTAAATGTACAGTATATATATAATTGTCAGGAGCGTGATAAAATAATAAAACCAAGAACAAGAATTTGACTGATCTGATTGGAATTCTCACCATCCTCAAAGTTTAGGGACGAACCAATCTACAAAGTCAAATATCAACTCATTATTACCCTGCATGTCTACAGACATTCGACTTACATGATAAGACTGCAACCAAAATTAGAAAGAAAATTGAAATACTCCTACATGCATAATGGAGGGAAGTATACTCTGTCACTGGAGCAAGAGACTCTAGTAAACTATTTCCACAAGATCATGCATTAGTTATGTATAAGGAAAAAGGCTTGACATTTTAGTGAATAAATAGTAGAAGGCAGACAAACACGTTAGCTCAACTTCCTGCCCTTTATAGTCAGCAATCAACTAAGTAATAAATCAAGGGTCATTCTAAGAGAACAAGACACAAATGAACGCCAAGCAAATATGCTGCCAATCGAAGTGGAAGCAATTAAAAATGAAGAACTAAACAGGTCACACCTGCAGTAGTACTTCATTCAGAGTCTGTATCATGTATCTGGTATGAACACAAGGAATTGTTTTAATCAAATATCAAACAATTGAACTGGTTAATCAGAGGATAGAAATTAGCTCATCCAAAATTATCAAATTCCGCATCAGCTAAAGAAACTCTTAATCAAGGTCTAGTTAGACTGTATTAAATTGAGTTAATCGTGACCGAACCAAAATACCAGCACATAGAATCAACAGAATAGAATAACACCACTCGGAAAAAGAGAGAATCTCTAGGTATAAGACATGTTATCAGCTCAGTTAAGTTACATGGAGATGGAATGCACAGCTCTGCTTTATGTAAACTATGCATGCGAGCTTCTGACTGCAAATACATCACACCATTTGCCATTAGCTGCTACTTTGTGGTTTGGTATGGGAACTCTTCTGCTCCAATTTTCATGTTGGGACCTGATGCAGCCTTGATGAGTTTGTTGTGTCTAGAACTGCAATTAACAGATCACAACTTGTCCGGTGGTCTGAAAATTTTGACTCCCCGCTGATGTGGGAAAGCTGTACGGTACCATCCCCTTCACCGTAACAAATGATTCGGTCACACCTGCAAAAGGTTGTAGATCCAGCACTGAACATTTCAGTATCTCTCACACAGTGATAAATTTGAGAAACATTGTATACTGAATGAAAAAAAACTGCATACTTGTTCTCAAATTACATGATTTTTTTTTCCGATATGCGGGTTTTCACCTTTTCTTCTTCTATATATGTGACATTCTCTCCGGCATAACTGTCGGAATTTCAAGGTTGGAATGAAGGCTCCAGTGTCTCCAACTGTCCAGTTCAGAATGCTAAATGAATACTTGGAGTTGCAGAACTTCGACAGATTATCTACAAAACAAACACTTGTAGTTGGTTAATTTTCAAAGCCGATTACGCCGTTGAGATGTTCTTCAAGTTGATCATTCAGAAGTTGTAACCGGATTATCAGACAAGACAAAAACAACTGAAATTTGATACCTTTTCAGCACAAATGTCTTGGTAAAGTCCGGCATTGGATGTACTCTTGGCACCTACTCCTTCCTCCTGCGTAATCTCAATTTCCTCATCCAATCTGCACAAGAACACACCATATCGGTTCAGTGGGTTCTTTGGTTTGAGGTTTCATTGTGTTCTGCAGAAGGATCATGGAAAAGTTGCCCAGAAATTGTCATTTTGTATCACTGACAAGGAACATGATCTTCCTTCCTTCCAAGTTCAGAAGCACTCGGAAACAGCAAAATAGATTAAACTTCTTTATGCATTGCCAATGTTTTTACATAAAAATTTCTGCAGGTGTAACAGAACATTATGATGCGACAAAATTCAACGTCTTGAAGAAGGGATTCACATATTGATGGACCCTCACCTCCTGCAATACTTTAACTGTCACATTAATGTTGAGGCATGTGGAAACATCAAGTCAGTAAAGTATATGTTTAAATATATCTACAATGGGAAATCAAAAGACCGTAAGAACTCCATATTCTGTCGCTTACTATGTATCTCCTCTACCGCCTTTGCTCTCGTACAGCTCCGATCATGTTGAATTAGCCGAGAAAGAAACCGACAGATTAGACTCAAGAATAGCGACGATGCAGGACAGCGAACGCAGCGAGTGATCAGGATACGAAACCTGGTGCCGTCAGACGCGTCGAGGGATTCGCGACCTCATCCGGATGCGGGTGAAGGTGCGGACGGCCAGGGACGCAGGCTCATCGATAGCGGCGCCGGTGCGAGTTAGGGTTGGGAGGGGAGGCGGGTCGCGTCCGCACGACGGGTAGGCGCTGGGAGGAGGGAGTCCTGGGGGAGCGGGGAGTTAGCAGAGGAGGAACACGGGGACGGGACGCGATGGGCAGCGAACGCGAGGAAAGCGGGCGTCGTGGGCGAGGAAGCCGATCGGATCTAAGCGCGGAATACGAAATTTTCGGGGCAGAATAAGCCGGGGCAGACGATCAGTTCGGAATTCATGAGTTGTAGAGATATTTATATATATGACAAAGAAGAAGAGAAAAAAAAAGGCACATAAGTACTAATCAGGAGGCAATGGGCCTGTACGGGTGCCAGTACTGCGGCGGCCGCGCCGCCATCGTCTTCTGCCCCGTCGACGGCGCCAGGCTCTGCCTCCACTGCGACGCCGCCGTCCACGACGCCACCTCCCTCCACCCACGCGCCCCGCTCTGCGACTCCTGCGGCGCCGCCCCCGCCGCCCTGCGCTGCGCCGCCACCATCGCCGCGCTCTGCGCCGCCTGCGCCGACCGCCGCGCCACCACCGGCGCCGGCATCACCACCTACACCGGCTGCCCTGGCCCCACCGAGATGGTGCGCCTCTTGTCCGCCGAAGCGCCGCAGCAGCCCGAGGAATTGGACGCCTGGCTCGCCGACCACAGGGCGCTCATCTTCCACGACGACGAATCTGACATTCTAATTGACAAGCTGCTGCTGGCAGACGTCCATGGTTCTTCTGCAACCGATCACTGGACCGATCCACCAGTTGTTGATCCTGCCTGCTTGTTACAGGTAAAACCATTTTTTTAATTGATGGATGATCGAGTCGAGGCTCCCTCACTCAGGTAACTGATCAACACTTTGGAATATTATATGGCAGCCGACGATGACAACGGAGTCTGCTCTTCTGCAGTCCCTGGCCCTGCAGAGCAACACCGATCACCTCTTGCTTGACGCCAATACCAACAATGCCTTCCTCCCTGCTATCAGCAGCGACGCCGTCTCGTTGCCTCAGATGACTGACTTGCAGACGACGATGATCGCAGACAAACCACCGCAAGTCGATCCCACCACCGCAACCAACAAGCGTCAGGAGAGGGACCGGGCCAAGCTCAGATACAACGAGAAGAAGAAAAATAGAAGGTTGGTGCGATTCAATGCTTCTGCCTATACTTGTATTATATGTACTATTTGAACAAACATATACATCGATCTCTTCTGGCAGGTTCAGCAAGCAGATCCTGTATGCTTCCCGAAAAGCGAGAGCCGACACACGAAAGCGAGTCAAAGGACGCTTCGCAAAGGCTTCCACCTCCACTTCTCATGATCCATCATCCCCAGCTCTGAATTCAAACTCCCACCAATGAATCTTCCAAAACACATAACCACCAGATGCAGATGACACCATGCTTTGTTTGTGCAGAATGTGAACGAAAAAAAAAAAATCTCTTTATATGCTCCAGCCTTCGACACTTTCATATCTGTGAGTACGATTTCACCTCCTGATTTTCCACATCTAGAGTTTGTCAAGCCATAATTAACATTAACGACAATGAGCCTTGCACCTTAATTCAACAGCACTATATTGTACCTTGATTACCTTTTTAGTTTGGTCATGCATTTCCGTTTTAAGTATAGCTAACACATTCCCTTTATGCTGTCATCTTGCAGTGCTGTACTTGCCTAAGTACAAAAGGTGTGTGGGACACAACTCCTGATAGGTTCAAGGTCACTTCGACTTAAATTTGAATTAGGTGTTGGTTTTTTTTCCAATTACAGAATTACTGGAAAAGGAAAGTTTGAACGTCAAGACTACTTTTTCTTTCTTTCTGGATTTGGCAAAAGTGAAAACATAGAGGCCATCACAGAGATATACATCATTCTCCCATTGAATTTAGCATTATTAGTTTCTGTTGTTCTTTTTTCTTCTTCTTTTATACAATGCACACACAAACTAGATAAATTACTATGGAGAATATCATTCTTTTTGGAACTCATGTTCTGCGCTATTTTTTCTTTGTTTGCATGCTTGAGCCATTATAGTTTCCTGTTATTTTTATTTGCTTGGACCTCTTGTTCAGTCGACCTTTCCTTCCATTTATGTGCATATATAACCCTAGATAGTTATTATGTCCTTTAAGATTTGTTCCACCGTTTACATGCAAAAACAGCATAGTTGACAGTGCCATGTGAAACATTTTCTACTGTTAGGTATTGTGTTGAAACATTACTTGTGGTCTGCAGAAAATTGTGGGGAAAGGAAAAATATATACTTAGTGATTAACATCACTCGTCCAAATGGTATAATTGTGTGAAACGATGAATAATAACGCGTCAAAAATGATGTTTCAAGTGCTTTGATAACGCATAAAGTTAAGTGTAGAATGTGTTTTGGGAAATGGAAACTAGGTAGATCTCGTGGGCAAATTAACAAGAAGAGTACAAGGCAGCTAGGACGAGACAGCAGGGAGAGAGATGGATCGATTGGGAGATTGCAATTCTGTTACTGAAACGTAATGACGAGGCGGCTGGCTAGCGACCTTGTGTGGCCGGCATATATATATTTGAGTTACTAGTATCTAATAACTCGGTTGCTAATTGAGGTCAGATGTGACGATACACATAAGACATTGATTCCTGCATGAATGAATTGTATAATTAGGAGAGGGAACGAGCTAGCAACAAGCAGCAGATCAGAGAAATGGTGTCGTCGACGCGCATGCACGGTGGGTGATCCCTCGATCTGACCGACGTCATGCATGGGACCGACGTCTCCCTGCTGTCCGCCGACGTACTACATCCAGATACAAGGGCCTCCAAGTCGACTGCGCCGGGAGCAGGACGCCGTGTCGCCGGACGCGCACAAACACTGAAACGTCTGTCGTTTACTATCACCATAGTACTCTGTTGCTATATTATGTCGTCTGCTGCCTAATGAAGCAAGCACATATCACAAACAAACTGTACCGTAGGTCATGCCTTGACAGAAAACAGTTCAATTTCACAGGAAAAGAAATTTTTTCTTTCAATCAAAACGAGCCCTTACATTGTGTCGCTCCATAATCCAATGTCGTCTTGTTTTCTCAGCTTATTATTAAGCCAACCGATAAGTAACTGCTTGCTCTCCTTGATCTACATGGCACACTGCAGGTTTTGCTGTCGATCGCAGAGCAGCAGGCAGCAGCTGCCTACCCTAGTTCCACCCACCCTCTCTCTTTTTCCTTTCTTTTTGCAAGAGGGCTGCCCTGGTTGATCTGAATATGACATTTTTATATACAAAATCAACCACCGTTATTTCTTGGACATTCAGTTCACGATCCACGAAATTTCGGTTCCCAACGAAAGTGGTCGGTTATTTCTTGGCCACCATATTCTGTTGTGCAAGCCGCGGGTAGACTGATGTCAGCTGTGACGCCACACGCCAACAAAGACTTTACCAACTCACCACGGTGAATTTGCATGCATGCTTTCGTCCGACCTATCCACGAAACATCAAAAAGATCGAACTACAAATTTCTATGTAACAGGAAAAATAAACGACTAAGTCCGTTCACTGTCTAGACATTTTGTTAGCGATCGAGGAACTAACAAATCTCTTGTTTTCCAGCAGGACTCAATCAACTCTTGACATTTCGTACTGAGTTGCATTAGTTTACTAATAAAAGAAGAAAAGAACATGTAAGCAGAGCCTACCTGGGGCTCGCAGGCACTACTGGAGTAGTAGTTAACAAGACAGCACGTGCCTCCTTGTTGACCAAGTCTGAGTGTACCTTTCTTTTTTCCTTTTCGTTCCGTTCATCAAGCAAGAAGAAAAGGAACTTTTTTTTTTTGAGACCGGGACACGTTTTTCATTAAAAAGAAAAAAAAGTTTGTTACAACGCGGTCAGAGCTAAATTCTCTAAAGGTCCCAGCAAAAGCCAACCTACGAAGTTTGAGTTATATGACACACAAAAACGACTAAAAACCTGTACTAACAAAAAGATGGGAACAAACTCCAAAAACATAATCGAGTCGGTCAAAGTAATTCCCACTTGGTTCGGCATGAGGTCAATGCATGCCTCCACCTGTCGTGCTGTGTATGCATGTTTGGTAGGCTGGCTGATTTTGAATTGGAATGAATGAATGGCCGCCTTTGAACTTGCTAGACAAATAATTTGATCCCTGATTTATTTTGTCGAAATATTTTTTTTTTGTGTGTAACATTTTCTCGAAATATAAAGATGGTCTCAGCGATATATTCTGTCTTGATTTGTTTTTGGGTAACCTTGAAAAGCGCTTATTAATTCCCCCCCCCCCCCCCAAAAAAAAAAGATAAGAGAAACAAAAAATGTCCCCAGTGAGTCCTCAAAATTATACAAATTATGAATTTGAAATCCTAGCTGGCTAGACAGGTTACATATTATGTACAAAATGAATGAGGTTTGAGTTTGACTAATTATTAGTAAATCTGCATTAGGTGGCATGGATTGAAGTGATTTGGGGCACCCCATTCCACCAACCAAAGCCCCTAGTAGGGCTATAAATTAGTGTTTGGTCCCTGGCACTCCAAGCAAGCGCTGTCATCCATCCAAGAGAGTAGACCAACAAATCAATCGAGGAGCAGAGCAGAGCAGGATGGCGGCGGTGCGCGTGTTGTCGAGGCGCACCGTGAAGCCGCCGGCACGGGCGCGTGAGCGCATCCCCCTGACGTCCTGGGATGTCTCCTTTCTCTCCGCCGAGTACATCCAGAAGGGCCTTCTCTTCTCCTCCGTCGAGGGGAATAAGCAGCAGCTGGTGGTGGACCACCTCGCCGACGCGCTGACGGACGCGCTGGCCACCTACTACCCCGTCGCCGGCCGATTCGCCACGGAGCAGCACCTCCAAGACAAGGAGAAGGTTGTTGGGTGCTCGGTGTACATCGATTGCGACGGGCAGGGCGTGGAGATGGTGCACGCCGTCGCGGACGGCGTGGCCATCGCCGACGTGATCCCTCCCGACACCGATGTCCCTCGCGTCGTGCAGTCTTTCTTCCCTCTCGACGGCGCGGTGAACTACGACGCCCACGAGCTTCCCCTGTTCGTGGTGCAGGTCACGGAGCTCCAGGACGGCGTGTTCGTCGGGTTCGGGTACAACCACGCGCTCTCCGACGGCACCGCCTTCTGGGACTTCATCAACACCTGGGCGGAGATCGCGCGCGCCAAGCTCTCCCCCCCTTGCAGCGCGCGGACTACGACGCCCTTGTTCCAGCGCTGGTCCCCCGACGGCGGCGCCCCGGCTCCGGTGGTGCTCCCGTACGCTGACGCGTCGGAGCTCATCGAGAGGCCGACGCCCTTGGCGCTGCGCGAGCGGATGCTGCACTTCTCGGCCGAGTCCCTGGCGACGCTCAAGGAGCGGGCGCGGCAGGAGCTCCTCGCCGCGGGGGACACGGCCGGCGCGGCCGCGGTGACCAAGTTCCAGGCGCTGAGCTCCCTGCTGTGGCGGAGCATCACACGCGCGAGGCGCATGGCGCCGGAGCAGGAGACGGTGTGCCGCGTGGCCATCAACAACCGCGGGCGGCTCCGGCCGCCGCTGCCCACGGAGTACTTCGGGAACAGCATCTACGCCATCTCCACGGTGCCCGTGCGCGCGGCGGACCTCCTCCAGCGCGGCCACGGCTGGGCGGCGGCGGCGGTGGGGCGCGCGGTGGCGGCGCACACGGACGCCGACATCCGGGCGCGCGTCGAGGCGTGGACGGCCAAGCCCATCGTGTACACGCAGAGGTTCTTCGACCCCAACGGCATCATGATGGGGAGCTCGCCGCGCTTCGACATGTACGCCTGCGATTTCGGGTGGGGAAAGCCGCTGGCGGCGAGGAGCGGCAAGGCCAACAAGTTCGACGGGAAGACGTCCCTGTACCCGGGCCGCGAAGGCGGCGGCAGCATCGACGCCGAGGTCGTGTTATCCCCGGAGCACATGGCGTTGCTCGAGCAGGACCACGAGTTCTGGGCCGCCGTCACGCCGGACGCACCGCCGCCGGCCAAAACCGATTGATCCGCAATTCCGCATCTTGTCGCGGCGAGACCGACAAACTAATTTCCACCCTATTCCATTGTTTTTGTGCCATCTTCTTGTGTGTTTCTGTTTGTTATTCATTTGCCTAAGCTACAATGAATTGTAACATTCCTTAATTGTCACTCTCAATGAAGCTGTAACGCAGTTCACGTTAGTTGGATTTGTACGTTTCAGAGCACCCGGATACCCACCCCCCTCTTTTCTATTTCCACTGTACTGCGCAGTTTGACCAATTCTGTCAGCCAGTTCTATACAGCAGGCAATACAAAGAGCAAGGAAAGCTCCGTCCACCTCAGGCATGCAGAGAAAAAGGCTCCTAAGTTTTGTTCACATCATTCATTGTGTTAGTAACATAGTATTACCATTGCCTGACATCATGCTGTACATGTGCTACGTATGTTACAGTTACACACAAGCAGGACTACAAATATTGTACACAGGAAATGACTGCTCATCGAGTCGAGCATGACAGCTTATTCCTAGAGTCCACGGGCAGGATTACTCTGCATATAGGGTACTATAGTATACAACAACGCATATAGGGTACCGTAGTATACAAACAACTCAAGTGAAGAAGCAAACTAGTCTTTCTCGTCCATGCCCGAAGATTCGCTGCTTGCTGCCGCTCCATTGTCATGCGAGAAGTGGGACTTCAATCCAATCCAGCACTGGTAGTAATCCAGGTCCCGAGAAGGGGAATCGAGAGCCCATCGGCAGACACGGGGGATGAGCGAAGACTCGAACATGAAGGCCAACGTGCCCTTTAGCCTCAAGGGCTCGTTGGCATCAGCCCGCCTGATTGTTGCCTCGTATGTCGTGGTGTCTGGTCCATGTGGTGTCATGCAGCTGTGAAGACTAGCGCCTCCAGGAAGGAAACCATCAGCCTTAGCCTGCAAAAGTTCACAAAACAAAGCTGGCATGTTCATATATCTACTAGCTAGTCATCACAGAGAGTGTGTGTGATCGGTGATCCAGATTTTACCTCGTATATCCCATAGATCAGGCCCATGAATTCGCTCATGCAGTTGCGATGATAGTATGGAGGCCGGAATGTATTTTCAGCAACCAACCATCTCGGCGGGAATATTACAAAATCAAGTAGCGCGACACCAGGCTTGTCAGTTGGCGCAGTTAGCACTGGACATTAACAGGAATATATCATAAAGGTTAGTATAGCAGGCCAAATGAAAATTAAAGCTTCTCGAAACCTTAAATTTGTCATGGGTTTTTTAATGAAAAATTTGATCAGCTCACCTGTGTTTACCGATGGATCGCCATGATCAAATAGGACGGTGTTGAATGGACAGAACCTACTCAGATCATACTGAGAGAAAAGAGAATCAGGTCATGATTAAAAAAAAAGGCAAGATAAAAAGGATTAACTGAGTGAAAAAAAGGGTTGGCTGATTACTTTGTAAGGGACATAGTTTCCATGCCATGCAACAACATTAAATGGAGAAAAATCCTGGGTGGCTGTGAATAGCTCACCACCATACTTCTGCACTATTACGTATCCAGGGCGGTGTGCCTGCTCAAACCACGCTGTCGGGGAAAGAAAATCCCTTGGTGAAGCCAAACCATTAGCACCTGCAGCAGACCCATCAGGCATTGTTCAACAACGAACACCTTCATTCTTTCCTAATGCGACGGAAATAGACAGGAAGCTGAAAATGAGCAGCATTACCAATGGGGCCAAGATCAGGGAGCTGAAAATGGGCACCAAAAATCTCAGATACATAGCCGCGTGAAGGACCATCAGGTAGGTCAACAGCAAAGCGAAAACCTTGAGGGATGACAACAATTTCACCAGGTGAAACTAGCATCTTTCCGCATTCCGTTGTGATGAACAACCCTGGACTTGATGGCAAAATAAAGAAAACCGTGGCAAATAGTGAGGAAGGCGTTGTGATCACTTGAATAGGTGTTGTTCTTAATATGTTGATGACTCTTGGGCACCTACCTTTTGGTTCCCAGTTTTAAAATGCGGGCTAATAAGAGCACCGATCGAAAAGAATGTGCAAGTGGAACACTGAAAGTGACGCCAACAACAATTGTTTTGGGGGAAAACAACAGAAACATGTGATCACTACTCTAGTGGGTGTTGGTGCTTGTGGTTGAGTCTGAAAGATTAGAATAAAATGTACTCCTACAGTAGTACTATGTTAAGCGACACTAGAGGACAACGATATTCAATAGAATGATGGTTGTTTTCTTTCTCCGTTGCAATGAAATTCAGTCATCCTACATGTGGTTGAGGAAAAATAAATTGACATAAAAATCTTGGCAGATCGGATCCTAAAGAAAGGGTAAGACAGGGGAGCTTACTTCCTTGCTGGGGAACGATGAGGAAATCCCCATCTGCGTTGCAAAAGGCGCATCCATCCATGGACTTGTTGGCAGCATACCTGCAGGAGCAGGATGGGAGGAGGTGATGTATGAATCACTGATTGACTGAGGAATGGATTGAAAACAGTGAGTGAAAGAGACAGACATGTGGATTGCGTATCCGTGGCGGAGGAAGGAGCTGCCAGCGCCGCAGACGGTGTAGAGGCCGTCGACGAAGTCGAGGAGCGGCGCCGTGGGCACGTCGGTCGGCCTCCATCGCAGCTGCGTGGGCGTGGCGACGGTGGTGGTGCGGTCGTCGAAGTCCCCGACGAGGCGCTCGTTGGTGGGCACCCGGGGGTGGAACGGCTCGTGGGTCACCGACGGCTTGATCCGGTACAGCCACCTGCAACAAATTATTAAGGGATTCATTCAACAAGAAGAAGTATAGCAAGCAAGCGAGAAACAAGGGAGTGGAGCAGGTCCTGACGCACGCACGTCCTGAGGTTGTGGGCGCGCGGGGTGGTGAAGGAGGTGCCGGAGAGCTGCTCGGCGTAGAGTCCCAACGGGCACACTAGCGGGCTGTTCTGCCCCACGGGGAGGGACCCCGGTACCGCCTCCGACGAGAAGCTGTTGCCCAGCCCCGACAGGTAACGCAGCTCCTCCGGCGTCTCTTCCCCCGCCATGGATTGGAGTCGAGGTCGGAGGATTGCAGTTTCCTAGTTGCAGAGGAGAAGACGAGGACTGGCAGCGTTTGTGTCGTCTTGGCCTCTTTTTCTTTCTTGGCTTGTTGCTGCTGCCTGCCTCGGCTCGGCTTCATGCCTATCCTCATCTCATCTGGGCCGCCCGATCACGAACCAGCGGCCCATATACGACGCCTACTGTTTGTTGCTTCTCCGGCATTCCTTCCATTTTCACCACAAAATGCTAGTATTGACTTGCAAGCTGTTAAGGATTATCACTGGACTCATTATTTCAGGGTTGAATGAAATACAGCTGCTACAACAAGTATCGATAAACCTTCACGTTCCTCTACAAGATCACCGGTGAACCAACTTAATAACCGTCACCATATGGTTACAACTTCTGTTCTGATACTCCTCGGCAAACTGAAGTACAGTGACTCTGTTGACACACAGTCTATGCTGGCAACCCGTCGTGAGGGTCAGGTATGCACATAACTCAAATAAAATGCCCGTCATATACATGTTTCATTCTTTTACTCCTACTCAACATGCTAGTGCTTGCATAACACACTCGCGCGCGCGTACACACACACCCATGTTGTAGTACTCCTATATATCTAAAACGAGAATAGCAGGACCGGTTTCGCCCCGCTCGCACGGGCCACGTCGCCCGAAATATTTCCCTCCTTCGATCGTTTTGATGATGCCGTTCTGATCGTACGCGTATAACGTAACTTTGTCAACGGACTGCCACACATTGTTGAATATGTCCAAGCAAAAATGTCAACATGTCTGACTTTTTGCGTTCGTTTTCCTATAAATTGACACCTTTTCCCTTTCGTTCATCCTCATCCATTCCACTGCTTCTTTTGCCTTTGCATCGTTTGTTCCCGTGCACCCTTTGGAAATCTGGAGACGGTTTTATTCTGCTGTTTTAGATGGCTGCTGCCAGGGCTTCGTGATCTTTCTCCGGCCTCCAGAAACTGGCGTGGGCGATGGTCTTCAGCTTCTCGTACAGCATCACGTCCCATGGTGGCATCATATTCGCGTCTTGCTTGTCGTCACACCCTCGCCGCTGCGGCCGAGCACGGAACATCCGCGCCGACGGCCGAGGAGCATGAACGCGGCAACGGCGAGGAGCGCGAGGAGAGCAGGACGGCAGTGGCGACGCGGGCGGTGCGCGGCCGAGCAGCGAGGGTTCTCTATTTCCCGTGTTTGTTGACTGTCGCTATACGGACACTAAATTCTTTATTTTGTTTCTGTGTGCAGGTGTCTGATGGTGCGGCCCATGATGCCCCTCCGGACAAGACTATTTCGAAGAGGAGGCCTTCTTCTGCTATGGCCGGAGGTGACAACGACTCTACAAAGAAGGCTGCTGGTGCTCTGAAGAAGTCGAAGTGATCCTCATCGACGGTTATTCGTCACGAGTGTACAAGCAGATATGGTGTGTTGCATCGTTATGATTGTAGTCTTACGATGGCGTAGTGATTTGGTGTGGTAATGGTTGTACCATCTTGTTTGCCTTGTTCCTGTGTCAGCATGTTGGTTAACTTAATAAAATAATGATATGTTACGATCACGCAATGTAACCACCCTGTTCGGCAAGCTGCAGCTGCGGCTGCGGCTGCAGAAAAATAACTGCGAACACTGTAGTTGCTGCTGAAGAAATAACTGCGAACACTGTAGCTGCTGCAAAACAGCTGCTGCAAAGCAGCGAGGCGAACAGGGTGGTTGTCAACTTATCTCGTATGCTTTGCCGGTATATGTATTATCGCTTAATTTGGTGCGTAGATTCGAGATTGATTGAGATAACACTTGTAATAGAATATGATCTGCTTATTTTCGCTGTCTGGTGCCTGTCGGCTTCTGACGTTCCTTTTACGTTGTCGGACGGGATACAGTGCCGTGGTGCAGTGCCCCCTTTGCTGAATGCTGTGCCGCTGCGGTCGGTGCGTTGCGAATCGAGCAGCATATTTTTGGTTCTTGTGACTGCTCACTCACGCTTGTTTTTGGCTGAACTGCTGCGGGCCTCGTTCCTGTCGGAATTGGGGTTCCTTCGCCGTCTGCACTACTGCAGTTTTTCGTCATTCGTACGTTTACTTTGTCTGCGCGCGTCGACCTATCTCGATTGCTGTCATCTAATGCGGATGTCTCGTTGCAACAATACTATTGCTGTCTTCTGGCCCGGTATGTGGTGGCTCTTGGAGGACTGTAACTCACTGCGAGTGCAGGTGAGTGGACTATGATTCGTCAAATGTGAGATTACGTGGTCAGAGAGATAGGATGCTCCTTGCCAGACTGAGTATTCGGCAGTTATGTGATGTCCTGGTAAACGTCGCTGCCGCCGTCATTTTATTATTTTCTTGCTAATTTTAAATGAGACGCCAATAACAGCTGATGTACACGTGTGTTCTGACGCGTCGTCCTCCGTTAATGAAAATTGGTCATATGAGCGCAGCATGGCTTTCTGTAGCGCTCCTTTTGACTATGTGCGTGTTGTTGGTTCGAAGTTGATCATGTCTTCTTCGTCGCTCCCATGATTTTTCTAGAACGCGCTTTGCACGTATTTCATTAAGATAAGAGAAGAAACAAGCGACCCTCACCTTAGGGCTTGGGATAAGCCCCAGGCGCGGCAGTTCAGTAGGTTAATTTACATAAAAGCAAATAGCGACCAAAGGACGACCTATTACTAATTTTACACATTTACGAAACTAAGGAAATGCGACAAGTTGCGGAACCCCGCTTTGCACCACATGTTCGCTTCTGCGAAAAATACTACTAGCTAGGGCCGGTGGGTGCGAGACTCGAACGTCGAAGACCCGGCTGTTCCGTTCCTTCCATAGCTTCCACGCTACCAGGATTGTCATGGAGTCGAAGGCGCGGCGACCATCCTTGGCGACCCTTTTCCGACTTCGAAGCCACCACTCGACGAAAGCGTCATCATGTGCAGGGGAGAGGCGTTGTAGTCCCAGTGGTCGTAAGATGCGGAACCACGTCTCCCGGCTGTAGGCGCATCCCACCATGAGGTGGTCCATGGTTTCGATGGACTGGTCACATAGTGCACAAGGTCCATGGTTTGGTAGGTGGTGTCGTTGAAGTCTCTCTGACGTCCAGCAGCGACCATGTAGGACCAACCAAATGAAGAATCTGCATTTGTTTGGTGCCCGCGTTTTCCATAGCTCCTTTGCGCCCAGGATAGATGTCTGTCCGATAAAGAAAGCCTGGTATGCACTCGCCGCCGAGTATACAGCTGAGGCGGTCCACTTCCAAATGAACTTGTCCGGTCGGCCCACTGCTAGCTGCACAGAGTTGAGACGAGCCCACAGATGGAGATAGTCCAGTATTACTGGGATAGAAAGTCTGCCCTTGATATCCATGATCCAGCCTCGGTTCTGTAGGGCACTCTTAACTGTGCGTGATTTGGCCGCATGGTTTCTCACCGCTGAGAAAAGATGTGGGAAGCTATGCTGAATTGGTTTCCCATCGAGCCAGGCGTCGATCCAGAACAGCGACAAGGATCCATCCCCAATTTCAACCATGATAGAGGCCTTGAAAAGGGCTTCAGTGAGTTTGTCTGTGGGGAAGTGTAGGCGCGACCAAATCTTATTAGGCTCCGTGCGTGCCAACCATAGCCATCGCATTCGTAGAGCCCGGCCTGCCACTGTGAGGTCCATGAGGCCGAGTCCCCCCATGTTTTGCGGCCGACAAACCGATGACCAAGCGACCAAACAGTGTCCCCCTTGCACCGACGCCGTCCCCCTCCAAATGAATGCCCGACATATCTTGTCGACTGACTTGATAACCCAGGGAGGAAGGATGCAAGCGATAGAGATGTAAATCGGCATGGAGCGGAGGGTGAACTTGGTGAGTGTGTTGCGGCCTCCTCTGTTCATCAATCCTGATTTCCAAGTGGGCAATCTGTTTGCTATCTTGTCGACCAGTGGCTGCAGGGCTGAGTTCGGTAATCGCTTGACGGATAGTGGCACCCCCAGGTACTTGCATGGAAATTCCGATATAGTGCAGGGGAACATGGAAGTGACAAGGTCGACATCTACTTGCTGACAGCGGATCGGGGTGAGCTGGCACTTTCTTACGTTAGCCGCCAGACCTGTGGCTCCCTCAAAACAATCTAGGATTGCCGCAATGGCCTCTATGTCCTGAGCGACCGGAGACAAGAAAATGACCACATCATCTGCGTAGAAGGCTGCCCGATGAGGGATACACCGCGACCGAAGAGACTGAAAGAGACCCTCCTCCTCTGCTTTTACAATTAGCTTATTGAGGCAGTCCATCACCATAATAAAGAGCATCGGGGAAAGTGGGTCCCCCTGACGCAACCCACGACCGTGGCAAATCCGATCACTCAGAGCGCCGTTCAGGAGAATTCTGGTGCTCGCTGAGCGGAGTAGCGTGGATATCCAAGTGAGCCACAACTGAGGGAACCCCAAATGCTGTAGGAGCTCTAATAGAAACGACCAAGATACCGAGTCGAAGGCCTTCGCAATATCAACCTTAAGTAATATGCGGGGAATCCGGCGACAGTGTAGTAACTTTGCACAGCCTTGGACATATCTGAAGTTGTCCTGAATAAAACGACCCCTGATGAAAGCACTTTGATTTTGCATAATGAGATCGTTTAGTCGAGGAGCCAATCGCCTTGCAAGGACCTTAGATGCTAGCTTGCCAAAGCTGTGGATGAGGCTGATGGGACGGTAATCTGCGACCTCTCGGGCATCATGAGTCTTTGGTAGGAGCACCATGAGGGCATCATTGAGATGGTAGAAACTCCTGGAGTCCCCCACGTTTAAGGCTTGGAAAGCTGCGATGATGTCGGGCTTAATGATTTCCCAAGCGACCTTGTAGAACCTGCCCGTGAAGCCATCAGGGCCTGGGGCCTTATCAGAAGGCATTTCTTTAATGGTCGCCCATATCTCTTCTTCCGTCACCGGGTTTGCCAGGAAGCTTAGCTCTAGTTGCGGTAGCCCCAGTTCTTCGAAATTGAGACCATGTGACCTTGGCTTACATTGCCCAAGCAGCGAGTCGTAGAAGGCGAAGGCAACTGCCATCTTCCTATCTTCTGCGACCACATTCTCCCCTTTATGCTGGAAGGAAGCAATGAAGTTCTTTCTTCGGCGGTGGGAGGCGTGGAGGTGGAAGAACTGCGTATTTGCGTCGCCCTGCCCAAGCCAGAGTAAGCGCGACCTTTGACGCTGTATTGTCCGCTCCAGGGACGCAAGGCCGAGCACTTTGACCTTGAGGTCCCGCTGTAAGGCAGCTTCCGCTGCTGAGAGCGACCGTTTATCTTGTGCTGCGTCTAGGCACAGGATAACCTCCCTTGCTGTTGCCAATTGCACGCGAATGCTCCCCACATGTTTTTGACTCCAAGATTTCAGGGCTTGGGCTGTAGAGCGGAACAAGTGATCAAGGGTGCGGAAAGGGTCGGCGACCGGTCTGGGGGCATTCCATGAAGCAGCGACCGCGTCAAGGAATCCCGGAAATTTGGGCCAGAAAGCTTCAAACTTGAAACGCTTGCGGGCTTCAATGGAAGAGTCAAGTTGTAGCAGTAGCTGAGCATGATCCGAGCAGTCCAAGGAAAGCGCGTGGAGGTAGGCGTCCGGAAAAATGCCTTCCCAGTCCACTGATACAAATGCCCGATCGATTCTCTCTAGAGTGGGATGATCTCTTTCATTTGTCCTGGTGTAGAGGCGACCGGCGAGGTGCAGTTCCTTTAGCCGACAATCGTCCAGCATGCGACGGAAGCGACCCATGGCTCGGCGGTTAAGAATATTATTGCTCTTGTCTTGGGCCATGTAAATTTGATTGAAATCCCCGCATACAATCCATGGGCCTGGCGTGCCCCTTCTCTCATCACGGAGTTCTGCTAGGAATTCCAGCTTATCAGCATCTCTTGTTGGCCCATACACTGAAGTTAGGGTCCATGGTGAGGCATCGGGAGTGCGACCAGTGATTTTCAACATGATTGAATATTTTTGCGACCGGATGTGCGAACCCTGCCACAGATCACGCCGCCAAGCGATCAGGATACCTCCTTGGGTTTGTTCAGCCGGCAGGTAGCAATAATCAAACGATGAAGTTAGCATATCACAGACGAGTGCATCAGTTATTACAGACATTTTTGTTTCTTGCAAACAGACTATGGACACGTGCTCTGCTTGAACAACTAGCCTGATTACATCACGACGAGCTCGGGAGTTCATTCCCCGTGCATTCCAAATAAACAAATTGTTGTGATCCATTAAAAAACTAAATTAAACGACCAGGCGACCGTCAACCAGGCAATTTAAACCTCCTCCTCTCCCTCCAAGGCGACCGAGTTGTTCCGAAATACTAAAGTGTGGATGGCCAATGCTTGATCGTCGGTAAGCCCGCTGTCGATAAGCTCATTGTATCTTGCAAGGTCATCTGCTGTCGGAGGGGCCTCTTGTGCCGGAGTTATCTGCAATTGCCTCATGAGATTATTCTGCGCAGATACCGCTGGACTCGTACGCGCCCGGCGCTTAGCCTCCAATCGTCCGCTTCGACGCGGGAGCTCAATTTCAAGCGGCGGCGGCCTGCGCAGCGCCTGGTGAGGCCTTGGTGTTGTTTGTAGGACTGCAGGCGATAGCTTAGTGACGACCTTGCTGATGAAGTTGCGCACCACATTCGCGCCGAGCGGAGAGGCGGGCGCGCCCCGACTCGTCGCTCCCATGATGGGGGTGTTCGTTGCATGGGGTCTAAAATTTAGAGGGAAGAATCTTGTCATTTAAAAGTATTAAATAAAGTTTAATTACAAAACTAACTGCAGAACCCTCGGTCTAAATCGCGAGACGAATCTAACAAGGGTAGGTAAGCCGTGATTAGACGCTGGTTACTGTAGCACCACTGTAACAAAATATAGATTAATTAGGCTCGTTAGATTCGTCTCGTAAAGATGTACTTATTTGTAAAAAGGTTTTGTCATTAAATTTTATTTAGTACTCTTAAATAATAAGATTCTTTTTGATGTGACAGGTCTAAATGCTAAATGCTAAAGCAACGAACAGCCTCATGACCTTGGCCATGCCAGCGGATTTGTATAGTGGTGAAGCTGTGACACGTTTATCATGACGCGTTCTGCTGCCATATGCGTTGTGCATTGATTTGTTAGTAGTTAGTGGTCTACTTACTACGGTTGACATTGGTACGTCAGCACATTATATAAATTATGAGTGTCAGCACTTGAATTGTCGTCCTTCGGACTTTCGCCATTATGGTGCGTGACATTTCATGCAGTTGACTGTGACGTGGCATGCCGTCCGGATTGGCCATCTTGCGCTGCCCGCTTCCTACTTCCACATTTGACGCCGTGCGGTTCCACAATTTTGACAATGTTGATGTTCGACCATTTGAAATTTATATGCCTCGATGACGCTAATGTTCGTACATGCTTGTTTCAAATATATTTTTAGGTCAACTGTGTGCGCCGGAAGCTGACCCTGCCTACTGCCGCTGTAGTTGCGCCCGGGCTTGTAATCTATCGCGATTGGCGCCAGTGGCGGACCCAGGATTTTACCAAGGGTGTGCCGCAACAAAATTTTCATACAATTTTTTATATATAATTTGGTAAAAAAATAAATTTGTTGAGGTTTTTGATAAATAAGAAAAGTAATAATATATCAAGTCTTAAAGACAACAATTAAATGCAAGAATTGAATATATTACGTTATAAATAGTTCAAACATACGATTGATGAACACATAAACGATGACCATTATACTAGTTCGGACTACGGTGTCTAGAGGACACAAAATTGTCAATAATTCGTTCTTCATCCTATTCGAAGAAAATGTCACTCTGTCAATGAATGTGACTAGGCAATCATCTAAGATACTATCACTCATCTTTTTTTACTCAACTTAGCTTTGACTAAACTCATTGCATAAAACATCTTTTCAACACTTGCCTTTGCCACCGGTAACTGACACCGATTTGAGAATAAGTCAACCAAATCATAATCTATATGCATTTTTGTCTCAACAAGCTTGAGTGAGAGGTCAGCAAGCTTTTGTGTTATTTAAATGGCCTGGACTTGGCAATCAGCTTGGTAAAAATAAGTATTAATTAATGGGCCTGACCATTCTTAGTCTATGCCATGGCATAGATGGCATAGAATGTAGGTCCGCCCGCTGCATCCAGCTACACGTTATTGGTCGCTTCCCGCAGTGCCTGATTTATAATTGGTCAAACATATGTATAAATCAACATCACATCTTCCTGCAACACGTCGCATCTATGCGGCGATACCGATATATCGGTTCTTATCATACAAAAACACACGGTCACATGTCAATTATTACAGCTCGACGGTCCAATGTTCATAGGAAGCGAATGGTAGAAACAAAGCAGGCCCATATACAACTGCATGTGCTTTTGCTGCTTTCGCGTCTAAACACTCATGCCCATGTTCGAATATTGGAAACTCGTCTACAGTGAGAGATGGGCGCGCCGCAACGTCTAGTGTTGAACACAAAACAAGATGCTCTGCTTCGATGCTACTGAAGCGCAGCGACTGTGCTTCAAACTCGTCGTACAACGTGAAGGGAATGCAGTACATGGATCAGGTGCATGCCATACTAGGAGACTTCTAGAAAACTTGTGAGTAACCATCCCATATTTTGGTGTTCTTGCAACGCAAAGGAGACAAGATTAGTTTGATAATAAGTGCATTTGCCTGTATGCGTCCAAGCTCACACAAAGCAGGCCCAGAGCAACTGGAGCTCACCTAACCGGCACCAAGGCACCTTTCTTTGCAAAGAAGGCCTCACGGGGCGCCTCGTTGCTCATTCACTGAATTGTGTTGTGTGTACAGGGCTATATAAACATGCATCCATAGCTGAAAAATAACTAGCCAGCTGACAGTAAATTAGAACTAGAAAGCATTGGCCTGGGAACAAGACAAACTGAAGCAATGAGGCGTCGGCGTCTTGCACTTGTTCTAGTGGTGGCGTTGCTTATTAGTACCGGGGAGCTGCAGGTCGCAAGAACAACATCCGCAGCAGCAGCAGCAGCAGCAGATGCTCCCACGGCGGCGACAGAGCCACAAGAACCACTACCGGCAGATGATCCTGAACCACCTGCAGATGATCAGCAAAGCCCACCGCAGGCGCCGGGGCCAGCGCCGCCGCCGCCGCCGTCACGGCGGCGACACGGACGAGCAGCGCCACCTCCTCCGCCGCCGCCGGAGCAGCAGGGACAGGATCCGGCGCCGCCGCGGCTGGTTGTGCCACCACAGGAGCCTGGAGGAGTGCCAGCAGGGCCCGGAGCTGGAAGAGGAGGAGGAGTGATCAACCGCACTCTGGGGTGCAGCGCTCTGCTCGTGTTTGGGGACTCCACCGTGGATCCTGGAAACAACAACCGCCTGCAGACTACAGCAAGGGCCAACTTCTTGCCATACGGCGTCAGCTTCTTCGGCAGGAGGCCCACCGGAAGATTCACCAATGGCCGCCTAGCCACGGACATGCTAGGTACGTATCTTCTCCATCTGTGTTTAATTGTTAGCAGGAATAAAGGTTACTTACCAGTGTTTCTCTTGTTTGTTATCCATCTTCTGCTCTATGTTTATTCAGCTGAGCGGCTGGGCATTGGAAGGACCGTTCCAGGGTTCTTGGACCCAAACCTGAGGCTGGTCCAGCTCCGGAGGGGTGTCAGCTTCGCATCCGGAGGCTCCGGCTACGACGACAACACGGCCAACAGACTGGTATATGTCTCTTCCTCGTATAGTTAAGTACATTACCATAATAGTTAGCTAATTTATCTCCGCAGCTAAATTATTTCGAAATACAAGTTAAGTACATTACCATATGATTGTTTGTATGTAGAATGCCATGTCCTTCAGCGCGCAGCTGCGCAACCTGTTCCGTTACAGGCTGCTGATCCGGACGTTGCTGGGGCCAAGACGAGCTGACCGACTTGTCAACAGGGCCACCTTCGTCATCAGCACCGGTACAAACGACATGCTTTCTGCCTATCTCGCATCCAATCGATCCAGCGCAATCAGCACCACGGCCTACGAGAATTACCTCATAACACGAGTCGCTAATTACACCCAGGTAATCACGACCTTCTTGCTTAGTATTGTGTTCTACGAGAATACTACTTGTGCTAGCTAAGTAACATACTACTCATCATGTCAACCAGGTGATGAGCATGCTTGGAGGGAGGAGGTTTGTCTTTGTTGGCCTGCCCCCAATGGGTTGTCTGCCGATCGTCCGAACACTGCTTGGCACTGGATCCGAGAGATGCGACGCCAGGCTAAACCAGCTTGCGGTTTCATTCAACTCCAAGCTTGTTCAGCTACTCAATATCCTAAACTACCAGAATCAAATTAAGACTTCTTACATAGACGCGTATGCAATCATAAATGACGCAACAGCGGAACCCAACAAGTTTGGTAAGCTGTTACTAACACACTATCCACCTGATAATAATGATGCTATCCTAAAAGAAAAAAAAAAATTGCTTGTGTTCTTTGGAACGTTTTCAGGTCTGTCTGAGGTATCAAGAGGGTGCTGCGGGTCAGGGGTGATTGAGATTGCCCAAACATGCCGAGGCCGAAGAACATGCGGAGACCCTAGCAAGTACTTGTACTGGGATGCTATCCATCCAACCGAGAGAGCCAACCAACTTGTCGCAGATGTCATGATGGATTCCATTAGACAACTCTATGCCTAGATTAAATCGTTTATCTCAAAGAGTCAGCACGGTAGTCCGCTACTGACTGCTTCACAACTCTGTTTTACAAGGACCATTTGTATACGCATTTGTAGCACAATCAAATCCATCATGTG
Organism: Eragrostis curvula; assembly: GCA_007726485.1. Lineage (NCBI taxonomy): Eukaryota > Viridiplantae > Streptophyta > Magnoliopsida > Poales > Poaceae > Eragrostis > Eragrostis curvula. The sequence continues at coordinate 55,268,625 of CM017441.1, forward strand.
CTGCTCCCTCAACTTACTACACAAGCAGGCGGCAGCCTATGATATCTCAGAATCAAAAACATTCTGCGATGCTGACTCTTGCAACTTAAAACAAGAGACGATACTTCAAAACGCCAAGCACATCACGTGATGGAATGCAATGAACTGCACACAACACAAAAGCTCGACATATCAAAACATCACCACCACCACCATAATTATAGAGTAGCTCAACAGGCATATGTTCACCAGGCTGGCTGGCCAATGTACTTGCCACCCACAAACATAAACGCATTCGACGATAATGATAAAAGCATATGAGAGAGACCAGGCCTTGCAAAATGCTCCAGTCGACCTGCTGTACATAACCTGCTTCTTCGAGTCTTAAAATCGCCCAATAGCTTTCCAGGATGATAAAGGAGCCTACTGCTACAAACTGCCTTAAAATCTATGTCCACGGCCCGAGCTCTCACTGAAGCCCAGCCCCCAACTCATCATCATAACAAGCCATTACTCTTCGTCCACGACGTCCACCAGCTCGTACTCCACCATCGACATGTTGTTCTCTTCTTTCACAATGAAATCGGCAGGCTCAGTCACCTCGATGCGCCCCCACTTGTCAACTGCCAGCCTCATCGTCCCCTTGAACATGTCAATCCTGGCGTTGCGGAAGATCACTGTGGTATCTGGCTTCAGCAGGTCAACTGCCAACACGGTAAAGAAAAGAGGGTTAGGTCAGTATACTCATTGTGTGCAATCTGGTAATCAAAAGTGACGTGCTGGTATCATCATAAAACAATGCACGGCACATAGACATAACATCTCAAGTGCAAATAACGTGGAGATCACACACAGCTGATGTTGTGAGGGAAAAGACAGTATCATCAAGAAGTAAAAGGTGCACATCAGTTTTGCAACGAGAACCAGTAGTTCTCTATACTCACTTAAGATGATCGTTCGACAAACTTCTTGGACCATCAGTGACACGTGTGAAGGATTACAAAAGTGTTAAGCAATCCTCAAACCACTAGAGAAAATATGTCTCTTCAGTCATGGATGCACTTTTTACAATATCGAGATGAATGAATGCCGCACAATGAAGGATTGAGCTTAGAACAGCATCCATCTAGGCATTAAAGCACACCAGATACCTACCTTGGTAGGTTAATCTTAGGACAATTATGATGACTCATTCTACCCTTGTTAGCTAATATTAGCACAGTTACGATAACTCATTCTGCAGACAATTAAAATCCTACACGATGGTAAGTAAAGAGTGAAGCAATCGAACATAATGCAGTGATATTGTAGGCAAAGCAGAGGTAAGGCTGGTCTTAATCGAAGAGGGCAGAAAATAGGATGTAGCTGAATGCAATGCAGGTGGCAGGCAACAAGGTTCAACGATGGCGTTACAGATCGTACACGGCAGAGCACAGGCACTTGTAAGATTCTGGTAGCAGTTACTACTGGACTAGTATAGTAGTAAACAACAGGTGCACACAAGAGAAACGGCAGATCTGGCGGGTAATAACGAAAGGAAAAAAGGGATGGTGTCTGTACCCTGGTCGTTGCGGGCGGTGAAGAGGATGGTGCCTGTTTGGTCTCCGACGAGGCACTCAGCGAGGCGGGATCGGCCGAGGTGCTGGGAGGGCTTGTCGAGGATGGTGCGGGCGGAGATGACGCGGGCGACGAGGGTGTGGCCGTGGGTCTGGGGGCGCAGCTGGTCGATGGTGGTGAAGACGGGCTTGCGCAGGGCCACCGGGGCGGCGCCGGTGGTGGCGCGGGGCTTGGCGGCGTTGGCGGGGACGGAGCCGCGGCGCACGTAGCCGGTGGTGGGCGGGCCGCCACGTCCGTAGGGGCGTCGGTTGGCGGTCGACATCCTCCTGCTAAACCCTAGCGGCCGCGGAGGAGGAGGAGGAGGTTGGAGAGGAGATGGTGGCGGCGGCGGAGGACGGAGACGAGTGCGCCTTTCTGCCTGCCAAGTGGGGACGCCGCCACTCATTATATGCGACGACGAGGGAGACGAGAAGACCACATGCGGGCCGGGCTGAAAGACTGGGCTTGGGCTGCTCTCCCTTGTTCTTTCTTTTTTTTTTTTGAGAGAGAAGAAGCCGCTGATAGAGGCCCATTACAACTGGGCCACGTGCACCGTCCAGCTCAGAACGATCAATGCGTTTTGTACACTAGTAGTGGTATCATTGTTTTTTCTAGAGGTGCGTCTAGAGCGTCTAGATGCAAGATTTGAAAGTTGTGTCTTGCATCTAGATGATAAACAAAACACGTTTAAACCATTTAAACAATAATTAGTTATGTTTAATGACTAGACATGAGGTGCGTCTGTCTTGTATATACATCTAGAAAAACACTATACTTGATGAGAAGTGTTTTAAAAAGCGAAAGAATTAATAAGCGGCCGGTTGAGCACCGTCTAGCGTCTAAGCGTGAGATGATGCTTAAACAGTTCTACGCGGTCTTAAGCGTTTGTACTTCTATTAAAAAAAATACTAAAAAGATAAATAAAAAATAGTTAAAACATAAATATTAATACATATTTGTTTAAAAATAAAAAAAATACTTAATTAACAGCTTAGTTGAAAGCGAAACGGTGGAACTCTACCTAGCTTCTAAACGGCGCTTAAACGTTCTAGACCGCCGCTTTTTTAAACAGTTTTTATGAGATAAAAGAAAAGGCACGTGTAGAAAAGTCCTTGAGAAAGAACGTGTGAAAATGTAACATCGAGGATGCGATGTGATTTCCAGGTTTGGACGGTGCTCAGCAGTGGACCAGTCCACTGTATATACGGTCAACCATTTGGCCGAGCTGATCTATTCATAAGCTTTTCACTCGATCATCCACCTGGCCTTAGATAATGCTCCCACGTAGATATATCTAGTCCACCAGCGTGATGCCTGTTACTTTCTAGAAGGAAAAGAAATGAAAGCTTGTCTCACTGACATAACCTTATAATTACGTTTGAATTTACTTTTATCATGTTCATTTTTTATTTACTACGACAAGTTAACACTCCACTATGTTTACTACTCGATCTATAATGCCCTACTGTATAGAAAAACACGATCTCTAATAATCAATCACGGAGAGACCAGACAAAGGCATGTGGGTCAAATACAGCAACGTGTGAAAATGAAAAGAAAAAAGAGGAATTGGAGGCGGGCAGGGCAGGGTAGGGGCAGAGACGAAACTCAACTGCCATCCGTGCGTGATGAGGCAATAATAAATCAAAACAGATTGTCTGAAGCAGCGATCAGTCGCCATCCTTCCTCATTGCAATTCTCGCCTATTTATTTCTCGCGCAACAACAAATCCTAAAGGAGGAGAGGAGTAGCTGAGCCCTTCGCAAAGCCAACTCCTTTGCCCTTTGGAGAAGAGAAGAGGAGAGATGGCCATGGACGCCGCTGAGGTCGACCACCTCGCCGCCGAGAGGGCCTCCGCGCAGTTCGATGTCGAGGAGATGAAGGTCGCCTGGGCGGGCTCCCGCCACGCCGTCGAAGTCGCCGACCGCATGGCCCGACTCGTCGCATCCGACCCTGTAACGCCTGATTTCTCTCCTACATCTCAATTCCAACTTCTCTTTCCTACCCCATGGATGATGGATCTCACCCCTGCGCCCAGTTCAACCTTGCTCTACTCTATTCCAGATGCGCCTTTTCCTTGTTAGCTGGTTATTAATTGCTTCCTGCATCTAATAAACTCCTTAATCACTTGCCGGCCAAGGATTTCAGCTTCGAGAAGTAGTTGTTCACTTTCTCGATTGACTCATGTTTTTTGTCTGCTCGCGCTTGGTGCATCGTTTGATTTTTATTATGGCTGGGTTCCAACTTTAGTACCATCGGATCCACTCATTCGCTTTGTTCCAAAGGATGCGAAATCCTACCTTTCGTCAGCCCGCAGGACTTGTCTTTAGCTTGGTCCTGCCCCCTGGATTTGCCACTTACCACGGTTTGCCCAGCTTCAGCTTTGAACGCTTCGCCTCAACCGTTTTTCTTACTTTAATGGAGTATTCTTTGAAGAATATGCTCAGCTCCACCACTGCTGCCTGCTTCTTCTTTTTAGTTACTGTTTCCCTCTGTTTGTCTTGGTCTCCTGACGATGGTGACTCAAAGCTATATTGTACTGCGAAATTAGATACTACGTGTGAACTACATTAAGATTGTAACTGTCATGTTAATGTTTTGGGTGCAAAGATTAGTGTATGGCGAATGCCATTGAACCGGGCACATACACATCCTTTGCTCTGTATTGTGTCTATCCATGAGAAACTATTGCACTGAGATACACTGTTTGAGCTTAAATTTTGTTGATTCCCCTTCTTGAAAGGTTCACTTACAACCACCCTTTTGCAATACACAGGTGTTTCGCAAGGATAACAGGACAATGCTCTCCAGGAAGGACTTGTTCAAGGACACACTAAGAAAAGCCGCCCATGCTTGGAAGCGTATCGTCGAGCTACGCCTTACAGGTATGCTGGGTTTCCTGTACTGACCCAAGTTCTTTCCAGACGCTCAGTCTACTCATGCATGATCTTATCTACTTGTGAATAAACAGAAGAGGAAGCTAATCTGCTGAGGCTCTACGTCGACCAGCCTGGTTATGTTGATCTGCATTGGGTATGCCTTATAAATATTGTTTCTTCAAAATATTTCTGATCATACAATGAAACCTAAGATCTTCTCTGTAGTTGGTATGCTTGGCATATTGCTCTTGCTATTGTTCTTGGTTTTCTGTAGCAATCAGAGCCTTCCCATTGCTAAGAAGCAAAGAAGATTCATGCCACATCAAACACTGAATTGTTTCTTTGTGCTTGTTTCATCTACACTGTTAACTTACAAAACCAACACTCGTTTGCAGGGCATGTTTGTTCCTGCTATAAAAGGTCAAGGAACAGAAGAGCAGCAGCAGAAGTGGTTACCACTGGCGTACAAGTTCCAGATAATTGGATGCTATGCTCAGACTGAACTTGGTCATGGTTCTAATGTTCAGGGCCTTGAAACAACTGCTACGTTTGATCCCAAGACTGACGAGTTCGTTATCCACAGCCCAACCCTGACCTCCAGCAAAGTAAGATCCTATGATCAACTGATGCCATATTGATTCTTTTTTCATACCACTTGGCTATTTGTAATTTCTTCAAATTCTCATTCCATTATTCTGTAGTCATATTACTTTTCTGTCATGTTGGCAGTGGTGGCCTGGTGGATTGGGGAAAGCTTCCACTCATGCAGTTGTTTATGCTCGACTGATAACTGAAGGAAAGGACTACGGCATTCATGGTAGAGTGTTTTGCTCCTTAATTTGATTTTTTAAGCCATCCCTTCCTTCGCAACTCATGTATATTTGTATGCCAGGTTTCATTGTGCAACTTCGAAGCCTAGAGGACCACTCTCCTCTTCCTGGTGTTACCCTTGGTGATATTGGTGGAAAATTTGGTAGTGGTGCATATAACAGTATGGATAATGGTGTTCTAAGATTTGACCATATGCGCATCCCAAGGGACCAAATGTTGATGAGGTTTGTGCATTGGACTGTTGTGCCTCTATTGAATATGTGTGGTATAATTCTCACAATTGACATGATTGCCTTCATTTCAGGCTTTCTCAAGTTACCAGGGAGGGGAAGTATGTACACTCAGATGTTCCAAAGCAGCTGCTTTATGGGACGATGGTTTTTGTTCGTCAGTCAATTGTGGCAGATGCTTCTAAGGCTTTGTCCCGTGCTGTTTGCATTTCTGTACGGTACAGTGCTATCCGTAAGCAATTTGGCTCTCAAGTCGGTGGCCCTGAGACTCAGGTACTACAATGCTGAACGGTTTTTATTGACATTTGTTCACCACATAACTCCGTGAATATGCCTTTTAGGTTTTCAAAGTTATGGTGACTCTGTAGCTGGTCAATGCATCCTGCTTGTTATTCATGAAATAACCTGTCGTCAAGCATACTGGATACATCATATGAATGAGATGCATGCATTTTCATTTGCACATCTGTGAATGAAGTCGTCCACTATATGTATTAGTAGGATGGTTTCTGCAACTTTTTTCATAACCAACGACAGGCGACTAATGTGTTCAAACTGATTACAGGTCCTTAATTACAAGACTCAACAGAGCAGACTCTTTCCTTTGCTGGCTTCAGCATATGCATTTAGGTTCGTGGGTGATTGGCTCAAGTGGCTATACACGGATGTCACACAGAAGCTGGAAGCTAAAGATTTCTCAACACTGCAAGAAGTTCATGCCTGTACCGCAGGCCTGAAGGCTGTGACAACATCTGCAACAGCTGTATGTATAATGAATTAATGCAGTAATGATTTTTGAGTCAGTCTACCTGGACTTCTGAATACAGTTCTCAGAAGAGCAAGTTCTGTTCATTGTTAAATTGGATGGTTCATTTTTGAGAGGAATAAACTAGATGTTTCATTGTTAACGGTAGTTCCTTTCTTCTCCGTGCGCAGGATGCAATTGAAGAATGCCGAAAGCTCTGTGGTGGACATGGTTACTTGAACAGTAGTGGGCTTCCTGAATTGTTTGCCGTCTATGTTCCTGCTTGCACTTATGAAGGAGACAATGTTGTTTTGCTTTTGCAGGTTTGCATGCTATCCTTAGTTCTGATGATACTAATCACCTCTCATGCTCTCTTTTCCTGTACTCAGTTTTGGTCAATGGTAATCTGCAGGTTGCAAGGATTCTAATGAAGACCGTTTCTCAATTGACTTCTGGAAAACAACCTGTTGGTACAATGGCTTACATGGGTAACATACAACATTTGTTGCAAAGCAAATGTTCTGTCAGTACAGGTATGAAGTGAAGGCGCGCTATTTGATCTTGTTGCAGGCTCCTTTAGGAGGCTATTGATTTGTACTGATGATCATAACATGTAATCTTTTGTCATGGCTCTCAACAGCTGAAGACTGGCTGAATCCCGCCATCATCCAAGAGGCATTTGAAGCTAGGGCTCTCAGGATGGCGGTAAATTGCGCTCAGAACATAAGCCAAGCGCCGAACCAAGAAGATGGTTAGTATCGCACAAATCAATTTGCAACTGGGGAAAAACACATTCGTTTATACCCAAAAATCAACTGGCTGCTAAAGTCCCTTTTTTTTTGGAAGTCAAGTATATTCATTATTATGATCTTGTGCGTTGCAGGTTTCTTTGAGCGGTCCCCAGATTTGCTGGAGGCTGCAGTAGCTCACATCCAATTGATTATTGTAACCAAGTGAGTAGTGTTGAAAGTTTCTCCTGTGACCTTTTAATTTTCTTTTCTCAAGCGAAAATAAGTTATTCCTTTGCTCGTATGGGTTATAGGTTCATCGAGAAGCTACAGCAGGACATTCCTGGACATGGAGTGAAGGCGCAGCTGCAGAACCTTTGCAATGTGTACGCCCTGTACATTCTTCACAAGCATCTGGGTGACTTTTTGGCGACTGGGTGCATCACGCCTAAGCAAGGGGCGTTGGCGAACGAGATGCTCGGGAAGCTTTACGCGCTGGTGCGGCCGAATGCGGTTGCGCTGGTGGATGCGTTCAACTACACGGATCACTACCTGGCTTCAGCGCTGGGGCGGTACGATGGGAACGTGTACCCGGCGCTGTACGAGGAGGCCTGGAAGGACCCTCTCAACGAGACCGTGGTGCCGGAGGGCTACCATGAGTACCTGCGCCCGCTGCTCAAGCAGCAGCTCAAGCTCTCCAGGCTCTGATCTGGACAATCTACTCTAGTCTGCTCTACTCTGGAATGACAAATAAGCGATTCGAATTCATCAGGTCAGGTGTTTGTGGTACACGTGCAATAAAGGAAGAGGATATCTGTTGAAGCAGTAGAATTTGTTGTTACTGATGAAACAATTCTGTCTACTATTGCCAGCAAGGCCTGAAAGAACATTTGTCTTTAATCATTCCTTTTTCATCACATATATAAATGATTGTATCGCGTTAAGGTGTAGCTGTGGTCACTTTCGATCATCCTGTCCTCCTCTGCATCGTACATATGTTTTCTGTTCATTAATTGGGAGGCTCAACAGCTCGTTGTCTTTTTTTTTTTTTTTTTTTTTTTTTTTTGAGGTGAACAGCTCGTTGTCTGCAGAGGCTGGGGTGTGAAATAGAACTTCCATTATTAAAAAAAAAAACAGGTGCCTTTGAGATTGGATGGGCCCCGATGGGGTTCGATTGGATGTGCCAGCCCAACTGGAGCAGTAGTGGCCCAACAACGGCATTGTCTTCCTGCAACGTCTTCCTTCTTATCCGCTCTCCCTCGCTCCCTCCCTTGCAGCAAAGCAAAGGGAATCCGTTGCGTTGCGTTCCGGCGGCATGGCTTCCCTCCTCTCCGCTTCCCGGAGCCAACTGCTGCTGCTCCTCCATTCCCCCTCCGCGCTTGCTCCTCCTCCTCCTCCTCCTCCTCGTTTCCCGTCTCGCCACCGCCGACGCCCTCGCCCCCTGTCCGCCGCTGATGGCGACACCCCCGCCGCTGTGTCCGCCGCCGAGGAACGGGGCTCCTCCACTTCCTCCGTCCTCACCTTCCAGCAGGCCATCCAGCGACTCCAGGTTCTAATAAATTCTCCCGCTCCATTGCTCCTCTTTCCCTCTAACCTACGGATGGATACTCACCTTCTCTCATATCCACATGGCAGGAGTACTGGGCCTCTGTAGGATGCGCCGTCATGCAGTGCAGCAACACTGAGGTAAACCTTCCTTTCACTCTGCTTTTTACCTGCTGAGTGCTGAAAAAAACAAACCATGCATTGCATTCCATTCCTTTACTTCCATCCATCAATCCAGGTCGGAGCAGGGACAATGAACCCACTCACATTTCTCAGAGTCTTGGGTCCTGAGCCATGGAATGTCGCGTAAGCTTCCCTTTTCATCCTAAATTCTCACTTGCCATTTCCTTTTTCTATGTTGTTGTATAGCATTTTTGCTCCATTTTTTTTATTGTAATCACTCTCTTGAAGTTATGTGGAGCCAAGTATAAGACCAGATGATAGTCGCTACGGGGACAATCCTAATAGGCTTCAACGCCATACTCAGTTTCAGGTTCAGTCAAGTTCCAAATATTCCATCGTTTCTAATTTATGTACCAGCTTCCTTTCATTTGATTCGCCAAACCATTGCACTTTTAGTTATTAAAAAACTATCCCTGTTGATAGGTAATTTTGAAGCCTGATCCTGGAAATTCACAAGATCTCTTTCTGCACAGCCTCTCAGCATTAGGTATTACCAAATACTACACACCTTTTGCTCTACTAGATCGTTGTCCTACCAGTGGTGGTGGCAGGGTGATGTTCTGATATTTCCATCTTCTTTTGTTGCTTGTATTCTACGTTCTAATGAATATAAATGAGCTCTGTAATCGGCTTTAATTGTTTGTCTTGCAGGAATCAATGTCCGCGAACATGACATCCGTTTTGTAGAAGACAACTGGGAGAGTCCGGTGAATTTCTACATCCTTTCTGATGTTTTTTTTTTTTAATGTTAACATACAGCATGATTGAGTTAAACTCCAGTGAACACATAACACATCATGTCTACTTAATACATATTAGTGTTGTTGTATCCTGCTGATGTTTCTTCTCATTTATGGTAGGTTCTGGGTGCTTGGGGACTGGGCTGGGAGGTTTGGATGGATGGCATGGAAATTACACAGTTCACATATTTTCAGCAGGTAGAGCACTAGCAATATAGTAGCACCAGACACTTCATATTTAGTTTGTGTATACAACCATAGACGCTCTGAAAGTAAAAGAAAACGAGATGAAAAGATAGGTACTCACATGTTCCAAACTTTGCCTTCACTAATTTTATCCAAACTTTGCATGTTCGATTCCCTTGTAATCCTTGGACTCTTTTTAGAGAAAGCTTATTTCTGATCTCTTTTAGTCAGGAAGCCTTCCATTGCAGCCTGTTTCTGTTGAGATAACATATGGACTTGAACGTATACTTATGTCACTTCAGGTAAGTTTATTAATTCTTTTAAATTTCTTGTATGAATCACACAGAGAACACTGTTTGTTTCCATTCTACCTTTTCCTCTATAAAAAATGCTTAACATTACTCCTTTTGATTTTTATTGAGTGTTGATTCTTGACTCCTGAACATTATGATTAAGCAGACTCTACCTTCTCTTTTGAGATCATTTTCACCATACTCTACTGGTAGTAAACCTTCCGGAAGAGCTGACCTTACTTTAATTTAGATGCTGTGACAGGGAGTTGATCATTTCAAAAATATACAATATACTGAAGGAATTACATACGGAGAACTGTTCCTTGAGAATGAGTATGTTCCTGCTTGACAGTTTTGGATTCCATCTGTACCTTATATTTTTCTTTAGCATTTTGCCTGCAAGTTGTCCGTTTTCTTATATGTCATGTATAGCAGCTTTGTGAAATATCCATGCTCTCTGTGGTAAATGTAAATGCATCAAAATGTATTCCTGCCTATTAATACCTGTTCTTAGAACTTAAGATGTCATTTCTGGTTTCTTGATTGCAGGAAGGAGATGAGTGCATATTATTTGGAGCATGCGGACGTTAATCACATCCAAAAGCACTTTGATGATTTTGAAGAAGAGGCTCGCTCTTTGTTATCACTGGGGCTGCCAATTCCTGCGTATGATTGACTGATGTGTATACCTTCTTTTGGATTTCATCCAGTTAAGTGGTAGAATTGATTAATTGGCCCTTGGTTGCATTGAATTAGGTACGATCAGGTTCTGAAGGCCTCTCATGCTTTCAACATTTTAGATTCTAGAGGTTTCATCGGTGTAACTGAGCGTGCAAGATACTTTGGTCGCATGCGGAGGTTTGGGACTATTTTCTTTGTTTTCCTTATGTGCCTTTTCTCATTTGGTATCTGGAAACTTCGATTTTATCTCTTTCTTCCCAGTTGGGAAGCAGCAGCACAGCGCTCCAGCTTGTTCTGCTCTTTGGTTTAGGGTTGTACATTCATAAGTTCATTACTTTGGTTGGTGTTCTTGTATTCTTTTTTCTTCTACCTCCTGCAAATTCAAGTAAAGTTCTAATTCTGCCGACTGTTTTGAGCAGCCTTGCGCGTCAATGTTCTCAGCTTTGGGTGGAAACACGAGAAAAACTTGGGCATCCGTTGGGCACTTGTGAAGAGGCTAACGTCATCTATCCTCATGACTCTGGAAAGTCTAGTAGCAAGGTATTTAATTTACATGACTGTAACGTTGAGCGGATTATTTTTAGTTAGTCTTGTGCATATTTTTTTTTTGCGACCATTGTGCATATATTATATTGCAGACTGTACAAAAGCACATAATTAATGTGGTTTCTATCCTTTAGGAAGTGCTGGACCAGCCACGAGCTTTTGTTCTTGAAATAGGAACAGAAGAGCTGCCACCCCGTGATGTGGTAGAAGCAACTGAACAGGTAAGAGAAAAGTTCTTCCTGCACCCTTAACCAACAGATGGCACTGGTTGTGCATTTTTTTTACTTTTTAAGAATTTGTTAACTTCATATACGTAAACGACTTGAGCTTTCTGGTCTATTGCTCTTTTTCAGCTTGAGAAATCTCTACTTAATATATTGGAGAAGCGTAGATTGAGCCATGGGAAAGTTCATTCCTATGGGGCACCAAGGAGATTAGCGGTATCATCGTCACCTTGCTTGTCTTACTAACCAGCTTTCTCGCAAATTGCTGACGTTTAAGTGTCTAAATTCAATATGCAAAGTTTGTGGTTATTTCGGAGCCCATTTTGATGAGAAATTATGAGTTCAGGCAGAAATGAATGTGTCTAAATCGCATGGCAGGGAAATGTTTAAACCATTTAGTAGGGTTACCTATCTTACTTAGAACGATCAATTGAGATATATAGAGATTTTGGTGCATCTTTAATCAAATGGAAATTTCTAAAAAAGTTGTGTGTGCTAACATGGGAACAATTGGAAAGAAGTAGTGCCTTGGTAGTTAGTTGTAGTCATGTTCGTTTCATGAGAATTCTTTCCTTTATGAGTTGGAACATCAATTTTGTTTGCATAGTGCTTATCTATTCTGAAGTCATTTGTAGTCATGTTTGTTTTGCAGGTTGTTATTGAAAATCTAAGTATGAAACAAATGGAGGTTGAGGTTGAACTACGTGGTCCACCAGTAGCAAAGGCATTTGACCAAGAAGGAAACCCCACTAAGGTTGGATATCCAATAAAAAAACTGGGTTGTCCTCTGTTGTTCAGATAATTGATATTCTTGGCTCTCTTTGTTTCATGAACGCATGAGTATGTGAATGCAGAAAAGAAAATTCATTTGATTCTTAATTGAATTAGAAAGAAGCGAGAGTGCTGATGTTGCAAAACCGCATCTTATTTACGCTTTCTGAAACAATTGTACAATGCTGATGAGGAACCTCTAGCTTTTAAAATAGTTTAATTATTTTTGCCTAGTCTTCTGAGATTTATTTTTTATCTATTCTTCTCCAGGCTGCCGAGGGATTTTGTCGAAAGAATAATGTCTCTGTAGATTCTCTATATAGAAGAACAGATGGTATGCAAAACAGATTGCCTATGTTTGTGTTAATTGTGAGCGCTGTATCATTTGTCTATAGTTCACTGTAATCGGTTACCTACCTATACCATCCCCAGTGCTTTATTTGTGCTTGCTGTTCAAATCTCTATGTGGAATGATGCAACGACAAATCTATTATGACTTTAGTCTAATTCACATTTGTTTATTTGCTTCTCCTGCAGAAACGTGTTCAGTGCTAGAAATAGGGGGTACCTATTTCATTAGATTAATCCAAATTGCATCAATATAGAAGTACAGATCTCATTCCTTAAAAGGTCTTGCAACATCTTACTAGATATTAGCCTTTCATCTCTGATTATTAAATGGCCATGCGGATGCCTATAGCATTCAAGGAACATATGTAAAATGCCAATTATTGGCCCTCCAATACGCCTCTACCCTCCTCTTCCCTTAAATATCTCTTTTTGTTACTTCAGAAGAAGTCTAAAGTTTCATGAAAAATGCACAATTTACAGGTAAAACGGAGTATATCTTTGCTCGGGTCAAAGAGTCTGCTCGTTTTGCTGATGAGGTTCTTTCTTGTCCTTTATATATTCCTTGACAGATGATTGTATTACTTAACTGAAGTAGGGCCTTTGGTTCTTAAAATAAGATGGCTGTATTATGTCTTCTTGTGCTACTATATGCCAAAAAAAATTTCTCCCCTCTGTTTTTTGGCAGTTCACATATTTCTTTCTGCGTGTGAATTGCAGGTCCTTGCTGAAGATATACCTACCATTATATCTGGCATTTCATTCCCCAAGTCTATGCGCTGGAACTCCAATGTACGAATACTTTAAACTTACTTTCGTGCAGACCATTACAGCTACTTGAAAAGGCATCGATGCTGCTTATTATTGTGTTCAAGGGATCCTGGTCATCTATTAAATATTATAATTCGATTATAGATTTAAAATCAAGCTGATTAACTATGTATTAGTGTACTAGTATTTGCAGAACTTAGATATAGTTAGTTTTATTTTGTTGCTTTCTACAAATACTAGGGGAGTTTATGGAAATAACATATACTAGTCAATGGGTAATGTACCAAATAAATGATTCTTCATCATCAGATACCTTGTGTTATGATCACATAAACAATAGCAACTACTGTTTTCTTGATTACTTCTCATTTGTTTCAACAATAGGCAATGATCTTTAATAAGTTAAATGCATCTCAATTTGCACAATAAGTTAAATGCATGATTGCAGCCTATTTAAGTTCCTTCTTCTTCTTTGGGGCCTTGGAGGTGCAGTTCAAATTTTCTGGTTTATACCATCTCTGGATTATTTCACTTGCAGATTGTTTTTAGTCGTCCAATCCGCTGGATCCTGGCACTTCATGGAGATTCGGTAGTGCCATTTTCTTTTGCTGGCATCTCAAGGTAATGCATTTTGTGTTAGTTCCAGGCTATTCTAGTAATTAACTCATTGAACCTTATTGTTTGTATCAATTATAACAAACATGATTTGCCATGGCAGTGGGAATCAGTCATGTGGCCTTCGTAACTCCCCTTTGGCCAACTTTAAGGTGCTAATTTGACATGCCTGTGTATTTCATCTATTTTGTTTTATTTGTTACTTCCGTTCTAATGCTTGTCGTGAGTAAGTATGCACTGCATAAAATAGAGATTATGATATTCTATTTTTATTGCAGTAGACAATTTGGAAAAGAATTTTTTTTTTTTTTGCTTTAATAACGTCTGCCCTTTCTCGTGTCATGTAGAAATTAATACAACCAAATCCGCATATTACTAATTAATCTTTGATAGAATTCCTTGGTCCTCAACTCAGTGAAATGCGCAACTATTTTTCGCCTCAATAACATCTACCCTTGCTTATGTCATAGACCTCTTTCCATTTACCTGGTTCCGCCTGATGCAAAACCCATCATTGCTGCATGATGCTACCTCTGTTTCAGAAAGGTTGTCATTCCTAGAAGTAGAACCTGTTCAGATTCATATAGCTAGAATGACACCCTTTTTGAAACAGAGGCGGTATATTTATATGATAGCTGCATCCAGTCATGCTGCTTTAGGTTATCATTTTATACTTGCCCAAGTCATTTGTACGCCTGTGAAGGTTGGGAACTGTCATCACCGAGCCTAGTATTGTCTAGTGTAATACTGTGAACAGAGTTTGTGTCGAAATGGCCTTCATTTTTAAATTTCTGCATCTTGTACAGGGATGCTAGGAAGCATTTGTTTTCACTTTTGTTTACCAGCAAATCATAGCTGTTAAGTGAACTAAAGCTTCATCCAATATTCAGGTGGAAACTGCCGAATCATATTTACGTACCGTGGAAGATGCTGGGATTTTGATTGATATACAGGTGAAACGAGGACATATAAGCTGGCTCATATGCAGCCCAGAAATTCATCTTGTCTTTTGTTTGCTTTAAATTTATGTACAAGCAACTTGCAATTGTGTGAGAATATTGGTTTTGACCTTTTTGATATCAGTAATGTTTAGTAGCCTGCATGAAGCCGGGAGTCGCTAGATCTCTCCTCCTGGCTTTAACTCTTTCGTATAGCTTCCCTCTCTTTTCCTTTTTGACACAAAACTGTTGGGGAGTTCCCAACAGCACAATTTTCATTAATGAAAAATTGGGTCAGCCAAAAGTACAAAAAAAAAAAACTATGTACCAAAAGACAGGAAAAGAAAAACAAAAGACAATGGTTAGAAGACAGAGAGCTAAGCGAAGCTTCCCTCTCTTCTTAGTAATTTAGCTCCTAATCTTTTCTTGCCTTTTAGGCAGCTGTTCTGTGATTTCATATTTTTACACTCCCTCCGATTTTGTTTTCATGAAATTAGGGCAAAAGAGACAGTGCAAAAATGAACTAGCTCCCCTATCCTAATGTCAAGAAAACAAAACCGTAGGGAGTATATCTTGCAACATTAGGGGTCTCCCCTACTTAAGAAAGCTCCAAAAGCAGGGGAAATGGGGAATGGACTCATTTTTAATTACTCAGCATTCAAGGTCTTACTGTAGTCATTAGTTAAGTTTTATAGAATACACACTGCAGGAGCGCAAGGAAAAAGTCTTACATGACTCTAGTGTATTGGCCGAAGGCGTCGGTGGAGATTTCATAGCGCCTGATAGCTTGCTGCAGGAGGTAGATGTTTTTTTTTTCCCCTTCCATCGTTAACTTTTCACTTTTACCGAAGAAAGTGTAACTTATCCGTAATATTCAAACCACATTTTTCAGGTTATCAATCTTGTGGAAGCGCCTGTGCCCATTCTTGGTCGATATGATTCGTCCTTCTTAGAACTTCCAAAAGATGTGTTGATAACGGTATGATCAGCTTTTGAACGGTCATGCCTAGGAGCTCCACATGTTTTCTTGTTCTGAAATTAGTTTCAGAAAATGAAGGAAATTGCTTATAACGTGCATGGTTTTTTAATCAGAACTGCAACTGTAGGTTATGCAGAAACACCAGAAGTATTTCGCTGTAACCTCCAAGTCCACAGGCAGTGTGCTACCATATTTTATTGCTGTGAGGATTTTTCCCGCCATATATTTAACAATTAAATGACGCTTCCCCTCCTTGTTTAACTTGGAAATTTCTTTTAGGTTGCCAATGGTGCCATTAGAGAAGAAGTTGTTCGCAAAGGGAATGAAGCTGTCCTCAGGTATTGCGAAGGCCCAATAAAGATTTTATGATACTTCAGTGACAGTGTACATTTTAAAGCCAAGTTACATGAGCATAGTCTATTAGCCGCTTTATGTTTGAATTGCTCTTTTTGCGCCCATTGTATTTATGTTTGATTAGAGGTCTCCAGTCAACTGTAGACTGAATTGGCACATAATGCAGGGCAAGGTATGAAGATGCAAAGTTCTTCTACAATATGGATACACAAAAGAGATTTTCTGAATTCCGAGGCCAGCTTAGCAGCATTCTCTTTCATGTAAGTCTAATATGGATTCTCTTACAAAAGACTATTCCTTTTTCTTGTTTGTCTTATATCTTTATCACTTTGAATAGGAAAAACTTGGCACAATGCTCGACAAAATGACACGTGTTGAGAATACTGTTTCTGAATTGACCTGTGTCCTCGGAATAAATGAGGGAGTAATTCCGATTATCAAAGATGCAGCAGCATTGGCTATGTCAGATCTTGCAACTTCTATTGTCACAGAATTTACTTCACTTGCTGGAATTATGGCACGCCATTATGCTTTGAGAGATGGTATTCCAGAACAGGTTTGTGCTTTGTTTTTAATGTGATAATTCTTTTACTGAGTTTAGCTGTTCAACCATCTTTGGCTGAGTAAATGTTCATGTCATAGGTTGCAGAAGCACTGTTTGAGATAACACTTCCTCGGTTTTCTGGTGATGTGTTTCCAAGAACAGATGCTGGCATTGTCCTTGCGGTTGCTGATAGGTACCTAATGTTCACCATGTATAGCATTTGTTAATGTTATTAGCCCTGCAGAAAAGTTGTAGGAATTTTTTGAATTTATTATGGCTTTCATTTTTACACAATCTAAGAGAAGCTGCTATTTCTCTCTCTCTCTCTCTCTCTCTCTCTCTCTCTCTCTCTCCCTTATTTTTTGTGGACAGATTGGATAGTCTAGTTGGTTTATTTGGAGCTGGATGTCAGCCAAGTTCTACGAATGATCCATTTGGTCTGCGAAGGGTCTCTTATGGATTGGTAAGGGAATTCGCAATAGTCCAAATGTTAGTTCTTGAAAACTTAGGCTCTACCACGTTACATATATAATATTTCACTTTTTTATTCAGGTTCAAATATTGGTTGAGAACAAGAAGAACTTTGACCTCAGGAAGGCCCTGAACTTAATGGCCAAGGTGCAACCTATAAAAATAGAAGATGATGTTATAGATGAGGTGAGTATGCAATATACTACAATACAATATATGCATTAATACAGGGTTACTGACAACTCTTATTTTAGGCAGTACAGTTTGTCACACGCAGATTGGAGCAACTTCTGGTACATACCTTTTTGACCTCTAAAAATATCCAGTTCTCCAAGAGGTGGTTTAGTTTTTTTTTGTTGGGGGGGGGGGGGGTTGAGGTACATTGCATAGACCATTGTACATATTTGGTTCAGTAGGTGTCTTTCTTCTCAAACATATTGTCACTGTTTAATATTTATTCATGTTGTGAGGATAATAGCAATGACAACGCTTATACTGCTGTGCTAAGCCTATCTTTTATAACATTAATATTGAACATAGCTGCATCTCATGTAACCTTAATAAATGAAATCCATTTTCTTTTTCAAAGTAACTCTATTTTTATCATTTTTACCAGGTGGATGAGGGAATAGATTGTGAGATAGTACGTTCAGTGCTTATGGAGCGTGCAAACTGCCCTTATCTAGCGGCACAAACAGCAATTGAAGTAAGATTGTGTTCCACCTACCTGCGTATCCAAAAGATTCTTTAGTCATTCTAAATACCCTAGTGATGTTCTTTAGTCATTCTAAATACCCTAGTGATGGACTAAAATCTGGATACAGTTGTTCGCAAAAAAAAAAGAAGAAAAAAAAAGAAAAGAAAAGAATCTGGATACTGTTTTCATGTCTAGCACCACTAGCCAAAATGTATGTAAGGGTTCTGAGTTTGTGGTTAAGCAGTTATGATTTTCTTACATGGACACTTGCAGATGGAAGCATTTTCAAGAACAGAAAATTTTCCCAAAATTATTGAAGCATATTCAAGGCCGACAAGAATTATTCGTGGAAAAGAAATTAATTCTGCTTTGGAGGTACTGGTCTTTTCATAAACATGTATCATCATGAACTCCAATTATAGTTTGAGTTATGATCAAGCTTTTGGTTCCATGTAGTATGTGCAATTATAATCAGCCAAGTACTAATTGAATCGGTTATCGTTCCTCCTCACCGGGAACATATTTGTAGGTTGATCCAAATGTCTTTGAGAAAGATGAAGAAAAAGTTTTGTGGAATGCATACTTGGAGGTTGATGATAAGATTCATCCAGGTACACATTTTATGTTTGTTTGCATGACTATTAACAGATAAGTTCATAGTGTTTGTTGTTCTTTGAACAACACTGGATTATTGTGATTTTAAGTTGGATTTTAAGTTGACCGTTGTCGTTTTCTCTGCATTCTAACCCACACTTTAGGTGTTGACATTAAAACCTTTGCCGATGCTTCTCTGCTCTTGATACAACCCCTAGAAGATTTCTTCAACAGTGTTTTCGTCATGGCAGTGAGTTAATTGTTGTTTAGCCTGCTTTGAGATGCATTTGAACTTCCATTGAACATATTAATCGCTGATCGTGCATCTTGCCTACTTGTGTATTGACAGGAAGACGAGAAGATTCGCAACAACCGGCTGGCTTTGCTAAGAAAGATTGAGAGTTTGCCCAAGGGAATAGCAGACTTATCAGTTTTACCTGGGTTCTAGGCTTCAAGCCGTCTTTCGGCTGTTAAGAGTGCACTGCCCCGTTTCCTAAGGGGGAACCGGAGCCAATTTTTGTATGTGCTCATTCATTTATTTGGAAAACACATTTTAGCCAGGTAAATAGTGTAACGGCCGGATAATAATAAAAGTGCTGCCAGCAGTTTGAGGCAAGTAACGAGTTCAGGAAATAGTGCTATATTGATCATATCAACGTTTTGTACTCAGGTTGCCAACAACAAAGAAGCAACTACCATCTCATTAGCATACAGAGATGTGATGCGCGTGTGGCAGACAAGCTTCACTTGCACGTTCTTGGCTGACGCCTTACAAGCGGCTAGTGGCATGCTGACGCTTGGCACCTGCCCACCAAAGCTTTGGGCATAGCTCCTCTACAGATCCATTGGGCGGACCATTTACTGGGCGCAGCTTGATCTCGTACAGCTTTGGCCACAATTTTCCTGTCACTGCAAGTATTAATAATAGCCCCCCCATCAGACTGCGATTAATGAGAAAGTTGGAACAAAAGCCAGTGAATTGCAAATACTGACACTCACCGAATACTCGGTGGTTTTTGCCATCCCAAGCAATACCGTTTAGGACGTCGATATCCTGGAACATAAAGATCCAGTATCATATAATGGCTGCTGCTAGACTGCTATCAAATTTCGAATTTTGTAATTACGGATTTAGGTGCATGTTTCTTTATGTTTTCCCTTTTAAACTACCACGTGGTATTGAACAAAATGGAGTCCACTTGCATCTCGGATTTTCGCAAACAAGATTGTGGAGTAAACAAAATTACACAACGTTAAACAATAACCCATAGAACTAAATACTCACTGTATTGCCAGAATCCAACAGGTGCTGCCTGCAGGATTACAAGAACACAACCGTTACAACTCTGAGATATGAATACTGAAAAATTACACAGGCATGATATGATGGGGAGCATACTTGAGCTCGTGGAGGAAGATCCAGCCTACTACTTGGCCATCATTGGGAGAGACTCTAACTATGCAATCTGTCTGCACATCATACCTTTGAAAACTGAGATGCATGTCCAAGTCACAGCATCGTGTATATAAGTTTGAAAATCGTGTGATAAGAAAAATGCCAGCCAGGGGAGAGTAGACATCTAACCGGAAGAACGTTTGCCCAAATTTCACCGTTTACATACTCCAGTTCATTAAGATAGGAGACCTCATTACCATGATATTTGACTGTTACCGTTTTGACGACTACATCAAAAGATAAGTTTTAGTTAGAAAGAAAACATAGTTTTGAAGCTAACAGAAAATCCAGCACAAGAATCATTACATAACCTTCAAGTGACTTTGGATCCAGCTGATACAATGTTGAAGTGCCATCACTGCCAAAGAGAACTTTCCCATCAGTAGCCAGACCCCAACCATCACTCATTTTGTGGCTAAAACTCTCTCGCTGCATGTTCAGTAGATAACACAATTTTAGAATGCCACCTAAAACATCAGTCAGAAACATCATAATGAAATGGTAATGTTCAGGTATTGCAGTAATCAACGTCATCGGTTAATTTTTATGCTATACAACAGAGGCCTCTAATAGAGCCCCTTAGTACTAAAACGTGGTCACCTGACTCTCCTTTGCTGTAAATCAACCCCAATGACCATAAAAAAAGGGGGGTAAATATGCTTTTGTGGATGCACATATAGATACAAGAGAAATGCAAAATGTAAGTTCAAAAAAAAAAAGGTTGAACAAAGACGGATTTTAGAATTACTAGCTGGGGGTTTAGCTTGAAGGAAAAAAAAGCAGCATACTTTGCTAAAGTTATGTCGATCATATATGAATCCTACATCACTCATCCATGTGAGCTGAAACAGTCTGCAAAGTGGAAAGGGAAAAATGAAATGAGATTTCCTCTTATAGAAGGGACAGGTTGAGTAAGCAGTAATATGTGTTTTTTTAGAAAAGAAGCAATAATTATATGTAACTGATGAAGAATGAAATTGGAATGTACTTGTTGCCTAGAAGAGTTAGACCTTCACCAAACATGCGTCCGTCCATTTTCTCCTGAACCAAAACCTGATGAAGAAAGAAAAAATAATGCCTTCAAGAAAATGACGTGGGAAAATCATCATCAATATATTAGTGTAGAAACTAGAAATCATAGATGGTGCGTGTACGTACTTTGCCGGTTTGAAGGTCGACCTTTCGGACTGAAGACTGTTGAGAAACAAACAAAAGTGGATGCATTTCGTGAGGTGAGATGATTTGGTTGTGAAAGGAGGAGGGAACTATGCATTACTTACCTGGTTGTAGAGGCCAGTGGACTCGAAAAGAGTGTCATTTCCTCCGTACAAGAGACCCTACATTTACATAGACAGAATCATCTGTAGCTAGCTATTGTCATTTCCAGCAAGCAAGCAAGCTGAAGCAGATGAGGAACATACCTCTGTGAATGCGTGCTGGTCGTGGGGATACTCGTGGACCTGGTCGAAGGAGTAGAACCTGGCGGCTGGCCGGCGGTGGGGGGCGGTCGGTTTAGGAGAGTCGGCGAGCCCGCAGGGGACGACGGCCAGGAGGAGGAGCGCGGCGGCGGCAATGGCTGGACGGCGGAGGTACAGCGGAGGCGGGGAGGTGCTGCTCCTCATGGTCATGGTTCTCTCTCTGCCTCTCTGGGAAGTCAACCGGGACAAGATGTGCTGCATTCGGTCTCTCAAACAGCATAATGTTGAAGGAAAGTGGCACTTGCAAGCCGTGGGCAACATTAGAATAGTAACAAGATTAAGCAAGTTATTAATTGGTACCACTTGAATTAACTACATAATCCGTCAGCAGGTTCAGAGAAGAGCAGGGGATCCATTGCGAGGACTACTGATGCATGCCACCACGGACTCCAAGCTGCAAAATGAGATATACTTCTCTGCAAGCTCAATGCAACGCTGTCGCCGGCCGGCGCCATCTACCATCCCTCGTCCTCTTCTTCCTAAACCTCCGTTGTTTATGTGCTTCCTCGTGCTAAACTGATACATCAAAAGATCTTGTGGCGCAATTGTGTAGCTCATTTGTGATGGAGCAAAAGCATCTGTCTGTGATACAATAAAGCACAAGAAAACAATCTAAAGACAACCTTCAGTGTCTAACACAAAGTTTCCGCACGAATAACTCATGACCAAAAACAATGTCTGGGTGTTGTTACACTCTTCTTTTGTCAAGTAACATCTGTTCGCATACAAGTTACAACATTTTACATCAGGAGGGGAAAAAAATGAATTTTTACAACTATACCACCATCCGGCAACAATCAATAAGCAACTCCCTTCAGATCACTAGGTACAGACAGTTTTGTCAAAACTAAGACAACTGAATTCTTAGATGACAGGAAGCAGCAAATCACCTTGAGTCACATGATATGTCGAAGCATATCTGCTAGACTCGCACCAGAACAAGGCACCCTCCCTTGTTACTCACACATTCTTGACATCATGTGGTCAAGGGCCAATGTTAGCACAAGGTGGTATCATGCTTCTTCAGCGATAAAAGCTGGCTTTTGGGCATAGCTTTTCTACAGATCCATCTGCTGGACCATCAACTGGGCGCAGCTTGATCTCATAAAGCTTCGG
>CM017441.1:55292142-55597661 GCA_007726485.1 Eragrostis curvula
CCCCCCCCCCCCCCCCTTGCGGCACCAATCACCAGGACGCATCGCAGCACCACAGTAGCTCACGAACTCGCCCTGCAACCGAGCAAGACGTCGACGGGCCGACGGCAATAATTTCCCTGCACGACCTATTCGAATCGGAGTTAATATGATACAACATCACTGCTTGTTGATTCAGACTTGATTATTGGCTTCCGACATGGTTTCCACTGACCCTGTTGTGAAGGAATGCTAAAAATTGAGTTGCAGTCATACTGTTCGATGAAATGCCTTTGATCTTAGAAAACAGCCACATGTAGTTTGGCCGTGAAGTTTGCTCATGAACTCGTGATGTTGACCATATAAGATAAGACTTACAATACAACAATATATGTGCCCAATTTTATGTTCATTATGACTGCTCATAATCTACTTCTTTCAGGTTTTCTAACCAATAATGTAGAACAAGCATTGGTACCTAGCTGTCCTGAATGCCCCTCAACGCACTGTACAGGACCTCTTGACTAAATGAACCTAAAAAACAATGTTGAGTAGCTCGGCACTTTGGTTTTCTTTCTAATTCCAGACTCTATCCCCTACTTCCTTTTTATATCTTGTTACTGACACTAATATCACCAATCAGTTGGCAAAATTAGAGGAATACTATGACAAGATAAAAAGCCTCCAGGATGTATAGGTGGAAGGATACCTATGTTTCAGATTGGGACGTTGTCGATGAAGTAGAACAGTCAATGCAGAGAGATGGTTATTTCACCTTGATTATACTTATTTCTATAAAAGGCAGTATACTTTCTGTTTTATGTACATCCACTTGCAATTTCCTATGACGTAGATCATCCTGTTGGCTATTCATACTGAAGTTCATGGAGTACTGATTTGAAACTAGGCTCTCTCCAAGCTTGGATATTTCTTCTTACAGGACAAGACAACTAATCACCAACTTGTAAATAAATCGTCCATGGTAACTAATTCTCTTTGTACTGTACAGGAGGATATGGATCATTTCAGATTAAAACTGACTTTCCTACTGGTCGACTCGGAGCTTAATAAACATTAACCAGGTGCCGCAATAAATGTTGTATCAGAAGATGAAACTAAGGATGGTGATGAGATGATGGAGCACGAGATGATCGAGATGACTGTGAAATGCTAAAATCATTCTCATCCTGTAACACGTTCAGGCTATTTAGCCAAATGTACTAAATGCTGAAAACAATCAGTTTTTATCTCGCTACTGGTATTGGATAATTGCTATTCCCATATTATTATGTTCTTTTTTGCCTAACAAAAGGTATCAGTGTGCCTAAGCTTTTAACACTAAAATGAGTACACTAAAATGAGTGCTCTGACTATGTGCCAATAGCATTCCTACCTAAATGCATCAACATTTATATTTGAGACTCTAAAAAAAGATATAGGCCCTTTCAAAATCTGAAGGAACACACATTTCTAGCTGCGTGTGTATTGCTCAATAGAAAGGCTCTTCTGAACTACCCTGATTGCGAGGTACTGTCCAACTACGCTAATATGAAACTTTCTCTTCAAAAATCCATCGTCAATAAAACAACAATCCATGCCCTTGTGCTGCCACTGCTTGCAACGAGTTGTTGCCCAGCATGGCTTCTCGCCTGTGTCATCCACCAAGACGAGCTTCAACGCAACGGAATCCCTTTCCTCACCGCCGGTGCTTGCCTTGAAGACTTCGACGCACGCGTCCACCCCCACTCAGCAGCTCGAGGCCCTACACGTCGCCGTGCACCACCTGCGGCTCGCACCGGTCGTGCATGTACTCGAGCGCCCGCGCCACCGACACCCGTCGTGCCCACGGCATCGTCCCCGCCGCCGTGGAGCCGCTCGTGCAGGTTCCCCTTCGCCGCGAACTCCAGCACAATAACGCCTTCCTCTGCACAGACCAAAGCCGTAGCCTGTTTTTTCAGTACAAGTTGCTCGGGTAGATGCCAGCCGGAGGCGAGCGCGAGAAAACAGAACAGAGAAGAGCAGAGCAGAGCACACACCTTGCTGATCGCAGAAGGTGAGGAGGCGGACGATGTGCGGGTGGCGGACGCGGAGGAGCGTGTCGAGCTCCTGCCGGAACACGCGGTGGAGGCGCTCGCTGCTGCGGTGGACCTTCACGGCGGCGAGCGCGCCTCTGAGGTACGTGGTGCTGAACCTGCTCTCGCCGACCACGGCCGAGGTGAACCCGTCGGTCATCGCCTCAACCTGCGCCAACGACAGCCGCCGCGGCCCGGCTTCGCCTCCCTTCTCAACCTTCTCCTCGGACATCGACAACGGAGCAGTCCACGTCGTCCTCGCCCTCCAGGTCGTCGGCGGCGGCATTGGCGCCGCAGCCGCAGAACAAGAACCTGTGCCTCTATCGTGGGAGCCATGATCCGCCGAAGGAGGGAAGCATGATCCACCTCGTTCTCGAATCTGCCAAATCCGCCGCCGCCACCCCAACCCTCCTCAACATCTGCAATTTCTTCGAACCCTAGCTCAACACGACAGAGAGAGAAAAATGATCTTGACGAACGGTTCCTTTCATTTGGAAAAAGATTTCGCCCTTAACAATTACAAGGTTGCTATTAGTTTCTTTTACCTGAAATATCCTGGTATTATAAAAATACTAATGGTATTACAAGTGGGAGAAGAAACCAATCTAAACCGTAGGATCAGAAATACCACTACATACCAGTGGTATTATATCACTGGTATAGGGCATCGTAAAACTCCTCTAATTAAGTGGCTTTTGAATTCAGGGTCAATCTACAAGTGTAGAATATGATGTATTGGGTCTTCTTCTTTTTTTCATCTTGACTACTGTTTCATTTTATTTTTTCTCGGATCATTCGAGGAGTGAAACGCCATGAATGCCGAGTAACGAGTATTGTTTGTCAGTATAATTGGGTGTGCAAGCATGGTGTATATTAACAGGACGAGCAGGAGTACACACCAAACCGCACCGACCACATTAACATGTATTGTGTTGCCCTAATCCCAGTGGAGCCTGCTGCATTTGTTTCTACGCTGATTTGTTATTGGAAAGTGGAGTATACTAGTAGTAGAAGAAATTGGAAGGCGGCTTGGTTTCACTTGGTTGGTCAGTTGCAATGAATTCCTTTTTTCTCTTGCTTGTCGCTGTGTCGTCAGTTAAGTTTTGTTTTTTTTTTGTTTTTGTTTTTTTTTTTTTTGTGATTGTCAGTTAAGTTAATATAGTTGCTGTGAGAAAGCTGAAAGAGAGAGGATGCATGTATGTTGGTTGTTTTCACTTGACGGGCTCCTGATCTTTGGTTTCACCGTGCCTGGCCTTGTTGTTGTCACCGACCTCCGCCGGCGTTTGTTAATTTCCTGGAAACTGGTGTAAAAGTCCTCCAGTCCAGTATATATTGATAGATGATGGCGCGACAACAGAGGGTGATCGAGCAGAGTGATCCTCTTGCATGAAATTAGAAAGCTGTGACGAACGATGTCGTTGAAGTTGAAGGAGGAGCGGCAGCAGCGGCGTGAGGCGCACGAGGCGGCGCTGCAGGGGCAGTACTCGCTGGTGGCTGAACGCGGCAAGGGCAAATTCGCCAAGGTGTGGGAGGCCAGGCACCGGAGCACCGGCGTGAAGGTGGCCGTGAAGATCATCCGCCCCGCCAAGTCCGGCGTCCCCATGGCGAAGGTGGAGAGAGAGATCCGTGTGATGCGGCTCCTCCGGCACCACCCGCACATCGTCCACCTCTACGAGGCCGTCGTCAGCAGCGACAACAAGGCGGTGTACCTGGTGATGGAGTTTGCGGAGCAGGGGCAGCTGTTCGACTACGTCACCACCATGGACAGGGGAAGGCTGCCGGAGGACGAGGCACGGCGCGTGTTCCGGCAGGTGGCGGCCGCCGTGGCCTTCTGCCACCGCACCATGGTGGTCCACCGCGACCTCAAGATGGAGAACATCCTCCTGGACTCTGACCACAACGTCAGGGTCGCCGACTTTGGGTTCAGCAAGCTCTTCAGGTACAGCAAGGTGCTGAGCACGTGCTGCGGCAGCCGGGAGTACGCGGCGCCTGAGCTGCACGACGGCCGGCAGTACATCGGCCCGGAGGTGGACGTGTGGAGCTGCGGTGTCATCCTCTACACCATGCTCTGCGGATACTATCCCTTTCACGGCGGCGACGACATCACCAGGCTGCAGAGGAACATCAAGGGAGGCGGCTTCAAGCTGCCGCCCCACCTCTCCCACCAAGCACGGGACCTCATCTCCGGCATGCTCGTCGTCAAGCCACACAAGCGGATGACCATGGCCAAGGTCACCGCGCATCCATGGCTCCTCAGCTTCAGCAACAACAACTACTACAATGCGCTTCATCATCCGGTGGCGCTTCCTCCTCCTCATTATCACCAAGAAGAGCAGGAGCAGCAGGCCGTGGAGGAGGCGGCGGCGCGCTGCGGCGTGGACAGGAACGGGCTGCTTCAGGCGCTGCGCAACGGGGTGGAGAACGAGGCGACGGTGGCGTACCAGCTCATCCTCCGGACCCGCTGCTACAACAACAACAACAATCTCTACTGTCATCATCATCAGCCACCAGCACTAGCAGCAGCAGGATGGTCGCTGCCCGGCGTCGATGTCGGTGACGAATGCCCGCGCCAGACGATGCTGCACATCGCCGGAGCGGCCAAGGAGATCGGCATCCTCTGCGACCTCCAAAGCCCAAACACCTTGCTCTGCGCCGCCGCCGCCTCTCCCCATGCGGTCTTCTTCCAGATCCAGGTACATACATACATATGCACGCGCTCTTCCAGATTCATGCATGATCGATCATCTCTCCAAACAAATAACATTTGATCGATGCTTGCAGCTGTACAGGCCCCAAGCAGAGAACAGGAATAACTACGTCGTGGATTTGAAGAGGGTCTCCGGCCCACAGCTTGATTACCTCCGCATCTGCTCCCACTTAGCGTCCAAGCTCAGACAAATCTTCCCATCATCATGACCAATCAACGGATTTTATATACTACTTTATCTTGTTATTGTAACCGATCCAACCATGGTGTTCGGGCCAGGAGAAACATAATACTCCGTATACGCTACTACTAGTTCCCCCTCTCTCTCTTTTTTTCTTCTTTCTCTTGCTACAGGCGACAAAGCCAGGGGGCACACGCAGGCCTAGCTAGTGCATTTTGGAGGAGGAGGAGGCACAGAGTGTCTTCATTTATCTGCTGATCAATAGATTTAACCAACCACTTGCCAGAGCACGGGTGATATATACTTTGTATCTAAGCAATGTAATCAAAGAGTTATAATGGTTTGCTTCAAGATGAAGTTTATACTAGGGACACTGTTATCGTCTTTCTCTCCGTGTCTCTCTATTTTTTTAATTGAAACAATAGCGTTTTAACTATGATTCTAAACTATAATTGCATTTTTACCATCAATTTTCAGATTTTGCAAGATCACCATTGATTTTTTGAAAACTGATGGTAAAATCGCAAAACTATTTTACAAGATCACCATCGCTTTTTGAAAATTGATGGTAAAATTGCAAAATCTGAAAATTAATGGTGAAAACACAATTGAAGTATGAATGGATCGTTGTTTTGCAGTTACTCCTTTTTAATTTGCATGAGAGTTGCATCGTTATATTAATGGAGAAGAAAAAAGGTCTACTTGGAGACACATCACCTCATCTTGCACCACAAACGAGGGATGCTAAAACGCACACTAAAATGTTTCTTGCAAAATAAAAAAGTACCCCGCCTTACCAGGTTAAACTAGCCCCAGCAACAGACATGATTTAGCCCTACGGACTGCAACTTTTTAGCTCCACACAAACTCGTATTCACATGTTTGGAGATGCTACATGCACAGGCATTGTGATGTTTCTTAATGATCCAGGTGCGAAAAATAACCAGAGAACTAATCTTCTCTCTCTATGTGTGCATGTGTGTGCGCACCCACGCGCTTATTTGACCCTGTTAAATTCACCGGTTCCTTCCTTGGCTTTTTCTTTTTTTTTAAAAAAAAAAGTTACCTATATGATACATAATACATAATGTAAATTTGGTTCTTTTTTTTTTTGACCCTTTCATGAGTTTGAGGTGATAACGGTGTTAAATAAGGGGTGACATGACCTTTGTACCTCTGAAGTGAATTAAAATATAAAATTCAATTTCGGAAGTATTTATTTGTTTCAAAATTCCAGAATAATATAACTGATCAAGATTTCATAATTACAACAAAGATCGACATTATATTTTGATTTTATAGTTGCAAAAAAAATCAGCATTATTTTGGCACAAAATTGAGCATGGAAGCAATGTCGAAATAATGGCGTTCTTTTTGCAACTATGAAATAAAAATATAATGCCGATTTTTTTTGTATAATTATGAAATCTTGATTAGTTGTGTTATTATGGAATTTTAGAAATTCGGGTGGAAACCTAAATTTAAGCGGGTGTCGACGTTCTCTATGATGTCGTATCCTTTTTGGAGGCAGTCGCTTTAAAGACCTTCTTTACTTCTGCATTGGTTGTGGTTGGCCTTGTTCGTCTTCATTCGGTTACATCTCCTGCAACTATGATCAACATTTCTACTTACGAAGACCGTGAGATTCGTCGGTCAAATGATGCGGCTAGGGTGATTCTTGCTTCAATCAAGAGATGCAATGAAAATGTTAAAAAAAGGACGTAACTTTACTCAAGAAATCTTAATTAGAGTTGCAAAAATGAGATATTTTTTCTTGTATTGTTGGTGGTTGTATTTGGGGGTGACTCTCTTCGGCATAAAGAATACTGAGGCTACAGCTTTTTTGAGAGATTAGTACAAGCTAAACCCTAAAAAAAAGTCAAAGAAAAAGATATAAATTCGAGCGGATGAATGTTGATTCCTAGATTTGATGGTCACGCCTGCCTAGTGCGTGCGGTTGTTTTGTTTTGTTTTTTTTTTTTTTTTTTTTTTTTTGAGATACGTGCGGTTGTTTTGTTGAGGGCGTTTTGTTCGTGCGTCCGTCCTTCCTTCCTCTGCTTGCCGCAGCACAAAGGAAAAAAGAGGCAGCTAAACCCAGACAGCTGCTTCCCTCGTCACACACAACACA
The DNA here is from genome assembly GCA_007726485.1 of Eragrostis curvula. Lineage (NCBI taxonomy): Eukaryota > Viridiplantae > Streptophyta > Magnoliopsida > Poales > Poaceae > Eragrostis > Eragrostis curvula. The sequence continues at coordinate 55,299,207 of CM017441.1, forward strand.
ATTTAGGAGGGAGAGAGACAGAGGCGCGCGCGGCGCGACGGAGGCGAGAGCTCCTCCTCCTCCTCCTCTAAACCCTAGGGGGCGGAAGCAGGGCCTCCTCCATTCTCCAGCCCTAGCTGCTGGTGCTCGGCTCCCTCCCATCATCCATCGCTTCGCACTCCACCGCCGGCCGTGGAGCGGAGGATTGATTTCGATCAACTGCTCCTCCGGCCTAGTGGTGAGTAACCCCGCCCGGATTCCTCCTTATCTCCTTCCTTCCTTCCTTCGTCCATGGATATAGATAGGATTGACTGCCCTAAGCCTCGCGATTCATTCATTATTTCCCTTCCCCAGGCCACCAGATGCATTGCTACTGAACTGAGACAAGGAAGATTATGGCCAACACTCGATCAGGGGGAGGAGGGGCATCCAGAGACGGCGCCTCAGACGCGTCTGCTTCTGCTGCTTTCAGCACCCCCGCAAGGAGGGAGACCAGGAGCTCCTCCGCCGTCACCCCAACAAACCTCAGGAGGTCCACTCGAGAAACTAAAGGAAAGAAGAAATCCGACCTAGCAACCACTCCTGCTCAGAGATCCACAAAGGCCACCAAGGACGCCGCCGCCGCCGCCGCTCCTCCTACCCCGGTACCCTTACCAAAAAATCCACAAGGGGACTCAACAACACCTACAAGGAAGTCCACCAGAGTTAAGACTGCCACTTCTCCGTCTTCAAAACAAGATTCAACCTCCGCCACCGCCAAAAGAAAAAATGCCAATGACCCTCAGAGTGCTGGCAGTGGCAGCCTGTCCAAGAAGAACAAAAGGCTCAGCTCAAAGAGCTATATTGCATTCTTCAAAGAACATCCAACATCCTCACCCGGTATGCCCCTCTACTTCATTACCGGCAATCTGTGAGCTTTCTTTATCGTAGCACGCAATGTAAACCTATCCTTGCTTGTTGCATCCTGCTTATCACTGTACTCACTCATTCCAATACGGAAAATAGCTTTGTACCAATGAAATTTAAGCATGTATAGTGTAGCATTACGCTTTATCACTTCTCTATCTCTCTGGGTGGGGATGACGCTGCTTCTTTTCTTTGATTATTATTTACAATTCTCATGTCATCATCTCTATCTGTAAATTTTGTTTCTAGTGCTTGCTTCTCCTCACACAGAAGATGGGGCAAATGCTTCCAAGGTTCAAGTGGAAGAAAATGGCGCTGATTTGGTAGAAAATGCTTCCAAGGTTAAAGTGGAAGAAAATGATGCTGATTTGGTAGAAAATGCTTCCAAGGTTCAAGCGGAAGAAAATGGCGCTGATTTGGTATACGAAGAAAGTGATGCACATGAGGAAGTCAGCCAGGAACCTTCAGATGTGCATGATCTGGAAGCTCCCTCTTCTGGCTTGGATGAAAATCCTGAGGCGATATTGGAGGGAGATAAGATGAAGGTTGGATGTCATCAGGCTGATGCTATTTCAGAGGTTTGGCTGCCATCCTTTTCAGAAACTCCAGGTTCTACTGTTCTTATCTGCCAACGTGTATTGGAGGCTAAAGTTTTTTTTTTTTTTGGTTCAGTCACATATGCCTAGTGAGATTTGCTCACTAAATAAGGCGGCAGAAATCATCCCTGTGATGGAAGCTGGAGAGCAAACAGCTGGTGTTTCAAAGTACGTAACAACCATGTTGCTTATCACATTGCTACTTACATGCTACCTTGATGTTAATGTGCAGTCGGTAGCCTGGTTAATTTTGTTTTCCTTTGTTTTGCAGCCATAATTCTCTACCAGAATCGCTGAATGGGCCTTGCTCTACTGCTCATCACAAAGATGTAATAATCAAATAACACTTGCAGCTACATCGCATGCCACTTGTGTTGTTTTGTTTGTTGGTGGAATATAATCAGGCATTTGAAGTCACTGTTCTTTCTTATCCTGCTTTAGGCTAGCAAGGCGATTGAAGATAGTGACTCCATTGGCACTCAAGAGGCTTGTACTTCCATGCAGACTGAAGCTATCCAATGTGATGAAACAGATTACGATGACCCCATTTGTGTTGTTTGCAGAAGCAGAAATGTCTCAGATATTCTTAAGTAAGTTACTCTATAATTTGTTTAAATCATCCTTTTTTGGCCTATGTTTTTTCTTTAAAAATACTGAAACTACGGAAATATGGACTTAGAATTGATAACACAACATGGTCAGGATAATTTGAACTCTACTTTCTTTTAACACACAATAATTCAATTGTTTGTGATCACTGGTTCATTTACTCCTATCATTGGTTGGAATATTTTACAAGTGACAGAAATAAGATCAAGTTACTGTGCCAGTGTACACTTTACATCTGTTTACTCCAGATAGTGTGCCTTCTATACTATCCTGTGGCAAATTCTGTATTGACAAAATTGCAGGTTTTCAAAGTTTGAACATGAGATAAAAAACTATATAATGCTATTACTTTGGTGATAATTTTTTTTTGGATGTTTATATTGTTTGAGAAGTAACTTTGACCAGAGATTTACGCATCATTATAGCTTTAGACCTGATGGTAGTATTGACATATATTCTGAGACAGCTCTACTGTACTATTTTCATATGATAGGAGACAGACAAGTGTTATTTTTGGTATCTGTATTCTATATGGTCCGCAAAGTACTTTGGATGATAGTATAGTATTAAGATAGATTTTGTATATTTGGAGACAACTCTACTAGATTCATAAAGATGAAGTTGGCATAAAGGTGCAGTTGGTCAACTCTACTATGATAGTATTGTGATAGAATTCTGCACGAACAGCTTGTTTGAAAACAGGAATAAGTCAAAGCTGTTTGTCGACTTTCAAACAAACTGCTTATTTAACAAGCAGAATCTGTGCCGAACAGGGCCTTAGAGATATTGGAGGCTAAAGCTGGATTTTCGTGATTGAGCTAATGCGATGTAGAATCGTACGTCTGTATCTTCTTTGTGTATCTACCAGTACAAGCACAGGGCTTGTCATGTTATTTTTGTACAATTGTGGCGGACCTTTCGTAAATTTGTATTGATTCACATAACAATTTTAGGCCAAGAGCCTTCTTCTTTAAATAGACGACATGTTAGATAAGTACATGATTTGAAGGTTATTGTCCAGTTTTTAGGTGATTGAAACTTAGCTGTGGTGGAACTTAGCACTTGCCACCTCTCAGTCCTTAAAAGTCACTGCATGTCTGTTTCTGTGTGATTTATAGCGTGTTACAACTATGGAAAAAATGTTTTAGGGAACATACTTTACATCTGAGGCTCTCAATTATCTAAAAAGCATTATTTTTCTTAATTTGGTAACAGGTCTTGTGATGGAAAAGGTTGTAAACGACATTACCATCTTTCTTGTATAGATCCTCCCTTGGAACATGTGTCCCCAGGAATATGGTATTGTGTCATATGTACAAAAAGGAGAATCCAGTTTGGTGTATATTCAGTCTGTGAGGGGATTGACTCTTTGTGGGATGTCAAGGATGGTAAGTATTAAATAAAATTATAACAATTTCTTTTTAATTATTGCCATTTATTTACCAATTTACTCCTCCATTTTAGGGCCAAACAGCAGCAAGCAATATTTTGTTAAGTACAAGAATCTAGCTCATGTACATAATCAGTGGGTCTCCGAAAGTGATGTAATCGATAGCACTCCACAAGGTCGTGATCTCATCTCCAAATTTTGCAAGAGGATTCATAAAGAAAAGGTGGTTACTTGTGCGATGAATCTCTTTGGTCACCTTTTTCAATAATAACTTTTAGACTGCCAAAGTATGCCTGTTGATAGGTTCCTTTCTGAATGTGATTTCTTAGACAATAAGGTGGAAGCAGGAATGGGCTGAACCACACCGCCTGTTGAAGAAAAGATCACTTATGCCTCAAAATGAAGCTGAAGGGTTTTTTAAGTTTCTTGGTGATAAATTTGCATATTGTAATGCCGAATGGCTAGTGAAATGGAAAGATCTGGGCTATGAGCATGCCACATGGGAACTTGAGACTTCATCATTTTTATGTACACCTGAGGCTGAGGAGCTCAAAAGGAGTTATGAGAGCCGCTGCCGTGAAGCTGCAAGAAGAGCTTCTGTTCGTGGAGAAATTGACAAGGTATGCATGGAAACATTTGTTCATATTAATTGGGACGCTGCAATCAAAATAATTTTAGCCCGGGTTGTTTCATCATTTCCAAGCTAGTCCATTCTTTCTGCATTTCACATTGGACTATTTGGAACGTAAGGTTTTTAGAATAATCCTGTGGGAACTGCAATGTTTCTTGCAAAGTGCCTCCCAAATTTGTATGTTTCAAACCAGCCTTAGATTGATATACTTTTAGGTTCAAGCATTCTGAAGTAAAACGCTGTGTTATTAAAGATTTCACAATTTTGAGTAATTATTATCTGTTTTAAATGGTTTCTAGTCTATGCAGGTGAAGGATGGCATATTTCAGAAACTCCAAAGACTGCCGGATGGTTGCCCTGCTGGTTTGGATGACAATCATCTGAATTCAATAAATAGGCTTCGTGAGTTTTGGCACAATTCACGTGGTGCTATTTTCATTGATGATCAGGTAGAATTATGTGAACATTTTAGCCGCTACGAATGAAGAAGAGTGGTGTTTTATTTGGCAGCAGATTCCACTTATGTTCTCGATCTGTCTTTGATTTTGGTTTCTACTTCCATTTGCTTATGTTTTTAGCCAAGGCCTATGGCTACCGGCATGTCTGATTCTGCTGCTGCTCTTGTAGGACTGCTATTAACGTAGTGTTGTGGATGCTTTAACGTACCAAGGTTTAACAATTTACCTCGTCTATCACGCAGGAGCGAGTAATCAGGACCATTCCTTTTGTAATGTCCATACTGCCTGATGTCTGCCGACCACTCCTCATTGTCTCTACTTCTGCTTCTCTCTCGGTGTGGGAAGCTAAGTTCAATCGCTTGGCAGCATCCATCAATGTTGTTGTGTACAATGGGGAGAAAGACGTGCGCAAATCAATTCAAGATTTGGAGTTTTATGATAGTGGGTCCATGATGTTGCAAGTTCTTTTGTCCCACCCTGATGCTATCTTAGAGGTAATATTATTCTTTTAGTGATAGCACATGCAGGTTAGCAAATAAAAGAACATCAATTCTATCTTTAAATCCATTGAAGTTCACCTGTCCAGTAATGTGGACTCTTTTTTTTTTATCCAATATTATACTGTATGTTAGCAATCCATGTATCAGAACCAAGACTTTTGTATGTTAGGCTATCGGCGGCCTATGACCTTTGTTCCTACAATCGTATTTGTCTTCCTTTTTTGGGTTTGATTTCTCTTTCTTTCAACTTATCTTCCTTTCTTTTGATTCCCTTTGTTAGTTGTTGTGGGTTTCACTATAGCCTACCCCAACTTGCTTGGGACTGAAATTCTTTGTTATTGTTGTTGTTCCGTTTTGTACAGGATATTGAAGCAATGGAAAAGATTAGTTGGGAGGCTGTTATCGTTGATGATTGTCAAAGTTCAAGAGTTTCAAAATGCCTCGGTCAACTGAAGAGACTTCCTACCTACTTTAGGATGGTTCTTTTGACCTCTCCACTAAAGGTTCTGTCACAATGTTATACCGAATTTCATTTCTGTGACAAGTTGATTATACTGACTCATATTGTTTTGTAGGAAAGTATTCCCGAGTACATCAATCTTCTATCTTTCCTCAACCCTGAAGAAAATGATGTCGGGAGTGTTTCAAATGGTGATTCGGGTGACACAGCTGGCACCCTTGCCGCGTTGAAAGCAAAACTTGCATGCTGTATTGCATTTGAGCGGAAGGCAGATTCTTCAATGTTTTCTGAGTATTGGGTTCCTGCTCACCTTACACAGGTGCAATTAGAGATGTATTGTTACACATTACTATCAAACTCGCCAGCACTCCGATCACATTCAAAGACAGATAATGTTGGTGCTCTTCGCAACATTCTTATATCCCTCCGAAAGGTTTGCTTCCAAAACTTCTCAGCATGCTTTACACTAGAAAGGTAGATGGGCTAGATGGAAATCTGCATGTACAGTTTCTCATCATGCATAGCTGCAGATAATTTTACTGATCATCAGCTAATCTTATGCTACAGTGCTGTGACCACCCTTACCTCGTCGATCAATCGTTGCAAAGCTCACTTACCAAGGGTCACCTTCTCACTGAAATCCTAGATATTGGAGTGCATTCAAGTGGCAAATTGTTACTTCTTGACAAAATGCTCCAAAAGCTCAGGATTGAAGGGTTGAGAGTTCTTATTCTTTGCCAGGTGGGATATTCATGTTATCATACTTCCAATAATTTTTTTGTTTGTATTATTTTGGTACATCTTATGCATGCTGATTCCTATGGTAAATAAACGCTACTTAAGCCAAAGTTTTGGCAAATGTTAATATTTTTAGTTTTTTTATTGACCTTAAGCTGTTCCTATATGATTCCTTCCGTTTTCCTGATTAGTGACTGCTATTCACAAGTGCAATCATCTGAGAAGTTAAGCTATGCACATCTATAGCATTGGAGTCTTATTCTAAAATAGCCGAGGAGAATTTATCTGAATTGCCTCAGTTACAAAATTAAGAATGACAAATGCTAGGTAATGTTTCGCTTTAGCACCAATCTGCATCCAAGAGATTCACAACATAGAGTTGCTTGACCAGTGTTTGGTTGAGTGCCAATAATTTAGTGACATGCATCTGCCACATGAAAGTACATGTCTATGCATTGAGGTCATTATTTTGTTATGCTCTGATTTTTGTTGTTAATTTGGATTAACATTCTTAGAGGTTTTGCTTGTAATCTTTGGTTCACTTTTTCCACAAAGCTTGCCAGTCCCATTCTGATTCTACTTTCTTTCGTATGGCAGTCTGCTGGTGGGTCTGGTAACCCTATGGGTGACATTTTGGATGATTTTATCAATCAAAGGTTCGGTTATGAGGCATATGAACGTGTAGAACGTGGTTTGCTAGTGCAAAAGAAGCAGACTGCAATGAGTATGTTTAATGACAAAAGGAAGGGGCGATTTATTTTTTTGATGGATACTCGTGCATGTGTTCCAAGCATTAAGCTATCATCCGTTGATGCCGTCATCATATATAGTAGTGATTGGAATCCCGTGAATGATTTGAGAGCTCTTCAGAGGATCAACATAGAGTCACAATCTGATCATGTGCCCATTTTTCGTTTATATTCTTCTTATACAGTGGAGGAAAAGGCTCTTATTCTTGCAAAGCACGATCAAATTCTCGATAGTAATATCCAGAATATATCCCCTAGCCTGAGCCATTGTCTGCTCAGTTGGGGCGCTTCATTTCTCTTCAATAGACTTGACAAGTTCCAGAACCATAACTATTCAAGTAATGGTTCTGATGGTGACAAACTTTTCATGGATAATGTCGAGTTGGAGGTCTCAACAAAATTATCCACTAAGGTTGATGTCAGCACCGAAAATGACAATTCTGTCATATCACAAGCTCATCTGCATGGATCATTTTATTCTAGTGACATTGTTGTAATAGGTGAGAGGGAAGGAATCTCTTCACCTGATGGTGATTTGCCAAAGTTCTGGGCCTACTGGTTAAATTTGCTTGATGGGAGGTCTCCTCAGTGGCAACATATATCTGAGCCAGCACAAAGAAGCCGTAGAAAGCTACAAAACATGGACGAGCCATTGGCAAACATTGAAGAGCAATTGAAAGTACCTGTGGAAGAAACAGATATAGCCAGAATGAAACGTAGAAAACTTGGTGAGATCATGGACTCATCTCCAAAAGTCGCTCCTGGCGGAAACAAAGATACCCTATTGTCTGAAGACAACACCCCATCCAGTTCTTATCAAACATCAGTTGATGATACTTGGCAGGAACTAGGTATTACAGCTGCAGAATTGATAATTGTTGAGTTTTAGGTGTGGACACTGCATTCGTCTAATACTGTTCATTTTGTAGAGACCAACAACCTACATGGTGCACAGAGAGGTCTTCACATTCAACTAAAGCCAGAGCTGTTGAAGTTGTGTCAATTGCTGGAACTGCCGGTACTGCTAAACATGTTAACTTTATTACCGCCTTTTCCAAAAATACACTTTATTTACATTTAGTCATTTCGGTACTAGATCTGATTGATTTCATTGATGGATGGTAACAAATTTTGCAGGAGACTGTTAAATCCTTGTGTGAGGAACTCCTCGAGTACATTTTGAAGAATCACCAAGTCAGCCCGGAGCCAAAGGGCCTACTACATGCATTCAACATTGCTCTGGTTAGAAATAAAGTCCTTGTATTTTTTGACTTTATAGTACATACACTGTGTTTGCTAAATGCTCTTATTCTTATAATGCTTTTCTTCAGTGTTGGCGTGCTGCGTCTCTCTTAAAGCATAAAGTCAATCGTAGCGAATCTCTTGCACTTGCTGTAAAAAACTTAAACTATGACTGCAGTGAAAGGGTCGTTTTGTTTGTTTATGAGAAGCTAAGGATCCTAAAGAAGAAATTTGCACGCAAAGCAGGGGAAATGGTTTCAGGGGAGAAAGACCTATCTGATACAGGAACTCGTGTAGGGCAACATTTATCAAAGGATGAGCTTCTTAGTAGAGTCATGGACAAAAGAATTAAACTTGTTGATAAAGTTTTTTCATTGAGAGGAAAGAGTATTCAGGATAAGCACGTAAAAGAGGCCGCATTATTAGATACACACAGGCAAAGGGAAGTGGCAAAACTCAGAGAAGCATGTAATATAGTCGTGAAGCATGTTCGTGAAAGTCAGAGTCACATTGATCAAGAAGACATGGTTGGGAAAATAAAGCTAATAGTTGAATGGTTTACTATGCTTCTCTATGCATTTTTGAAACACATGAGATGCCAGTGCACCAAGCTGGATATGCAGCAATCAGCTGCCTTGACCAAGGAGTCTCAGTTGAAGGAACAATATCTTCAGGCTGCAAAATCTGGCCAGTTAGATCGTGCTTTCGATCAGCACATTCCATTGCCAGATTCAGACTTTGTTGTGGAGGAATTCAGCCACTTCAGGGAAGAAGTTGGTGGCTGCCATGTTCATGCAGCTTCTTTGACGCCACAGTCTTTGGGTGGTGACTCAGCGATGGAAATCACATTGGTTCGAAGTGTAAATGCATCGGAAGTTACCAGTACAGAAGAAGTGAGAAATGGATCAGTTATCCAAAAGTCAACATCAGAAGCTGTCAGTCTCACCGTGAACAGGATCCATGATGTTTCTGATGGCATTGACTCACAGGGGGATGCATCTCTGGCTGTTCGCAATCCTATAATTGACGATTCTGCTAACCAGGTACATCATGTCTTATTCTCACAATTACCTGATTATAGCATAGTCATATTTCAGGAACAATATTGTTCATATATATAAGACTGTCAGGAAGAAACATAGATCTCTTGATGAAGTGAGGGTTCAGTTCTGTTTCACGACCTCTATTTTTTTTTCTTGGCAAATTACTCATACAAATTCCTATCCTTTGTGATATGGCAAAAAATGAGAGACATTTGTACATGTTTTAGTAGCTTAATTTTGTTTATGTTACTCTTGTAGTCTTATTATCTGTTTCCTGAATTAACCACAAAACATGCTAGGTGAGGAGTGAAAACTGCATGAATTATGTTTCCTTTCACACGGCTCACTTCTATGAGTGCTTCTATGCCTGTTTACTTGAATTTACTTTGCCAGTGGATATTCCGGCTTTTTCATTGCACAAAGGGTAATTACTTAGCGCATACTGTCCATTTTAATTAATGGTATTCAATTCAATACTACTTCTTTAGGTTTTGCATTTCCTTGTGATGTCCTATGCTGCAGTAGCTGCACACCTTCATCGTTGCCTTGTGTTCATTTTTTGCATTTTTCTTGTGATGATCCTCTGTTGCACACTTCCTTGTCAAGGCCTTATATTCTTTCATGATGCATATGCATATGAAGCAGGTTAACCATATCATGTACCCTTTATCATTATATCAGGAATCTTTGGGTGGTGACCACGGAAGCACTGAACATGTTGAGGAAGAGAGTACCATCGTCTCACCGTTACAGAGTGGTACAAGTCAACCTTTAGGTGATGCTGGAATGGAAGTTAACGCTGAAAATAGTGAAACTGTTGTACCTCACTTAAACACACCAGCTTCGTCTACTCCTTCCAGCCAGGCTGTGTTGCCAACGTCTAGAGAAATTGAGACTCAGACCAATCTTGTAACTCAGTCTGCACAACAGAGTTTGGCTAGTTTAGCACCATCACAACTTTCACCAGGTGAACCAGAACGAGAAGGTTCGTCAGGTGTAGCATCGGCTCAACCTTTGCAATCTGAAAGGGCACAATCAATCCCAGTGTCCAGTAGCCCACTTGTAATTGCTCAGCCTGATCAGAGTCAACCAAGTCCTGAAACAGATGCTGCACCTAATTCTGCAGAGCCAGCGCAACTCTTTCCAGTGGCATCGATGATGTTTAATCACCCACCAGTTCATGACGAGCCACTGAAAAATGAGATGCACAAATTAAGACTGCATATGGACACACTCAATAAAATGCATGAACTGAAGGTTTGTTTTCATCTATTTTTGTTTTCGATTGTTAATTGCTTATGCTAGTTCCAGAATTACTATGTTACATAATTTCACTTTGGACAGAAATCTGAACTTCGGAGGGAGTGCGAGCAAGAACTTGAGAAGATAAAACAGAAATATGATTTGTTAATTGAAGAACATGACTCCACTCATATCCTGCAAAAGAAGACACTCGATGATATATATGAGAAAGTTCTCCGCAACCAATCACTGGCTGAAGATTTCCGGGCCAAATTCATATCACCATCTGCAGCACAAGGTACAGCATATACATGCATACTTGGTGTGTTCAAAATTAATGTTTTTGGCATGATTAGTAGTATGTGGTATGAAACATCGGGGTATAATACTATTTTGGCACATGTTCTAGTATCTGCATGATTTTTGTCTTAAGGTGCAACATTCCAATTCTTGACAACTTGTTGACCTTTATGAGTATTTAGAGGAGGGACTGCACAATTGTCCATGATTTTGCTATCTATTGATTCTCAAAGAGTTTTTCAGTAACATACGTTTATTCATTTGTATTGTAGCAAGAGCCCATAGTCCTCAAGCTCGTCAGGCGCCTCAGCAAGCATCGACGAGGCATTCAGCAGCAGGATCATCAGCATCACCAGTTGCTCCGTCGTCTGCTTGTCGACCGCCTGTACCAAGACATAGAGTCCAACCACCGCAGGTGGATCGACCATCACTGTCACAAGTGTCTCGTTCGCCATCGCTGTCTTCGCAAGTGGGCCAACCTGCCCTTTCGGTACCAGGCAATCTTGTGAGAGCAACATCAGCGCCTGTGAGCCACATGCCTACACCACGTGGAGGTCAGGGTGAATTGGCTCCTCGTGCACCTGCGCCTCATCTCCAGATCAGGCCACCACGGTCGCATTCCATGCCACCTGGAAATCGGCAGCAGCTTCCGAGGCTGGAGACGACATCTTCAAGGACACAGTTGTCTCCTGTGGCCCAAGGGACCTCATTGCTGTCAAGCTCACAGCCAGCCCTGGTGGCAAATCCATCCACATCAGATTCACAACAGCCCACCCTGGCAATGTCAAATCTCCCAGCAACATTGTCACCATTAGGTTTGCATCCAGTTACACCAGCAGCACCCTCGGTGGCTTCGGGTTCGAGTCTCACGGCTCAACATGCACCATCAACTCAAAATGCGGCTTTACAAGCGACAGCACCGGCAGGTCTGAGCATGATGCCTTGCACGAGCTCAGCTACATCGGGTGCAGGCAGGCGTGTGGGACCTTCCACTGCAGCAGGCATGCAGGCGACAGATTCTGTATCAGAATCGTTGGATGCATGGATTACTACTAGTGTTGGGTTGAACAGTGATGTAGATGTGGTATGCCTGTCTGATGATGATTCAAACTAATAGAAGACTAGACTGACGAGTAGAAATATGTAGGTTGGGTGGCCTGATGACTAGGTATGGAAGCAATTAGAATCGCTCTTGAGATGCGCAGCAGAAGCTTAGTTTGATGATGGTAAATAGGATCCTGTTGGTGCTGTGAATTGATGAGAACTGGTGCGTGGGCGCCTGCACAACAGACCAGCGGTTGTTGTAAATGGCTAACCTCCTCGGAAACACGTACTTTTGTGTTGTGCACGGTGTAAATGGTGATGTTTAATCTCTTGCATCTTCTTGTTTTGTTGTATGTTGTTCGTTTGGTCGATCCCGGTAAGGAAGGATGTTGTGCAACATTGCTCGCGGCAGTAGTGTTTTTCTGCCGCTGCAAGAGTATTGACGTTTTTTTTTTTTTAAAGGAACTGCACGAGTATTGACGTGCCCAGGTCAGAAGAATGTCGCCCGTATTTGAGCCCAAAGGCCTCTCTGCTGGGCCATGCTTGCGCTGATGCCTGCCTGATTCAGTCAGTATTGACGTCCTCGTTGTGCGTTTGCCTAAGGCGTCTGATGAGATAAAAAAAAAATGACCAGAGCGAGGAGGATTACAAAGAAAACAGTAGTACTAATGTGAAGGTATTATTACCTCAAAAAAAAAAGTGAAGGTATTATAACGAAGGATGCGAAAACAAAAAGAGAGAGAAGTGAAGGGGGGCGTTGCGCGGTCCGGCGGCATGATCGTCGGAATCGGCGGTTGGTTGAGCGACGACCAGAATCGATCATCACTTCAGCCGCCATGGATCTTCATAGTAATTCATATCTTATATTTATATAGTATATGACAAAGAAGAAGAGAAAAAAAAAGGCACATAAGTAGTAATCAGGAGGCAATGGGCCTGTACGGGTGCCAGTACTGCGGCGGCCGCGCCGCCATCGTCTTCTGCCCCGTCGACGGCGCCAGGCTCTGCCTCCACTGCGACGCCGCCGTCCACGACGCCACCTCCCTCCACCCACGCGCCCCGCTCTGCGACTCCTGCGGCGCCGCCCCCGCCGCCCTGCGCTGCGCCGCCACCATCGCCGCGCTCTGCGCCGCCTGCGCCGACCGCCGCGCCACCACCGGCGCCGGCATCACCACCTACACCGGCTGCCCTGGCCCCACCGAGATGGTGCGCCTCTTGTCCGCCGAAGCGCCGCAGCAGCCCGAGGAATTGGACGCCTGGCTCGCCGACCACAGGGCGCTCATCTTCCACGACGACGAATCTGACATTCTAATTGACAAGCTGCTGCTGGCAGACGTCCATGGTTCTTCTGCAACCGATCACTGGACCGATCCACCAGTTGTTGATCCTGCCTGCTTGTTACAGGTAAAACCATTTTTTTAATTGATGGATGATCGAGTCGAGGCTCCCTCACTCAGGTAACTGATCAACACTTTGGAATATTATATGGCAGCCGCCTCCGCCTGCAGAGACGATGACAACGGAGTCTGCTCTTCTGCAGTCCCTGGCCCTGCAGAGCAACACCGATCACCTCTTGCTTGACGCCAATACCAACAATGCCTTCCTCCCTGCTATCAGCAGCGACGCCGTCTCGTTGCCTCAGATGACTGACTTGCAGACGACGATGATCGCAGACAAACCACCGCAAGTCGATCCCACCACCGCAACCAACAAGCGTCAGGAGAGGGACCGGGCCAAGCTCAGATACAACGAGAAGAAGAAAAATAGAAGGTTGGTGCGATTCAATGCTTCTGCCTATACTTGTATTATATGTACTATTTGAACAAACATATACATCGATCTCTTCTGGCAGGTTCAGCAAGCAGATCCTGTATGCTTCCCGAAAAGCGAGAGCCGACACACGAAAGCGAGTCAAAGGACGCTTCGCAAAGGCTTCCACCTCCACTTCTCATGATCCATCATCCCCAGCTCTGAATTCAAACTCCCACCAATGAAGCTTCCAAAACACATAACCACCAGATGCAGATGACACCATGCTTTGTTTGTGCAGAATGTGAACGAAAAAAAAAATATCTCTTTATATGCTCCAGCCTTCGACACTTTCATATCTGTGAGTACGATTTCACCTCCTGATTTTCCACATCTAGAGTTTGTCAAGCCATAATTAACATTAACGACAATGAGCCTTGCACCTTAATTCAACAGCACTATATTGTACCTTGATTACCTTTTTAGTTTGGTCATGCATTTCCGTTTTAAGTATAGCTAACACATTCCCTTTATGCTGTCATCTTGCAGTGCTGTACTTGCCTAAGTACAAAAGGTGTGTGGGACACAACTCCTGATAGGTTCAAGGTCACTTCGACTTAAATTTGAATTAGGTGTTGGTTTTTTTTCCAATTACAGAATTACTGGAAAAGGAAAGTTTGAACGTCAAGACTACTTTTTCTTTCTTTCTGGATTTGGCAAAAGTGAAAACATAGAGGCCATCACAGAGATATACATCATTCTCCCATTGAATTTAGCATTATTAGTTTCTGTTGTTCTTTTTTCTTCTTCTTTTATACAATGCACACACAAACTAGATAAATTACTATGGAGAATATCATTCTTTTTGGAACTCATGTTCTGCGCTGTTTTTTCTTTGTTTGCATGCTTGAGCCATTATAGTTTCCTGTTATTTTTATTTGCTTGGACCTCTTGTTCAGTCGACCTTTCCTTCCATTTATGTGCATATATAACCCTAGATAGTTATTATGTCCTTTAAGATTTGTTCCACCGTTTACATGCAAAAACAGCATAGTTGACAGTGCCATGTGAAACATTTTCTACTGTTAGGTATTGTGTTGAAACATTACTTGTGGTCTGCAGAAAATTGTGGGGAAAGGAAAAATATATACTTAGTGATTAACATCACTCGTCCAAATGGTATAATTGTGTGAAACGATGAATAATAACGCGTCAAAAATGATGTTTCAAGTGCTTTGATAACGCATAAAGTTAAGTGTAGAATGTGTTTTGGGAGATGGAAACTAGGTAGATCTCGTGGGCAAATTAACAAGAAGAGTACAAGGTAGCTAGGACGAGACAGCAGGGAGAGAGATGGATCGATTGGGAGATTGCAATTCTGTTACTGAAACGTAATGACGAGGCGGCTGGCTAGCGACCTTGTGTGGCCGGCATATATATATTTGAGTTACTAGTATCTAATAACTCGGTTGCTAATTGAGGTCAGATGTGACGATACACATAAGACATTGATTCCTGCATGAATGAATTGTTTAATTAGGAGAGGGAACGAGCTAGCAACAAGCAGCAGATCAGAGAAATGGTGTCGTCGACGCGCATGCACGGTGGGTGATCCCTCGATCTGACCGACGTCATGCATGGGACCGACGTCTCCCTGCTGTCCGCCGACGTACTACATCCAGATACAAGGGCCTCCAAGTCGACTGCGCCGGGAGCAGGACGCCGTGTCGCCGGACGCGCACAAACACTGAAACGTCTGTAGTTTACTATCACCATAGTACTCTGTTGCTATATTATGTCGTCTGCTGCCTAATGAAGCAAGCACATATCACAAACAAACTGTACTGTAGATCATGCCTTGACAGAAAACAGTTCAATTTCACAGGAAAAGAAATTTTTTCTTTCAATCAAAACGAGCCCTTACATTGTGTCGCTCCATAATCCAATGTCGTCTTGTTTTCTCAGCTTATTATTAAGCCAACCAATTAAGTAGCTGCTTGCTCTCCTTGATCTACATTGCACACTGCAGGTTTTGCTGTCGATCGCAGAGCAGCAGGCAGCAGCTGCCTACCCTAGTTCCAACCCCCCCCCCCCCCCCCCCCCCCCTCTCTTTTTTTCCTTTCTTTTTGCAAGAGGGCTGCCCTGGTTGATCTGAATATGACATTTTTATATACAAAATCAACCACCGTTATTTCTTGGACATTCAGTTCACGATCCACGAAATTTCGGTTCCCAACGAAAGTGGTCGGTTATTTCTTGGCCACCAATACCATATTCTGTTGTGCAAGCCGCCGGTAGACTGATGTCAGCTGTGACGCCACACGCCAACAAAGACTTTACCAACTCACCACGGTGAATTTGCATGCATGCTTTCGTCCGACCTATCCACGAAACATCAAAAAGATCGAACTACAAATTTCTATGTAACAGGAAAAATAAACGACTAAGTCCGTTCACTGTCTAGACATTTTGTTAGCGATCGAGGAACTAACAAATCTCTTGTTTTCCAGCAGGACTCAATCAACTCTTGACATTTCGTACTGAGTTGCATTAGTTTAGTAATAAAAGAAGAAAAGAACATGTAAAGCAGAGCCTACCTGGGGCTCGCAGGCACTACTGGAGTAGTAGTTAACAAGACAGCACGTGCCTCCTTGTTGACCAAGTCTGGGTGTACCTTTCTTTTTTCCTTTTCGTTCCGTTCATCAAACAAGAAGAAAAGGAACTTTTTTTTTTGAGACCGGGTACGTTTTTCATTAAGAAAAAGAAAAAATTTGTTACAACACGGTCAGAGCTAAGTTCTCTAAGAGTCCCAGCAAAAGCCAACCTACGAAGTTTGAGTTACATGACACACAAAAACAACTAAAAACTACTAGTAACAAAAAGATGGGAACAAGCTCCAAAAACATAACCGAGTCGGTCAAAGTAATTCCCACTTGGTTCGGCATGAGGCCAATGCATGCCTCCACCTGTCGTGCTGTGTATGCATGTTTGGTAGGCTGGCTGATTTTGAATTGAATGAATGAATGGCCGCCTTTGAACTTGCTAGACAAGTAATCGATCTGTACTTAATTTGATCCCTGATTTATTTTGTCGAAATATTTTTTTTGTGTAACATTTTCTCAAAATATAAAGATGGTCTCAGCGATATATTCTGTCTTGATTTGTTTTTGGGTAACCTTGAAAAGCGCTTATTAATTCCCCCCCCCCCCCCCCCCCCCCCCCAAAAAAAAAGTTAAGAGAAACAAAAAATGTCCCCAGTGAGTCCTCAAAATTATACAAATTATGAATTTGAAATCCTAGGTGGCTAGACAGGTTACATATTATGTACAAAATGAATGAGGTTTGAGTGATTCTGCATTAGGTGGCATGGATTAAAGTGATTTGGGGCACCCCATTCCACCAACCAAAGCCCCTAGTAGGGCTATAAATTAGTGTTTGGTCCCTGGCACTCCAAGCAAGCGCTGTCATCCATCCAAGAGAGTAGACCAACAAATCAATCGAGGAGCAGAGCAGGATGGCGGCGGTGCGCGTGTTGTCGAGGCGCACCGTGAAGCCGCCGGCACGGGCGCGTGAGCGCATCCCCCTGACGTCCTGGGATGTCTCCTTTCTCTCCGCCGAGTACATCCAGAAGGGCCTTCTCTTCTCCTCCGTCGAGGGGAATAAGCAGCTCCTCCTGGTGGACCACCTCGCCGACGCGCTGACGGACGCGCTGGCCACCTACTACCCCGTCGCCGGCCGATTCGCCACGGAGCAGCACCTCCAAGACAAGGAGAAGGTTGTTGGGTGCTCGGTGTACATCGATTGCGACGGGCAGGGCGTGGAGATGGTGCACGCCGTCGCGGACGGCGTGGCCATCGCCGACGTGATCCCTCCCGACACCGATGTCCCTCGCGTCGTGCAGTCTTTCTTCCCTCTCGACGGCGCCGTCAACTACGACGCCCACGAGCTTCCCCTGTTCGTGGTGCAGGTCACGGAGCTCCAGGACGGCGTGTTCGTCGGGTTCGGGTACAACCACGCGCTCTCCGACGGCACCGCCTTCTGGGACTTCATCAACACCTGGGCGGAGATCGCGCGCGCCAAGCTCTCCCCCCCTTGCAGCGCGCGGACTACGACGCCCTTGTTCCAGCGCTGGTCCCCCGACCCGGCGGCTCCTGTGGTGCTCCCGTACGCCGACGCGTCGGAGCTCATCGAGAGGCCGACGCCGCGGGCGCTACGCGAGCGGATGCTGCACTTCTCCGCCGAGTCCCTGGCGGCGCTCAAGGAGCGCGCGCGGGAGGAGCTCCTCGCCGCGGGGGACACGGCCGCGGTGACCAAGTTCCAGGCGCTGAGCTCCCTGCTGTGGCGGAGCATCACACGCGCGAGGCTCATGGCGCCGGAGCAGGAGACGGTGTGCCGCGTGGCCATCAACAACCGCGGGCGGCTCCGGCCGCCGCTGCCCACGGAGTACTTCGGGAACAGCATCTACGCCATCTCCACGGTGCCCGTGCGCGCGGCGGACCTGCTCCAGCGCGGCCACGGCTGGGCGGCGGCGGCGGTGGGGCGCGCCGTGGCCGCCCACACGGACGCCGACATCCGGGCGCGCGTCGAGGCGTGGACGGCGAAACCCATCGTGTACACGCAGAGGTTCTTCGACCCCAACGGCATCATGATGGGGAGCTCGCCGCGCTTCGACATGTATGCCTGCGACTTTGGCTGGGGAAAGCCGCTGGCGGCGAGGAGCGGCAAGGCCAACAAGTTCGACGGGAAGACGTCCCTGTACCCGGGCCGCGAAGGCGGCGGCAGCATCGACGCCGAGGTCGTGTTATCCCCGGAGCACATGGCGTTACTGGAGCAGGACCACGAGTTCTGGGCCGCCGTCACGCCGGACGCACCGCCGCCGGCCAAAACCGATTGATCCGCAATTCCGCATCTTGTCGCGGCGAGACCGACAAATTAATTTCCACCCTATTCCATTTGTTTTCGTCCCATCTTCTTGTGTGTTTCTTATTGTTAAGGCCTGGTCATTCATTGACCAAGCTACATAATTGTAACATTCCTTGATTGTCCCTCTCAATGAAGTTGCAACGCATTTGCTACGTTTGAGTGCTGCCCCCAACCCCCTTCAACTTTGACCAATTCTGAGGCTCTTTCTCTCTCAAAAAAAAAAAAAAAAAAAAAAAAAACTATGATCAATTCTGTTAGTTCTATACAGCAACCACACTGAGAGAGACACATCATTCTATACAGCTACATACCATACAGAGAGCAAGGAAAACTCCGTCTTCCTGAGCCATGCAGAATCATATTACATTGATTCGAAAAGGGTCCTAACCTTTATTCACATCATTCATTGTGTTAGTAACATAGTACATGTTATTATCATTGCCTGACATCATGCTGTACATGTGTTACATATGTTACGTAGGAAATGATTGCTGATCGAGCATGACAGCTTATTCCTAGAGTCTGCAGGATTACTCTGCATATAGAGTAAGTATACAAAGACTCAGGTGAAGAAGCAAACTAGTCTTTCTCGTCCATGCCCGAAGATTCCCTGCTTGCTGCCTCTCCATTGTCATGCGAGAAGTGGGACTTCAATCCAATCCAGCACTGGTAGTAATCCAGGTCTCGAGACGGCGAATCGAGTGCCCATCGGCACACACGGGGGATGAGTGAAGACTCGAACATGAAGGCCAATGTGCCCTTGAGCCTCAAGGGCTCGTTGGCATCAGCCCGCCTGATTGTTGCCTCGTATGTCGTGGTGTCTGGTCCATGTGGTGTCATGCAGCTGTGAAGACTAGCGCCTCCAGGAAGGAAACCATCAGCCTTAGCCTGCAAAAGTTCACAAAACAAAGCTGGCATGTTCATATATCTACTAGCTAGTCATCACAGAGAGTGTGTGTGATCGGTGATCCAGATTTTACCTCGTATATCCCATAGATCAGGCCCATGAATTCGCTCATGCAGTTGCGATGATAGTATGGAGGCCGGAATGTATTTTCAGCAACCAACCATCTCGGCGGGAATATTACAAAATCAAGTAGCGCGACACCAGGCTTGTCAGTTGGCGCAGTTAGCACTGGAAATTAACAGGAATATATCATAAAGGTTAGTATAGCAGGCCAAATGAAAATTAAAGCTTCTCGAAACCTTAAATTTGTCATGGGTTTCTTAATGAAAAATTTGATCAGCTCACCTGTGTTTACCGATGGATCGCCATGATCAAATAGGACGGTGTTGAATGGACAGAACCTACTCAGATCATACTGAGAGAAAAGAGAATCAGGTCATGATTAAAAAAAAAAAGGCAAGATAAAAAGGATTAACTGAGTGAAAAAAAGGGTTGGCTGATTACTTTGTAAGGGACATAGTTTCCATGCCATGCAACAACATTAAATGGAGAAAAATCCTGGGTGGCTGTGAATAGCTCACCACCATACTTCTGCACTATTACGTATCCAGGGCGGTGTGCCTGCTCAAACCACGCTGTCGGGGAAAGAAAATCCCTTGGTGAAGCCAAACCATTAGCACCTGCAGCAGACCCATCAGGCATTGTTCAACAACGAACACCTTCATTCTTTCCTAATGCGACGGAAATAGACAGGAAGCTGAAAATGAGCAGCATTACCAATGGGGCCAAGATCAGGGAGCTGAAAATGGGCACCAAAAATCTCAGATACATAGCCGCGTGAAGGACCATCAGGTAGGTCAACAGCAAAGCGAAAACCTTGAGGGATGACAACAATTTCACCAGGTGAAACTAGCATCTTTCCGCATTCCGTTGTGATGAACAACCCTGGACTTGATGGCAAAATAAAGAAAACCGTGGCAAATAGTGAGGAAGGCGTCGTGATCACTTGAATAGGTGTTGTTCTTAATATGTTGATGACTCTTGGGCAATGATGCACCTACCTTTTGGTTCCCAGTTTTAAAATGCGGGCTAATAAGAGCACCGATCGAAAAGAATGTGCAAGTGGAACACTGAAAGTGACGCCAACAACAATTGTTTTGGGGGAAAACAACAGAAACATGTGATCACTACTCTAGTGGGTGTTGGTGCTTGTGGTTGAGTCTGAAAGATTAGAATAAAATGTACTCCTACAGTAGTACTATGTTAAGCGACACTAGAGGACAACGATATTCAATAGAATGATGGGTTGTTTTCTTTCTCCGTTGCAATGAAATTCAGTCATCCTACATGTGCTTGAGGAAAAATAAATTGACATAAAAATCTTGGTAGATCGGATCCTAAAGAAAGGGTAAGACAGGGGAGCTTACTTCCTTGCTGGGGAACGATGAGGAAATCCCCATCTGCGTTGCAAAAGGCGCATCCATCCATGGACTTGTTGGCAGCATACCTGCAGGAGCAGGATGGGAGGAGGTGATGTATGAATCACTGATTGACTGAGGAATGGATTGAAAACAGTGAGTGAAAGAGACAGACATGTGGATTGCGTATCCGTGGCGGAGGAAGGAGCTGCCGGCGCCGCAGACGGTGTAGAGGCCGTCGATGAAGTCGAGGAGCGGCGCCGTGGGCACGTCGGTCGGCCTCCATCGCAGCTGCGTGGGCGTGGCGACGGTGGTGGTGCGGTCGTCGAAGTCCCCGACGAGGCGCTCGTTGGTGGGCACCCGGGGGTGGAACGGCTCGTGGGTCACCGACGGCTTGATCCGGTACAGCCACCTGCGACAAATCACATCATTTATTAAGGGGATTCATTCAACAAGAACTAGCAAGCAAGAGAACTGCTCCTGACGTACGTCCTGAGGTTGTGGGCGCGCGGGGTGGTGAAGGAGGTGCCGGAGAGCTGCTCGGCGTAGAGTCCCAACGGGCACACTAGCGGGCTGTTCTGCCCCACGGGGAGGGACCCCGGTACCGCCTCCGACGAGAAGCTGTTGCCCAGCCCCGACAGGTAACGCAGCTCCTCCGGCGTCTCTTCCCCCGCCATGGATTGGAGTCGAGGTCGGAGGATTGCAGTTTCCTAGTTGCAGAGGAGAAGACGAGGACTGGCAGCGTTTGTGTCGTCTTGGCCTCTTTCTTTCTTGGCTTGTTGCTGCCTGCCACCTCGGCTCGGCTTCATTCCAACAGCGACTGCTTCATGCCTATCCTCATCTCATCTGGGCCGCCCGATCACGAACCAGCGGCCCATATACGACGCCTACTGTTTGTTGCTTCTCCGGCATTCCTTCCATTTTCACCACAAAATGCTAGTATTGACTTGCAAGCTATTAAGGATTACCACTGGACTCATTATTTCAGAGTTTAAATACAGCTGCTACAGCGAGAATAGATAAACCTTCACGTTCCTCTACAAGATCACCGGTGAACCAACTTAATAACCGTCACCATATGGTTACAACTTCTGTTCTGATACTCCTCGGCGAACTGAAGTACAGTGACTCTGTTACAGCCTGTTCGCCTCTTTACTGTAGCTGCTGCAGAAGAAATAACTGCGAACACTGTAGCTGTTACAAAACAGCTGTTGCAATGCAGCGAGGCGAACACTCAAATGACTGTCATATACATGTTTCATTCTTTTACTCCTACTCAACATGCTAGTGCTTGCATAACACTCGCGCGCGCGTACACACACACCCATGTTGTACTACTCTTATATATCTAAAACGAGAATAGCAGGACCGGTTTCGCCCCGCTCGCACGGGCCACGTCGCCCGAAATATTTCCCTCCTTCGATCGTTTTGATGATGCCGTTCTGATCGTACGTACACGTAACTTTGTCAACGGACTGCCACACATTATTGAATATGTCCAAGCAAAAATGTCAACATGTCTGACTTTTTGCGTTCGTTTTCCTATAAATTGACACCCTTTCCCTTTCGTTCATCCTCATCCATTCCACTGCTTCTTTTGCCTTTGCATCGTTTGTTCCCGTGCACCCTTTAGAAATCTGGAGACGGTTTTATTCTGCTGTTTTAGATGGCTGCTGCCAGGGCTTCGTGATCTTTCTCCGGCCTCCAGAAACTGGCGTGGGCGACGGTCTTCAGCTTCTCGTACAGCATCACGTCCCATGACGGCATCATATTCACGTCTTGCTTGTCATCACACCCTCGCCGCTGCGGCCGAGCACGGAACATCCGCGCCGACGACCGAGGAGCATGAACGCGGCAATGGCGAGGAGCGCGAGGAGAGCAGGACGACAGTGGCGACGCGGGCGGCGCGCGGCCGAGCAGCGAGGGTTCTCTATTTCCCGTGTTTGTTGACTGTCGCTATGCGGACACTAAATTCTTTATTTTGTTTCTGTGTGCAGGTGCCTGATGGTGCGGCCCATGATGCCCCTCCGGACAAGACTATTTCGAAGAGGAGGCCTTCTTCTGCTATGGCCGGAGGTGAACAACTCTACAAAGAAGGCTGCTGGTGCTCTGAAGAAGTCGAAGTGATCCTCATCGGCGGTTATTCGTCACGAGTGTGCAAGCAGATATGGTGTGTTGCATCGTTATGATTGTAGTCTTAACGATGGCGTAGTGATTTGGTGTGGTAATGGTTGTACCGTCTTGTTTGCCTTGTTCCTGTGTCAGCATGTTGGTTGACATTGGTACGTCAGCACATTATATAAATTATGAGTGTCAGCACTTGAATTGTCGTCCTTCGGACTTTCGCCATTATGGTGCGTGACATTTCATGCAGTTGACTGTGGCGTGGCATGCCGTCCGGGTTGGCCATCTTGCGCTGCCCGCTTCCTACTTCCACATTTGACGCCGTGCGGTTCCACAATTTTGACAATGTTGATGTTCGACCTTTTGAAATTTGTATGCCTCGACGACGCTAATGTTCGTACGTGCTTGTTTCAAATATATTTTTTAGGTCAACTGTGTGCGCCGGAAGCTGACCCTGCCTACTGCCGCTGTAGTTGCGTCCGGGCTTGTAATCTATCGCGATTGGCGCCAGTGGCGGACCCAGGATTTTACCAAGGGTGTGCCGCAACAAAATTTTCATACAATTTTTTATATATAATTTGGTAAAAAAATAAATTTGTTGAGGTTTTTGATAAATAAGAAAAGTAATAATATATCAAGTCTTAAAGACAACAATTAAATGCAAGAATTAAATATATTACATTATAAATAGTTCAAACATACGATTGATGAACACATAAACGATGACCATTATACTACTTGTTCGGACTACGGTGTCTAGAGGACACGAAATTGTCAATAATTCGTTCTTCATCCTATTCGAAGAAAATGTCACTCTGTCAATGAATGTGACTAGGCAATCATCTAAGATACTATCACTCATCTTTTTTTACTCAACTTAGCTTTGACTAAACTCATTGCATAAAACATCTTTTCAACACTTGCCTTTGCCACCGGTAACTGACACCGATTTGAGAATAAGTCAACTAAATCATAATCTATATACATTTTTGTCTCAACAAGCTTGACTGAGAGGTCAGCAAGCTTTTGTGTTATTTAAATGGTCTGGACTTGGCAATCAGCTTGGTAAAAATAAGTATTAATTAATGGGCCTGACCATTCTTTGTCTATGCCATGGCATAGATGGCATAGAATGTAGGTCCGCCCGCTGCATCCAGCTACACGTTATTGGTCGCTTCCCGCAGTGCCTGATTTATAATTGGTCAAACATATGTATAAATCAACAACACATCTTCTTGCAACACGTCGCATCTATGCGGCGATACCGATATATCGGTTCTTATCATACAAAAACACACGGCTCGACGGTCCAATGTTCATAGGAAGCGAATGGTAGAAACAAGAGAAAATTCCTTATTTGCCATTGAAAATTTGCTTGATTCCTTATTTGCCATATTAGAAGTTGAACTTCCTTATTTGCCATCCATAAAAAATTTTATGCCTCCGTTGCCACTACAGTTCATTTTTGCTATAAAATGGCATCTAAAAAATATGAAATTGCCCCTGCCACACCACCTCCTATGTCCAACAAGCAGCACACACCGTCCCTCATCAAGCCGCGCATTGCACGTGCCGTCCTGCCTCTCCTCGTCGCATGCTTGCACGGTATATACGCCCTCTCATTTCTCCCTGTCGTGTGTCGCACAGTGTCACCACCTTTTCGCTGTCGTGCCCCGCGCCCTCCCACTTCTAATCTCATCAAAATAACTGACAATGACGTTTTTCTTAAGCAAAATAGAACGACAGTGGCAATGAAGGCATAAAAATTTAGATAGGTGGCAAATAAGAAAGTTCAACTTCTATCATGGCAAATAAGGAATCAGGCAAATTCTCAATGGCAAATAAAGAATTTTCTCTAGAAACAAAGCATGTGCTTTCGCTGCTTTCGCGTCTAAACACTCATGCCCATGTTCGAATATTGGAAACTCGTCTACAGTGAGAGATGGGCGCGCCGCAACGTCTAGTGTTGAACACAAAACAAGATGCTCTGCTTCGATGCTACTGAAGCGCAGCGACTGTGCTTCAAACTCGTCGTACAACGTGAAGGGAATGCAGTACATGGATCAGGTGCATGCCATACTAGGAGACTTCTAGAAAACTTGTGAGTATCCATCCCATATTTTGGTGTTCTTGCAACGCAAAGGAGACAAGATTAGTTTGATAATAAGTGCATTTGCCTGTATGCATCCAAGCT
This sequence comes from Eragrostis curvula, assembly GCA_007726485.1. Taxonomy (NCBI): domain Eukaryota; kingdom Viridiplantae; phylum Streptophyta; class Magnoliopsida; order Poales; family Poaceae; genus Eragrostis; species Eragrostis curvula. The sequence goes on from CM017441.1 coordinate 55,324,409, forward strand.
CACACAAAGCAGGCCCAGAGCAACTGGAGCTCACCTAACCGGCACCAAGGCACCTTTCTTTGCAAAGAAGGCCTCACCCCGGGGCGCCTCGTTGCTCATTCACTGAATTGTGTTGTGTGTACAGGGCTATATAAACATGCATCCATAGCTGAAAAATAACTAGCCAGCTGACAGTAAATTAGAACTAGAAAGCATTGGCCTGGGGACAAGATCACAAACTGAAGCAATGAGGCGTCGGCGTCTTGCACTTGTTCTAGTGGTGGCGTTGCTTATTAGTACCGGGGAGCTGCAGGTCGCAAGAACAACATCCGCAGCAGCAGCAGATGCTCCCACGGCGGCGACAGAGCCAGAAGAACCACTACCGGCAGATGATCCTGAACCACCTGCAGATGATCAGCAAAGCCCACCGCAGGCGCCGGGGCCAGCGCCGCCGCGGCGACACGGACGAGCAGCGCCACCTCCTCCGCCGCCGCCGGAGCAGCAGGGACAGGATCCGGCGCCGCCGCGGCTGGTTGTGCCACCACAGGAGCCTGGAGGAGTGCCAGCAGGGCCCGGAGCTGGAATTGGAGGAGGAGTGATCAACCGCACTCTGGGGTGCAGCGCTCTGCTCGTGTTTGGGGACTCCACCGTGGATCCTGGAAACAACAACCGCCTGCAGACTACAGCAAGGGCCAACTTCTTGCCATACGGCGTCAGCTTCTTCGGCAGGAGGCCCACCGGAAGATTCACCAATGGCCGCCTAGCCACGGACATGCTAGGTACGTATCTTCTCCATCTGTGTTTAATTGTTAGCAGGAATAAAGGTTACTTACCAGTGTTTCTCTTGTTTGTTATCCATCTTCTGCTCTATGTTTATTCAGCTGAGCGGCTGGGCATTGGAAGGACCGTTCCAGGGTTCTTGGACCCAAACCTGAGGCTGGTCCAGCTCCGGAGGGGTGTCAGCTTCGCATCCGGAGGCTCCGGTTACGACGACAACACGGCCAACAGACTGGTATATGTCTCTTCCTCACATAGATCTAATTTATCTCCGCAGCTATATTATTTTGTTATTATGAGCAAATACAAGCAACTACCTAAATCACCATATGATTGATTGTGTGTATGTAGAATGCCATGTCCTTCAGCGCGCAGCTGCGCAACCTGTTCCGTTACAGGCTGCTGATCCGGACGTTGCTGGGGCCAAGACGAGCTGACCGACTTGTCAACAGGGCCACCTTCGTCATCAGCACCGGTACAAACGACATGCTTTCTGCCTATCTCGCATCCAATCGATCCAGCGCAATCAGCACCACGGCCTACGAGAATTACCTCATAACACGAGTCGCTAATTACACCCAGGTAATCACAACCTTCTTGCAGGAGTAGTATTGTATAGTACTACGAGAATACTACTACTTGTGCTAGCTTTGTTGTACTCTAAGTAAGTAACATACTACTCATCATGTCAACCAGGTGATGAGCATGCTTGGAGGGAGGAGGTTTGTCTTTGTTGGCCTGCCCCCAATGGGTTGTCTGCCGATCGTCCGAACACTGCTTGGCACTGGATCCGAGAGATGCGACGCCAGGCTAAACCAGCTTGCGGTTTCATTCAACTCCAAGCTTGTTCAGCTACTCAATATCCTAAACTACCAGAATCAAATTAAGACTTCTTACATAGACGCGTATGCAATCATAAATGACGCAACAGCGGAACCCAACAAGTTTGGTAAGCTGTTACTAACACACTATCCACCTGATAATAATGATGCTATCCTAAAAGAAAAAAAAAATTTGCTTGTGTTCTTTGGAACGTTTTCAGGTCTGTCTGAGGTATCAAGAGGGTGCTGCGGGTCAGGGGTGATTGAGATTGCCCAAACATGCCGAGGCCGAAGAACATGCGGAGACCCTAGCAAGTACTTGTACTGGGATGCTATCCATCCAACCGAGAGAGCCAACCAACTTGTCGCAGATGTCATGATGGATTCCATTAGACAACTCTATGCCTAGATCAACAAATCGTTTGTCTCAAGAGTCAGCACGGTAGTCCGCTACTGACTGCTTCACAACTCTGTTTTACAAGGACCATTTGTATACGCATTTGTAGCACAATCAAATCCATCATGTGCTGCTCCCTCAACTTACTACACAAGCAGGCGGCAGCCTATGATATCTCAGAATCAAAAACATTCTGCGATGCTGACTCTTGCAACTTAAAACAAGAGACGATACTTCAAAACGCCAAGCACATCACGTGATGGAATGCAATGAACTGCACACAACACAAAAGCTCGACATATCAAAACATCACCACCACCACCATAATTATAGAGTAGCTCAACAGGCATATGTTCACCAGGCTGGCTGGCCAATGTACTTGCCACCCACAAACATAAACGCATTCGATGATAATGATAAAAGCATATGGAGAGAGACCAGGCCTTGCGAAATGCTCCAGTCGACCTGCTGTACATAACCTGCTTCTTCGAGTCTTAAAATCGCCCAATAGCTTTCCAGGATGATAAAGGAGCCTACTGCTACAAACTGCCTTAAAATCTATGTCCACGGCCCGAGCTCTCACTGAAGCCCAGCCCCCAACTCATCATCATAACAAGCCATTACTCTTCGTCCACGACGTCCACCAGCTCGTACTCCACCATCGACATGTTGTTCTCTTCTTTCACAATGAAATCGGCAGGCTCAGTCACCTCGATGCGCCCCCACTTGTCAACTGCCAGCCTCATCGTCCCCTTGAACATGTCAATCCTGGCGTTGCGGAAGATCACTGTGGTATCTGGCTTCAGCAGGTCAACTGCCAACACGGTAAAGAAAAGAGGGTTAGGTCAGTATACTCATTGTGTGCAATCTGGTAATCAAAAGTGACGTGCTGGTATCATCATAAAACAATGCACGGCACATAGACATAACATCTCAAGTGCAAATAACGTGGAGATCACACACAGCTGATGTTGTGAGGGAAAAGACAGTATCATCAAGAAGTAACAGGTGCACATCAGTTTTGCAACGAGAACCAGTAGTTCTCTATACTCACTTAAGATGATCGTTCGACAAAGACACGTGTGAAGGATTACAAAAGTGTTAAGCAATCCTCAAACCACTAGAGAAAATATGTCTCTTTAGTCATGGATGCACTTTTTACAATATCGAGACGAATGAATGAACAGCATCCATCTAGGCATTAAAGCACACCAGATACCTACCTTGGTAGGTTAATCTTAGGACAATTATGATGACTCATTCTACCCTTGTTAGCTAATATTAGCACAGTTACGATAACTCATTCTGCAGACAATTAAAATCCTACAGGATGGTAAGTAAAGAGTGAAGCAATCGAACATAATGCAGTGATATTGTAGGCAAAGCAGAGGTAAGGCTGGTCTTAATCGAAGAGGGCAGAAAATAGGATGTAGCTGAATGCAATGCAGGTGGCAGGCAACAAGGTTCAACGATGGCGTTACAGATCGTACACAGCAGAGCACAGGCACTTGTAAGATTCTGGTAGCAGTTACTACTGGACTAGTATAGTAGTAAACAACAGGTGCACACAAGAGAAACGGCAGATCTGGCGGGTAATAACGAAAGGAAAAAAGGGATGGTGTCTGTACCCTGGTCGTTGCGGGCGGTGAAGAGGATGGTGCCTGTTTGGTCTCCGACGAGGCACTCAGCGAGGCGGGATCGGCCGAGGTGCGGGGAGGGCTTGTCGAGGATGGTGCGGGCGGAGATGACGCGGGCGACGAGGGTGTGACCGTGAGTCTGGGGGCGCAGCTGGTCGATGGTGGTGAAGACGGGCTTGCGCAGGGCCACCGGGGCGGCGCCGGTGGTGGCGCGGGGCTTGGCGGCGTTGGCGGGGACGGAGCCGCGGCGCACGTAGCCGGTGGTGGGCGGGCCGCCGCGCCCGTAGGGGCGTCGGTTGGCGGTCGACATCCTCCTACTAAACCCTAGCGTCGGCGGAGGAGGAGGAGGAGGTTGGAGAGGAGATGGTGGCGGCGGCGGCGGAGGGAGACGAGTGCGCCTTTCTGCCTGCCAAGTGGGGACGCCGCCACTCATATATGCGACGACGAGGGAGACGAGAAGACCACATGCGGGCCGGGCTCAAAGACTGGGCTGCTCTGCTCTCCCTCGTTCTTTCTTTTTCTTTTTTGAGAGAGAGAAGAAGCCGCTGATAGAGGCCCATTACAACTGGCCCACGTGCACCGTCCCGCTCAGAACGAGTTGACGTGAAAACGATCTATGCGTTTTGCACACTAGTAAGTGGTATCACTATTGTTCTAGAGGTGCGTCTGAGCGTCTAGACGCAAGACTTGAAAGTTATGTTTTGCGTCTAGATGACGCGTTTAGTTTGGTTAGACATGAGGTGTGCGCTCTGTCTAGTGTATACGTCTAGAAAAACACTATACTTGATGAGAAGTGTATTAAAAAGCGGAAGAACTAATAAGCGGCTGGTTGAGCACCACATAGCGTCTACGCTTGAGATGATGCTTAAACAGTCATATGCAGTCTTAAGCATTTGACATCTATTAAAAAAACATAAAAAGATAGAGAAAAAATAGTTAAAACATGTATATTAACACATGTTTGTAAAAAAATAAAAAATATTTAATTAAAAGTTTAGTTGAAAGCGAAAACTCTACCTAGCTCTTAAAAACACTGTTGATGTGAGAAAAGAAAAAGCACGTGTGGAAAAGTCCTTGAGAAAGAACGTGGGAAATGGAACATCGATAATGCGATGTGATTTCCGGGTTTGGACGGTGCTCAACAGTGAATCAGTCTATTGTATATACAGTCAGGACTCGTTTAGATTGAAGAATTTTTTTTCTTTTTCTATGTTTTTCTTATAAAATTGAACTATTTTCTGTTAAATTTATGTGTTCCAAAGAGCCCTCAAGCATTTGGCCTGAGCTGATCTATTCACAAGCTTTTCACTCGATCAATCCACCTGGCCTTGGATAATGCTCCCACGTAGATATATCTAGTCCACCAGCGTGATGCCTGTTACTTTCTAGAAGGAAAAGAAATGAAAGCTTGTCTCACTGCATAACCTTATAATTACGTGTTGAATTTACTTTTATCATGTTTATTTTTTATTTACTACGACAAGTTAACACTCCACTATGTTTACTACTCGATCTATAATGCCCTATAAAAAAAACACGATCTCTAATAATCAATCACGGAGAGACCAGACAAAGGCATGTGGGTCAAATACAGCAACGTGTGAAAATGAAAAGAAAAAAGAGGAATTGGAGGCGGGCAGGGCAGGGTAGGGGCAGAGACGGAACTCAACTACCATCCGTGCGTGATGAGGCAATAATAAATCAAAACAGATTGTCTGAAGCAGCGATCAGTCGCCATCCTTCCTCATTGCAATTCTCGCCTATTTATTTCTCGCGCAACAACAAATCCTAAAGGAGGAGAGGAGTAGCTGAGCCCTTCGCAAAGCCAACTCCTTTGCCCTTTGGAGAAGAGAAGAGGAGAGATGGCCATTGACGCCGCTGAGGTCGACCACCTCGCCGCCGAGAGGGCCTCCGCGCAGTTCGATGTCGAGGAGATGAAGGTCGCCTGGGCCGGCTCCCGCCACGCCGTCGAAGTCGCCGACCGCATGGCCCGACTCGTCGCATCCGACCCTGTAACTCCTGATTTCTCTCCTACATCTCAATTCCAACTTCTCTTTCCTACCCCATGGATGATGGATCTCACCCCTGCGCCCAGTTCAACCTTGCTCTACTCTATTCCAGATGCGCCTTCTCCTTGTTAGCTGGTTATTAATTGCTTCCTGCATCTAATAAACTCCTTAATCACTTGCCGGCCAAGGATTTCAGCTTCGAGAAGTAGTTGTTCACTTTCTCGATTGAATCATGTTTTTGACTGCTCGCGCTTGGTGCATCGTTTGATTTTTATTATGGCTGCGTTCCAACTTTAGTACCATCGAATCCACTCATTCGCTTTGTGCCAAAGGATGCAAAATCCTACCTTTCGTCAGCCCTTAGGACTTGTCTTTAGCTTGGTCCTGCCCCCTGGACTTGCCACTTACCACGATTTTACCGGCTTCAGCTTTGAACGCTTCGCCTCAACCGTTTTTCTTACTTTAATGGAGTATTCTTTGAAGAATATGCTCAGCTCCACCACTGCTGCCTGCTTCTTCTTTTTAGTTACTGTTTCCCTCTGTTTGTTTTGGTCCTCCTGACGATGGTGACTCAAAGCTATATTGTTCTGCGAAATTGGATACTACCGTCTGAACTACATTAAGATTGTAACTGTCATGTTAATGTTTTGGGTGCAAAGATTAGTGTCTGGCGAAGGTTGTTGAACCGGGCGCATACACATCCTTTGCTCTGTAATGTATCTATCCATGAGAAACCATTGCACTGAGATACACTGTTTGAGCTTAAATTTTGTTGATTCCCCTTCTTGAAAGGTTCACTTACAACCACCCTTTTGCATTACACAGGTGTTTCGCAAGGATAACAGGACAATGCTCTCCAGGAAGGACTTGTTCAAGGACACACTAAGAAAAGCCGCCCATGCTTGGAAGCGTATCGTCGAGCTACGCCTTACAGGTATGCTGGGTTTCCTGTACTGACCCAAGTTCTTTCCAGACGCTCACAGTCTACTCATGCATGATCTTATCTACTTGTGAATAAACAGAAGAGGAAGCTAATCTGCTGAGGCTCTACGTCGACCAGCCTGGTTATGTTGATCTGCATTGGGTATGCCTTATAAATATTTTGTTTCTTCAAAATATTTCTGATCATACAATGAAACCTAAGATCTCTGTAGTTGGTATGCTTGGCATATTGCTCTTGCTATTGTTCTTGGGTTTCTGTAGCAATCAGAGCCTTCCCATTGCTAAGAAGCAAAGAAGATTCATGCCACATGAAACACTAAATTGTTTCTTTGTGCTTGTTTCATCTACACTGTTAACTTACAAAACCAACACTCGTTTGCAGGGCATGTTTGTTCCTGCTATAAAAGGTCAAGGAACAGAAGAGCAGCAGCAGAAGTGGTTACCACTGGCGTACAAGTTCCAGATAATTGGATGCTATGCTCAGACTGAACTTGGTCATGGTTCTAATGTTCAGGGCCTTGAAACAACTGCTACGTTTGATCCCAAGACTGATGAGTTCGTTATCCACAGCCCAACCCTGACCTCCAGCAAAGTAAGATCCTATGATCAACTGATGCCATATTGATTCTTTTTCCATACCACTTGGCTATTTGTAATTTCTTCAAATTCTCATTCCATTATTCTGTAGTCATATTACTTTTCTGTCATGTTGGCAGTGGTGGCCTGGTGGATTGGGGAAAGCTTCCACTCATGCAGTTGTTTATGCTCGACTGATAACTGAAGGAAAGGACTACGGCATTCATGGTAGAGTGTTTTGCTCCTTAATTTGATTTTTTAAGCCATCCCTTCCTTCGCAACTCATGTATATTTGTATGCCAGGTTTCATTGTGCAACTTCGAAGCCTAGAGGACCACTCTCCTCTTCCTGGTGTTACCCTTGGTGATATTGGTGGAAAATTTGGTAGTGGTGCATATAACAGTATGGATAATGGTGTTCTAAGATTTGACCATGTGCGCATCCCAAGGGACCAAATGTTGATGAGGTTTGTGCATTGGACTGTTGTGCCTCTATTGAATATGTGTGGTATAATTCTCACAATTGACATGATTGCCTTCATTTCAGGCTTTCTCAAGTTACCAGGGAGGGGAAGTATGTACACTCAGATGTTCCAAAGCAGCTGCTTTATGGGACGATGGTTTTTGTTCGTCAGTCAATTGTGGCAGATGCTTCTAAGGCTTTGTCCCGTGCTGTTTGCATTTCTGTACGGTACAGTGCTATCCGTAAGCAATTTGGCTCTCAAGTCGGTGGCCCTGAGACTCAGGTACTACAATGCTGAACGGTTTTTATTGACATTTGTTCACCACATAACTCCGTGAATATGCCTTTTAGGTTTTCAAAGTTATGGTGACTCTGTAGCTGGTCAATGCATCCTGCTTGTTATTCATGAAATAACCTGTCTTCAAGCATACTGGATACATCATATGAATGAGATGCATGCATTTTCATTTGCACATCTGTGAATGAAGTCGTCCACTATATGTATTAGTAGGATGGTTTCTGCAACTTTTTTCATAACCAACGACAGGCGACTAATGTGTTCAAACTGATTACAGGTCCTTAATTACAAGACTCAACAGAGCAGACTCTTTCCTTTGCTGGCTTCAGCATATGCATTTAGGTTCGTGGGTGATTGGCTCAAGTGGCTATACACGGATGTCACACAGAAGCTGGAAGCTAAAGATTTCTCAACACTGCAAGAAGTTCATGCCTGTACCGCAGGCCTGAAGGCTGTGACAACATCTGCAACAGCTGTATGTATAATGAATTAATGCAGTAATGATTTTTGAGTCAGTCTACCTGGACTTCTGAATACGTTCTCAGAAGAGCAAGTTCTGTTCATTGTTAAATTGGATGGTTCATTTTTGAGAGGAATAAACTAGATGTTTCATTGTTAATGGTAGTTCCTTTCTTCTCCGTGCGCAGGATGCAATTGAAGAATGCCGAAAGCTCTGTGGTGGACATGGTTACTTGAACAGTAGTGGGCTTCCTGAATTGTTTGCCGTCTATGTTCCTGCTTGCACTTATGAAGGAGACAATGTTGTTTTGCTTTTGCAGGTTTGCATGCTATCCTTAGTTCTGATGATACTAATCACCTCTCATGCTCTCTTTTCCTGTACTCAGTTTTGGTCAATGGTAATCTGCAGGTTGCAAGGATTCTAATGAAGACCGTTTCTCAATTGACTTCTGGAAAACAACCTGTTGGTACAATGGCTTACATGGGTAACATACAACATTTGTTGCAAAGCAAATGTTCTGTCAGTACAGGTATGAAGTGAAGGCGCGCTATTTGATCTTGTTGCAGGCTCCTTTAGGAGGCTATTGATTTGTACTGATGATCATAACATGTAATCTTTTGTCATGGCTCTCAACAGCTGAAGACTGGCTGAATCCCGCCATCATCCAAGAGGCATTTGAAGCTAGGGCTCTCAGGATGGCGGTAAATTGCGCTCAGAACATAAGCCAAGCGCCGAACCAAGAAGATGGTTAGTATCGCACAAATCAATTTGCAACTGGGGAAAAACACATTCGTTTATACCCAAAAATCAACTGGCTGCTAAAGTCCCTTTTTTTTTGGAAATCAAGTATATTCATTATTATGATCTTGTGCGTTGCAGGTTTCTTTGAGCGGTCCCCAGATTTACTGGAGGCTGCAGTAGCTCACATCCAATTGATTATTGTAACCAAGTGAGTAGTGTTGAAAGTTTCTCCTGTGACCTTTTAATTTTCTTTTCTCAAGCGAAAATAAGTTATTCCTTTGCTCGTATGGGTTATAGGTTCATCGAGAAGCTACAGCAGGACATTCCTGGACATGGAGTGAAGGCGCAGCTGCAGAACCTTTGCAATGTGTACGCCCTGTATATTCTTCACAAGCATCTGGGTGACTTTTTGGCGACTGGGTGCATCACGCCTAAGCAAGGGGCGTTGGCGAACGAGATGCTTGGGAAGCTTTACGCCCTGGTGCGGCCGAATTCGATTGCGCTGGTGGATGCGTTCAACTACACGGATCACTACCTGGCTTCAGCGCTGGGGCGGTACGATGGGAATGTGTACCCGGCGCTGTACGAGGAGGCCTGGAAGGACCCTCTCAACGAGACCGTGGTGCCGGAGGGCTACCATGAGTACCTGCGCCCACTGCTCAAGCAGCAGCTCAAGCTCTCCAGGCTCTGATCTGGATGGACAATCTACTCTACTCTACTCTGGAATGACAAATAAGCGATTCGAATTCATCAGGTCAGGTGTTTGTGGTACACGTGCAATAAAGGAAGAGGATATCTGTTGAAGCAGTAGAATTTGTTGTTACTGATGAAACAATTCTATGTCTACTATTGCCAGCAAGGCCTGAAAGAACATTTGTCTTTAATCATTCCTTTTTCATTCATCACATATATAAATGATTGTATCACGTTAAGGTGTAGCTGTGGTCACTTTCGATCATCCTGTCCTCCTCTGCATCGTAACATATGTTTCTGTGAAATAGAACTTCCCATTACTTAAAAAAAAAAACCCAGCTGCCTTTGAGATTGGATGGGCCCCGATGGGGTTCGATTGGATGGGCCAGCCCAACTGGAGCAGTACTGGCCCAACAACGGCATCGTCTTCCTGCAACGTCTTCCTTCTTATCCGCTCTCCCTCCCTCCCTCGCAGCAAAGCAGAGGGAATCCGTTGCGTTCCGGCGGCATGGCTTCCCTCCTCTCCGCTTCCCGGAGCCAACTGCTGCTGCTCCTCCATTCCCCCTCCGCGCTTGCTCCTCCTCCTCCTCCTCGTTTCCCGTCTCGCCACCGCCGACGCCCTCGCCCCCTGTCCGCCGCTGATGGCGACACCCCCGCTGCTGTGTCCGCCGCCGAGGAACGGGGCTCCTCCACTTCCTCCGTCCTCACCTTCCAGCAGGCCATCCAGCGACTCCAGGTTCTAATAAATTCTCCCGCTCCATTGCTCCTCTTTCCCTCTAACCTACGGATGGATACTCACCTTCTCTCATATCCACATGGCAGGAGTACTGGGCCTCTGTAGGATGCGCCGTCATGCAGTGCAGCAACACTGAGGTAAACCTTCCTTTCACTCTGCTTTTTACCTGCTGAGTGCTGAAAAAACAAACCATGCATTGCATTCCATTCCTTTACTTCCATCCATCAATCCAGGTCGGAGCAGGGACAATGAACCCACTCACATTTCTCAGAGTCTTGGGTCCTGAGCCATGGAATGTCGCGTAAGCTTCCCTTTTCATCCTAAATTCGCACTTGCCATTTCCTTTTTCTATGTTGTTGTATAGCATTTTTGCTCCATTTTTTTTTATTGTAATCACTCTCTTGAAGTTATGTGGAGCCAAGTATAAGACCAGATGATAGTCGCTACGGGGACAATCCTAATAGGCTTCAACGCCATACTCAGTTTCAGGTTCAGTCAAGTTCCAAATATTCCATCGTTTCTAATTTATGTACCAGCTTCCTTTCATTTGATTCGCCAAACCATTGCTGCTTTTAGTTATTAAAAAACTATCCCTGTTGATAGGTAATTTTGAAGCCTGATCCTGGAAATTCACAAGACCTCTTTCTGCACAGCCTCTCAGCATTAGGTATTACCAAATACTATACACCTTTTACTCTACTAATTGTTGTCCTACCAGTGGTGGTGCCAGGGTGATGTTCTTATATTGTTATCTTCTTTTGTTGCTTCTATTCTACTCCCTCCATTTTTTATTGGATGACGTTCCAACAGCTTTTCTAGTTCAAATTTGGCCTACCGTCAATGTCCGAACGTCATCATTTCAGAAACAGAGGCAGTACGTTCTAATGAATATAGATGAGCCCAGTAATCGGCTTTAATTGTTTGTCTTGCAGGAATCAATGTCCGCGAACATGACATCCGTTTTGTAGAAGACAACTGGGAGAGTCCGGTGAATTTCTACATCCTTTCTGATGTTTTTTTTTTAATGTTAACATACAGCATGATTGAGTTAAACTCCAGTGAACACATAACACATCATATCTACTTAACACATATTAGTGTTGTTGTATCCTGCTGATGTTTCTTCTCATTTATGGTAGGTTCTTGGTGCTTGGGGACTGGGCTGGGAGGTTTGGATGGATGGCATGGAAATTACACAGTTCACATATTTTCAGCAGGTAGAGCACTAGCAATATAGTAGTATGTATTATTTCGTGTCTCCTGCTCAAATCTCACTGGAACCACTATACCATTTGGCTCTCTTATTTTGGCTGTACCCAAGGAACATAAACTAAACCAATCTGCTGTTTACTTGGGTGCTTCATTTTGTAGTTTTTTTTTCTTATAAAAATATAACACCTAGGAATTCCTCAAAAAAAAAAAAACCAAAACACCTGGAGAAACTAGGCATTTTGATTTGAGAATAAAGTAGCACCCAAATTCTTCCTCAGTTAAATCTTTAGCTGGCAATAAATTGATCAAGAGATCATGCTCCTCTTTCATTTCTTAAATAAAGCACGCAGCCTAGCACACAGTCAGTCGAATTTTATGAAGTTTTCATTGGTTTCATTTAGAATATTTTGTTGCACCTTACCAATGAAGCAATAGCAAGCGATAACTGGTTTCATTAGTTCCCTTGCTGCCTAGTGCAAACTACTTTGCCTTCACTAATTTATTCCAAACTTTGCATGTTCGATTCCCTTGTAATCCTTGGACTCTTTTTAGAGAAACCTTATTTCTGATCTCTTTTAGTCAGGAAGCCTTCCATTGCAGCCTGTTTCTGTTGAGATAACATATGGACTTGAACGTATACTTATGTCACTTCAGGTAAGTTTATTAATGCTTTTAAATTTCTTGTATGAATCACACAGAGAACATTGTTTGTTTCCATTCTATCTTTTCCTCTATAAAAAAATGCTTAACATTACTCCTTTTGATTTTTATCGAGTGTTGATTCTTGACTCCTGAACATTATGATTAAGCAGACTCTACCTTCTCTTTTGAGATCATTTTCACTATACTCTACTGGTAGTAAACCTTCCGGAAGAGCTGACCTTACTTTAATTTAGATGCTGTGACAGGGAGTTGATCATTTCAAAAATATACAATATACTGAAGGAATTACATACGGAGAACTGTTCCTTGAGAATGAGTATGTTCCTGCTTGACATTTTTGGATTCCATCTGTACCTTATATTTTTCTTTAGCATTTTGCCTGCAAGTTGTCCGTTTTCTTATATGTCATGTATAGCAGCTTTGTGAAATATCCATGTTCTCTGTGGTAAATGTAAATGCATCAAAATGTATTGCTGCCTATTAATACCTGTTCTTAGAACTTAGGATGTCATTTCTGGTTTCTTGATTGCAGGAAGGAGATGAGTGCATATTATTTGGAGCATGCGGACGTTAATCACATCCAAAAGCACTTTGATGATTTTGAAGAAGAGGCTCGCTCTTTGTTATCACTGGGGCTGCCAATTCCTGCGTATGATTGACTGATGTGTATACCTTCTTTTGAATTTCATCCAGTTAAGTGGTAGAATTGATTAATTGGCCCTTGGTTGCATTGAATTAGGTACGATCAGGTTCTGAAGGCCTCTCATGCTTTCAACATTTTAGATTCTAGAGGTTTCGTCGGTGTAACTGAGCGTGCAAGATACTTTGGTCGCATGCGGAGGTTTGGGACTATTTTCTTTCTTTTCCTTACGTGCCTTTTCTCATTTGGTATCTGGAAACTTCGATTTTATCTCTTTCTTCCCAATTGGGAAGCAGCAGCACAGCGCTCCAGCTTGTTCTGCTCTTTGGTTTAGGGTTGTACATTCATAAGTTCATTACTTTGGTTGGTGTTCTTGTATTCGTTTTTCTTCTACCTCCTGCAAATTCAAGTAAAGTTCTAATTCTGCCGACTGTTTTGAGCAGCCTTGCACGTCAATGTTCTCAGCTTTGGGTGGAAACACGAGAAAAACTTGGGCATCCGTTGGGCACTTGTGAAGAGGCTAACCTCATCTATCTTCATGACTCTGGAAAGTCTAGTAGCAAGGTATTTAATTTACATGACTGTAACGTTGAGCGGATTATTTTTAGTTAGTCTTGTGCATATATTTTTTTTGCGACCATTGTGCATATATTATATTGCAGACTGTACAAAAGCACATAATTAATGTGGTTTCTATCCTTTAGGAAGTGCTGGACCAGCCACGAGCTTTTGTTCTTGAAATAGGAACAGAAGAGCTGCCACCCCGTGATGTGGTAGAAGCAACTGAACAGGTAAGAGAAAAGTTCTTCCTGCACCCTTAACCAACAGATGGCACTGGTTGTGCATTTTTTTACGTTTTAAGAATTTATTAACTTCATACACGTAAACGACTTGAGCTTTCTGGTCTATTGCTCTTTTTCAGCTTGAGAAATCTCTACTTAATATATTGGAGAAGCGTAGATTGAGCCATGGGGAAGTTCATTCCTATGGGACACCAAGGAGATTAGCGGTATCATCATCACCTTGCTTGTCTTACTAACCAGCTTTCTCGCAAATTGCTGATGTTTAAGTGTCTAAATTCAATATGCAAAGTTTGTGGTTTATTTCGGAGCCATTTTGATGAGAAATTGTGAGTTCAGGCAGAAATGAATGTGTCTAAATCTTATGGCAGGGAAATGTTTAAACCATTTAGTAGGGTTACCTATCTTACTTAGAACGATCAGTTGAGATATATAGAGATTTTGGTGCATCTTTAATCAAATGGAAATTTCTAAAACAGTTGTGTGCTAACATGGGAACAATTGGAAAGAAGTTGTGCCTTGGTAGTTATTTGTAGTCATGTTCGTTTCATGAGAATTCTTTCCTTTATGAGTTGGAACATCAATTTTGTTTGCATAGTGCTTGTCTATTCTGAAGTCATTTGTAGTCATGTTTGTTTTGCAGGTTGTTATTGAAAATCTAAGTATGAAACAAATGGAGGTTGAGGTTGAACTACGTGGTCCGCCAGTAGCAAAGGCATTTGACCAAGAAGGAAACCCCACTAAGGTTGGATATCCAATAAAAAAACTGGGTTGTCCTCTGTTGTTCAGATAATTGATATTCTTGGCTCTCTTTGTTTCATGAACGCATGAGTATGTGAATGCAGAAAAGAAAATCCATTTAATTCTTAATTGAATTAGAAAGAAGCGAGAGTGCTGATGTTGCAAAACCGCATCTTATTTACGCTTTCTGAAACAATTGTACAATGCTGATGAGGAACCTCTAGCTTTTAAAATAGTTTAATTATTCTTGCCTAGTCTTCTGAGATTTATTTTTTATCTATTCTTCTCCAGGCTGCCGAGGGATTTTGTCGAAAGAATAATGTCTCTGTAGATTCTCTATATAGAAGAACAGATGGTATGCAAAACAGATTGCCTATGTTTGTGTTAATTGTGAACGCTGTATCATTTGTCTATAGTTCACTGTAATCGGTTACCTAACTATACCATCCCCAGTTCTTTATTTGTGCTTGCTGTTCAAATCTCTATGTGGAATCATGCAACGACAAATCTATTATGACTTTAGTCTAATTCACATTTTTTTATTTGCTTATCCTGCAGAAACGTGTTCAGTGCTAGAAATAGGGGGTACCTATTTCATTAGATTAATCCAAATTGCATCAATATAGAAGTATAGGTCTCATTCCTTAAAAGGTCTTGCAACATCCTACTAGATATTAGCCTTTCATCTCTGATTATTAAATGCCCATGCGGATGCCTATAGTGTATAAAGGTTCATTCAAGGAACATATGTAAATTCCAATTATTGGCCCTCCAATACGCCTCTACCCCCCTCTTCCCTTAAATATCTCTATTTGTTACTTCAAAAGAAGTCTTAAGTTTCATGAAAAATGCACAATTTACAGGTAAAACGGAGTATATCTTTGCTCGGGTCAAAGAGTCTGCTCGTTTTGCTGATGAGGTTCTTTCTTGTCCTTTATATATTCCTTGACAGATGATTGTATTACTTAACTGAAGTAGGACCTTTGGTTCTTAAAATAAGATGGCTGTATTATGTCTTCTTGTGCTACTATATGCCAAAAAAATTTCCCCCCTATGTTTTTGGCAGTTCACATATTTCTTTCTGCGTGTGAATTGCAGGTCCTTGCTGAAGATATACCTACCATTATATCTGGCATTTCATTCCCCAAGTCTATGCGCTGGAACTCCAATGTATGAATACTTTAAACTTACTTTCGTGCAGACCATTACAGCTACTTGGAAAGGCATCGATGCTGCTTATTGTTGTGTTCAAGGGATCCTGGTCATCTATTAAATATTATAATTCGATTATATATTTAAAATCAAGCTGATTAACTATGTATTAGTGTACTAGTATTTGCTGAACTTAGATGTAGTTAGTTTTATTTTGTTGCTTTCTACAAATACTGGGGGAGCTTTATGGAAATAGCATATACTAGTCAATGGGTAATGTACCAAATAAATGCTTCTTCATCATCAGATACCTTGTGTTATGATCACATAAACAATTGCAACTACTGTTTTCTTGATTACTTCTCATTTGTTTCAACAATAGGCAATGATCTTTAATAAGTTAAATGCATCTCAGTTTGCACAATAAGTTAAATGCATGTTTGCAGCCTATTTAAGTCCTTCTTCTTCTTTGGGGCCTTGGAGGTGCAGTTCAAGTTTCTGGTTTATACCATCTTTGGATTATTTCACTTGCAGATTGTTTTTAGTCGTCCAATCCGCTGGATCCTGGCACTTCATGGAGATTCGGTAGTGCCATTTTCTTTTGCTGGCATCTCAAGGTAATGCATTTTGTGTCAGTTCCAGGCTATTTTAGTGATTAACTCATTGAACCTTATTGTTTGTATCAATTATGACAAACATGATTTGCCATGGCAGTGGGAATCAGTCATGTGGCCTTCATAACTCCCCTTTGGCTAACTTTAAGGTGCTAATTTGACATGCCTGTGTATTTCATCTATTTTGTTTTATTTGTTACTTCCGTTCTAATGCTTGTCCTGAGTAAGTACGCCTATGAAGGTTGGGAACTGTCATCACCGAACCTAGTATTGTTTAGTGTAATACTGTGAACAGAGTTTGTGTTAAAATGGACTTCATTTTTAAATTTCTGCATCTTGTACAGGGATGCTAGGAAGCATTTGTTTTCACTTTTGTTTACCAGCAAATCATAGCTGTTAAGTGAACTAAAGCTTCATCCAATATTCAGGTGGAAACTGCCGAATCATATTTACGTACCGTGGAAGATGCTGGGATTTTGATTGATATACAGGTGAAATGAGGACACTCATCTTGTCTTTTGTTTGCTTTAAATTTATCTACAAGCAACTTGCAATTGTGTGAGAATACTGGTTTTGACCTTTTTGATATCAGTAATGTTTTGTAGCCTGCATGAAGCCGGGAGTCGCCAGATCTCTCCTCCTGGCTTTAACTCTTTCGTATAGCTTCCCTCTCTTTTCTTTTTTTGACACAAAACTGTTGGGGAGTTCCCAACAGCACAATTTTCATTAATGAAAAATTGGGTCAGCCAAAAGTAACCAAAAAAAAAAACTATGTACCAAAAGACAGGAAAAGAAAAACAAAAGACAATGGTTAGAAGACAGAGTTCTAAGCAAAGCTTCCCTCTCTTCTTAGTAGTTTAGCTCCTAATCTTTTCTTGCCTTTTAGGCAGCTGTATAGTCACTATAGTGTTCTGTGATTTCATATTTTTACACTCCCTCCGATTTTGTTTTCATGAAATTAGGGCAAAAGAGACAGTGCAAAAATGAACTAGCTCCCCTATCCTAATGTCAAGAAAACAAAACCGTAGGGAGTATATCTTGCAACATTAGGGTCTCCCCTACTTAAGAAAGCTCCAAATGCAGGGGAAATGGGGAATGGAATCATTTTTAATTACTCAGCATTCAAGGTCTTACTGTAGTCATTAGTTAAGTTTTATAGAATACACACTGCAGGAGCGCAAGGAAAAAGTCTTAAATGACTCTAGTGTATTGGCCGAAGGCGTCGGTGGAGATTTCATTGCGCCTGATAGCTTGCTGCAGGAGGTAGATGTTTTTTTTTTTCCTTCCATCATTAACTTTTCACTTTTACCGAAGAAAGTGTGACTTATCCGTAATATTCAAACCACATTTTTCAGGTTATCAATCTTGTGGAAGCGCCTGTGCCCATTCTTGGTCGATATGATTCGTCCTTCTTAGAACTTCCAAAAGATGTGTTGATAACGGTATGATCAGCTTTTGAATGGTCATGCCTAGGAGCTCCACATGTTTTCTTGTTCTGAAATTAGTTTCAGAAAATGAAGGAAATTGCTTATAACGTGCATGGTTTTTTAATCATAACTGCAACTGTAGGTTATGCAGAAACACCAGAAGTATTTCGCTGTAACCTCCAAGTCCACAGGCAGTCTGCTACCATATTTTATTGCTGTGAGGATTTTTCCCGTCATATATTTAACAATTAAATGATGCTTCCCCTCCTTGTTTAACTCGGGAAATTTCTTTTAGGTTGCCAATGGTGCCATTAGAGAAGAAGTTGTTCGCAAAGGGAATGAAGCTGTCCTCAGGTATTGCGAAGGCCCAATAAAGATTTTATGATACTTCAGTGACAGTGTACATTTTAAAGCCAAGTTACATGAACATAATCAATTAGCCGCTTTATGTTTGAATTGCTCTTTTTGCGCCCATTGTATTTATGTTTGATTAGAGGACTCTAGTCAACTGTAGTCTGAATTGGCACATAATGCAGGGCAAGGTATGAAGATGCAAAGTTCTTCTACAATATGGATATACAAAAGAAATTTTCTGAATTCCGAGGCCAGCTTAGCAGCATTCTCTTTCATGTAAGTTTAATATGGATTCTCTTACAAAATACTATTCCTTTTTCTTGTTTGTCTTATATCTTTATCACTTTGAATAGGAAAAACTTGGCACAATGCTCGACAAAATGACACGTGTTGAGACTACTGTTTCTGAATTGACCTGTGTCCTCGGAATAAACGAGGGAGTAATTCCGATTATCAAAGATGCAGCAGCATTGGCTATGTCAGATCTTGCAACTTCTATTGTCACAGAATTTACTTCGCTTGCTGGAATTATGGCACGCCATTATGCTTTGAGAGATGGTATTCCAGAACAGGTTTGTGCTTCTTTTTTAATGTGATAATTCTTTTACTGAGTTTAGCTGTTCAACCATCTTTGGCTGAGTAAATATTCATGTCATAGGTTGCAGAAGCACTGTTTGAGATAACACTTCCTCGGTTTTCGGGTGATGTATTTCCAAGAACAGATGCTGGCATTGTCCTTGCGGTTGCTGATAGGTACCTAATGTTCACCATGTATAGCATTTGTTAATGTTATTAGCCCTGCAGAAAAGTTGTAGGAATTTTTCAAATTTATTATGGCTTTCATTTTTACACAATCTAAGAGAAGCTGCTATTTCTCTCTCTCTCTCTCTTTTTGTGGACAGATTGGATAGTCTAGTTGGTTTATTTGGAGCTGGATGTCAGCCAAGTTCTATGAATGATCCATTTGGTCTGCGAAGGGTCTCTTATGGATTGGTATGGGAATTCGCGATAGTCCAAATGTTAGTTCTTGAAAACTTAGGCTCTACCACGTTACATATATAATATTTCACTTTTTTATTCAGGTTCAAATATTAGTTGAGAACAAGAAGAACTTTGACCTCAGGAAAGCCCTGAACTTAATGGCCAAGGTGCAACCTATAAAAATAGAAGATGATGTTATAGATGAGGTGAGTATGCAATATACTACAATATATGCATTAATACAGGGTTACTGACAGCTCTTATTTTAGGCAGTACAATTTGTCACACGCAGATTGGAGCAACTTCTGGTACATACCTTCTTGACCTCTAAAAATATCCAGTTCTCCAAGAGGTGGCTTATTTTTTATTATTTTTTAAAAAATATTTTGGGTTTTTTTGTGTGTGTGTGTGTGTGGGGGTGTGTGTGTGGGGGGGGGGGGGGGGGGAGGTAGATTGCATAGACCATGGAAAATATTACGTATTTTTAATGTACATATTTGGTTCAGTTGGTCTCTTTCTTCTCAAACGTTTTGTCACTGTTTAATATTTATTTGTGTTGTGAGGATAATAGCAATGACAACACTTATACTGCTATGCTAAGCCTATCTTTTATAACATTAATATTGAACATAGCTGCATCTCATGTAACCTTAATAAATGAAATCCATTTTCTTTTTCAAAGTAACTCTATTTTTATCATTTTTACCAGGTGGATGAGGGAATAGATTGTGAGATAGTACGTTCAGTGCTTATGGAGCGTGCAAACTGCCCTTATCTAGCGGCACAAACATCAATTGAAGTAAGATTGTGTTCCACCTACCTGCATATCCAAAAGATTCTTTAGTCATTCTAAATACCCTAGTGATGGACTAAAATCTGGATACAGTTCGCAAAAAAAAAAAAAAAAAAAAAAAGGGAAAAGAATCTGGATACTGTTTTCATGTCTAGCACCGCTAGCCAAAATGTATGTAAGGGTTCTGAGTTTGTGGTTAAGCAGTTATGATTTTCTTACATGGACACTTGCAGATGGAAGCATTTTCAAGAACAGAAAATTTTCCCAAAATTATTGAAGCATATTCAAGGCCGACAAGAATTATACGTGGAAAAGAAATTAATTCTGCTTTGGAGGTACTGGTCTTTTCATAAACATGTATCATCATGAACTCCAATTATAGTTGATCAAGCTTTTGGTTCCATGTAGTATGTGCAATTATAATCAGCCAAGTACTAGTTGAATCGGTTATCGTTCCTCCTCACCGGGAACATATTTGTAGGTTGATCCAAATGTCTTTGAGAAAGATGAAGAAAAAGTTTTGTGGAATGCATACTTGGAGGTTGATGATAAGATTCATCCAGGTACACATTTTTATGTTTGTTTGCATGACTATTAACAGATAAGTTCATAGTGTTTGTTGTTCTTTGAACAACACTGGATTATTGTGATTTTAAGTTGACCGTTGTCGTTTTCTCTGCATTCTAACCCACACTTTAGGTGTTGACATTAAAACCTTTGCCGATGCTTCTCTGCTCTTGATACAACCCCTAGAAGATTTCTTCAACAGTGTTTTCGTCATGGCAGTGAGTTAATTGTTGTTTAGCCTGCTTTGAGATGCATTTGAACTTCCATTGAACATACTAATTGCTGATCCTGCATCTTGTCTACTTGTGTATTGACAGGAAGACGAGAAGATTCGCAACAACCGGCTGGCTTTGCTAAGAAAGATTGAGAGTTTGCCCAAGGGAATAGCAGACTTATCAGTTTTACCTGGGTTCTAGGCTTCAAGCGTCTTTCGGCTGTTAAGAGTGCACTGCCCCGTTTCCTAAGGGGGAACCGGAGCCAATTTTTGTATGTGCTCATTCATTTATTTGGAAAACACATTTTAGCCAGGTAAATAGTGTAACGGCCGGATAATAATAAAAGTGCTGCCAGCAGTTTGAGGCAAGTAACGAGTTCAGGAAATAGTGCTATATTGATCATATCAACGTTTTGTACTCAGGTTGCCAACAACAAAGAAGCAACTACCATCTCATTAGCATACAGAGATGTGATGCGCGTGTGGCAGACAAGCTTCACTTGCACGTTCTTGGCTGACGCCTTACAAGCGGCTAGTGGCATGCTGACGCTTAGCACCTGCCCACCAAAGCTTTGGGCATAGCTCCTCTACAGATCCATTGGGTGGACCATTTACTGGGCGCAGCTTGATCTCGTACAGCTTTGGCCACAATTTTCCTGTCACTGCAAGTATTAATAATAGCCCCCACATCAGACTGCGATTAATGAGAAAGTTGGAACAAAAGCCAGTGAATTGCAAATACTGACACTCACCGAATACTCGGTGGTTTTTGCCATCCCAAGCAATACCGTTTAGGACGTCGATATCCTGGAACATAAAGATCCAGTATCATATAATGGCTGCTGCTAGACTTCTATCAAATTTCGAATTTTGTAATTACGGATTTAGGTGCATGTTTCTTTATGTTTTCCCTTTTAAACTACCACGTGGTATTGAACAAAATGGAGTTCACTTGCATCTCGGATTTTCGCAAACAAGATTGTGGAGTAAACAAAATAACACAACGTTAAACAATAACCCATAGAATTAAATACTCACTGTATTGCCAGAATCCAACAGGTGCTGCCTGCAGGATTACAACAGAACCGTTACAACTCTGAGATATGAATACTGAAAAATTACACAGGTATGATATGATGGGGAGCATACTTGAGCTCGTGGAGGAAGATCCAGCCTACTACTTGGCCATCATTGGGAGAGACTCTAACTATACAATCTGTCTGCATATCATATTTGAAAACTTAGATGCATGTCCAAGTCACAGCATCATGTATATAACTTGAAAATCGTGTGATAAGAAAAATGCCAGCCAGGGGAGAGTAGACGTCTAACCGGAAGAACGTTTGCCCAAACTTCACCGTTTACATACTCCAGTTCATTAAGATAGGAGACCTCATTACCATGATATTTGACTGTTACCATTTTGACGACTGCATCAAAAGATAAGTTTTAGTTAGAAAGAGAACATAGTTTGAAGCTAACAGAAAATCCAGCACAAGAATCGCTACATAACCTTCAAGTGACTTTGGATCCAGCTGATACAATGTTGAAGTGCCATCACTGCCAAAAAGAACTTTCCCATCAGTAGCCAGACCCCAACCATCACTCATTTTGTGGCTAAAACTCTCTCGCTGCATGTTCAGTAGATAACAAAATTTTAGAATGCCACCTAAAACATCAGTCAGAAACATCATAATGAAATGGTAATGTTCAGGTATTGCAGTAGACATTGCAGTAATCAACGTCATCGGTTAATTTTTATGCTATACAACAGCGGCCTCTAATAGAACCCCCTTAGTACTAAAACGTGGTCACCTGAGTCTCCTTTGCTGTAAATCAACCCCAATGACCCATAAAAAAAGGGGGTAAATATGCTTTTGTGGATGCACATATAGATACAAGAGAAATGCAAAATGTAAGTTAAAAAAAAAAAGGTTGAACAAAGACGGATTTTAGAATTACTAGCTGGGGCTTTAGCTTGAAAAAAAAAAGCAGCATACTTTGCTAAAGTTATGTCGATCATATATGAATCCTACATCACTCATCCATGTGAGCTGAAACAATCTGCAAAGTGGAAAGGGAAAAATGAAATGAGATTTCCTCTTATAGAAGGGACAGGTTGAGTAAGCAGTAACATGTGTTTTTTTAGAAAAGAAGCAATAATGTATATGTAACTGATGAAGAATGAATTGGAATGTACTTGTTGCCTAGAAGAGTTAGACCTTCGCCAAACATGCGTCCGTCCATTTTCTCCTGAACCAAAACCTGATGAAGAAAGAAAAAAGAACGCTTTCAGGAAAATGGCAGGGGAAAATCATCACCAATATATTAATGTAGAAACTAGAAATCATAGATGGTACGTGTACGTACTTTGCCGGTTCGAAGGTCGACCTTTCGGACTGAAGACTGTTGAGAAACAAACAAAAGTGGATGCATTTCGTGAGGTGAGATGATTTGGTTGTGAAAGGAGGAGGGAACTATGCATTACTTACCTGGTTGTAGAGGCCAGTGGACTCGAAAAGAGTGTCATTTCCTCCGTACAAGAGACCCTACATTTACATAGACAGAATCATCTGTAGCTAGCTATTGTCATTTCCAGCAAGCAAGCAAGCTGAAGCAGATGAGGAACATACCTCTGTGAATGCGTGCTGGTCGTGGGGATACTCGTGGACCTGGTCGAAGGAGTAGAACCTGGCGGCTGGCCGGCGGTGGGGGGCGGTCGGTTTAGGAGAGTCGGCGAGCCCGCAGGGGACGACGGCCAGGAGGAGGAGCGCGGCGGCGGCAATGGCCGGACGGCAGAGGTACAGCTGAGGCGGGGAGGTGCTGCTCCTCATGGTCATGGTTCTCTCTCTGCCTCTCTCTCTCTGGGAAGTCAACCAAGAGCTTGCTGTAGTTGTTAGAGTGAAGCAGATGTCTCAAACAGCATAATGTTGAAGGAAAGTGGCACCTGCAAGCCGTGGGCAACATTAGAATAGTAACAAGATTAAGCAAGTTATTAATTGGTACCACTTGAATTAACTATGTAATTCGTCAGCAGGTTCAGCGAATCCGACAGCAGGTTCAGAGAAGAGCAGGGGATCCATTGCGAGGACTACTGATGCATGCCACCACGGACTCCAAGCTGCAAAATGAGATATACTTCTCTGCAAGCTCAATGCAACGCTGTCGCCGGCCGGCGCCATCTACCACCCCTCGTCCTCTTCTTCCTAAACCTCCGTTGTTTATGTGCTTCCTCGTGCTATACTGATACATCAAAAGATCTTGTGGCACAATTGTGTAGCTCATTTGTGATGGAGCGAAAGCATCTATCCGTGATACAATAAAGCACAAGAAAACAATCTAAAGACAACCTTCAGTGTCTAACACAAAGTCTCCGCACGAATAACTGACGAGCAAAAACAATGCCTGGGTGTGTTACACTCTTCTTTTGTCAAGTAACATCTGTTCGCAATACAAGTTACAACATTATACATCAGGAGGGGAAAAAAATGAATTTTTACAACTATACCACCATCCGGCAACAATCAATAAGCAACTCCCTTCAGATCACTAGGTACAGACAGTTTTGTCAAAACTAAGACAACTGAATTCTTAGATGACGGGAAGCAGCAAATCACCTTGAATCACATGATATGTCGAAGCATATCTGCTAGACTGGCACCAGAACAAGGTACCCTCCCTTGTTACTCACACATTCTTGACATCATGTGGTCAAGGGCCAATGTTAGCACAAGGTGGTATCATGCTTCTTCAGCGATAAAAGCTGGCTTTTGGGCATAGCTTTTCTACAGATCCATCTGCTGGACCATCAACTGGGCGCAGCTTGATCTCATAAAGCTTCGGCCACAATTTTCCTGTCACTGCAAGCAAAAATGCGTTAATCAAGACACTTCTATGCAACATGAAAGACATACTCAGGAAAAAATAGTGAATTTCAAATACGAAATACTCACCAAATAATCTCTTCTTTTCTTCATCCCAAGCTATGCCGTTCAGGACATCAATATTCTGGAACACAAATCAAAATCAGTGTTATGCAATTTCTACTATTACATTTGGATTTTCAATGTTAATGATGCAACTAGTTACTTGATATCTATGAAACTAGAGCATGGTATCGATCAGAATCAAGCTATTTCAAGAAAGAATGATAGGAAAGGAGTAGAAGGTAATTCAATAGACACATTATAATAAAATTTAAATTACTCACCCTATTGCCAGAATTCCACAAGTGCCGCCTGTGAGATTACATGAACACAAGCATTATTACTTGAATACTGAATACTGTCAATGTTCGATATGAACAACAGTATACCTCAGCTCATGAAGAAAGATCCAGCTCACCACCAGGCCATCGTCAGGGGAGACTCTAGCTATGCAATCTGTCTACATATAATATCTTTGAAAAATGAGAGGCCCAGTTCAAAATACGGAAAATCAAGGGGCATTGTTCAATATGTTGCTAGATCATATATTGCTATGATTTATCACATTTTCACATGGAAATGCAGCTAGATACACAAGTTATTTAACCCAAGCCTACAGGTGGAGACAGAGAATATGGATAAAAAGAACTTCATCGCTGTTGTTCCCTATTTCGAACAAATATAGACCATATCTATCAGCTAACAAAAATTGCAAAATGCAAGCTCCCGCCTTTATACTAAAAAATTGCATTCTGACTTATGAGAGCTTGTGATTAGCCAATTTAACTGATGAATAATAATAATCATACTATGATGAAAGCTTCTAATAAGCTAATTTAGCTGACGAGAAATGCTAATCATACTATGATGATGAATCACCAATCAACAGAATTATGGCTAATCATCCTGAGAATATGAGTGAGTGCACGGTGCTTTGGAACTCAGCAGCCTACTTGGCATCAACAGGACAAATGAAAAACTGGACACGGTGAGTTCTGAGAAAACTGAGGTAGACACCACCACACAGATAATAGTCGCCTAGTTGGTGAAACTTATACCTCAACTGCATTTGGTCTAGACTAGGCATTCATGGATGATAATAGACAACATCATGGCGGCTTCTAAGATATACTAATGTAGAGTAATTGTAAGATACATTAAGATACTGCATACGAAATTTTCATTCAGGGGAAAGTAGACATCTAACCTGCCAGACATTTGCCCAAACTTGCCATCAATATACTCCAGTTCATTGATATAAGGGACTTCATTATCTCGATATTTGACCGTGACTGTTTTCGTAACTGCATCAAAAGAAATGTTAAACAGAAAAAGTGAAGTATAAAGTCTAGCAGAACATCCAAAGAACGAATAAGAACCTTCAAGGGATTTTGGATCCAGCTGATACAACTTTGAAGTACCATCACTTCCAAAAAGGATTTTCCCATCAGTCGCCAGACCCCAACCATCACGCATTTTGTGGGTAAAACTCTCACGCTGCATATTCAGTAGATGTGCAGCACATTAACATGCCACGTAAAACAATGGTCAGAAACTACAGCAGGTGAAAAGGCAGTACTGAAAGAGCTATCTATGTAGCAGTCAATACATCCTCTGAACGAATCTTATATGATGGATCCGAAAATATGCATACTTTGCTGAAGTTATGTCGATCGTATATAAATCCATCATTCTTCAGCCAAGTAACTTGAAACAATCTACGAATTGAAAAAGAACAGGAAGAAAGAAATTAGGTGGGGGCATTGGTGAATAGGAACCAACTAGTAAGCAATAAATGTTTATTCACTTGTTGCCAAGAAGGGTTAGGCCTTCTCCAAACATATCCCCGGCCATTTCGTGCTGGACCAAAACCTAAGAGATGACAAAATGGGAAACAGTGTTATATTTGGGAAATTGAGTAGCATGTGCATTTCATAGTGAAGAAAGCATAAGCAGATGATATCGGAGGCATGAGGTAAAATGACGTACTTTTCCAGTTTGAAGCTCGACCTTCCGGACAGAAGACTGTCGAGACACCAAAGAAGAAGAGTATTAAGTAGAGGGCGCGGATGATAGAGTCGTGAAAAATGAATTATGTAGGAGCCTACATTACCCTGTGGTAGAGGCCCGTGGACTCGAAAAGAGTTTCATTTCCTCCGTACAAGAGACCCTAAAGGAACGGCAGCTCCTCTTAACAGGTAAGGGGACAACAGATCACAGGGGGAGAAGGAGGGCTGAGATGAAATGACTAGGTAGTACCTGGGTGAAGGCGTCGGGGTCGTGGGGATACTCGCGTACCAGTTCGAAAGAGTAGAACCTAGGGGTCACCGCTTGACGCCGGAGAAGGGCGGTCGGTACGGAGTCGGCGAGCCAGGTGGCGTAGGCAGCGGCGAAGAGGAGCAACGCGGCAAGCGCGGCGGCGGCAGCGACGACGAAGGGGCGGCGGAGGTAGAGCGGCGTGGGCGGGGCGGCGGTGGGGGCGGAGAGGGATAAGGGAGCAGGGGGCATGGCGCGACGGCGCTGCGGTGGCGGGGGCCTCCGGCGAGACCCGACGGGCATCTGGGCGGGGAACGAAAGAAAGGTCAACCAACCAACACCTCCTCCTCCGCTGTCCGAGTCGAGTCTTGGCCGTTTGCGGGCTGGGCCGGAAAAGAGCCCACAGGCTTTGGTCTCTGCTTATTAGGCTGGCATGTTGCCAAAGGGCGCAACATTCCCTCGAGAATTCGCCATATTTCTGTTTCTTTTTATGATAATATTCCATAATTTTATTTCCCACCTTTTTTTTTTTGCGAAGTACTCGCGCAATCTGTACTATAGGAAAGTATATACAGCCTGTTCGGTTGGAGGTTTTGCAACAAGCAGCAACAGCAGCTACAATATTCGCAGTTATTTCTTCAACGACAACTACAGTGTTCGCAGTTATTTTTTTTCAGCCGCAGCCGCAACTGCAGCCTGCCGAACATGCCAATAGATATGGAAGTTACTAGATAATCAAGGCCTGGAGTTAGGCTAGCCTACCTGGCCCCTCTTCTCTTCTTTTCTCTTCGTGCCACAAAGGAAAAATGGAAAAAGAATATAACCTACCTCGCATGCAGACAATATTTATAATCCCGAGCTATCTATGACCATCCGTCAGGTGTGTCCACACACATACATGCTGGCTACCTAAACTACCTGTTGTAATGGAAAGATCGAGAGCGCGAGATAGGTGTGTAATCCAGTACAGAAAATATTTGTGTACGTATGGACAAACAACGGGACAAGGCTGAGAGTATTGCCCCGTCTGTCTGTAGGTGTACGTGTGGTTTACACTTTTTATCCTCTCATCAATTGTTGCTTGTGGAGGCTTGGAGATGCATGCTCGTATAAGTACCTTATATTTTCTACATCCTCCGTTTTCAATTATATGACGTTGTTGATTTTTTTGTTGAATTTTAACCAACAATATATGTAAAAATAATTAGTTGCTTAACGTTAAATGTATATTGTTGGATCTATCATCAAAAACACTTTAAGATTAACTTATACATTTAGCTATTTGCATAAATATTTATGAATAAGACGAATGATCAAAGTAATGAAAAAAGTCAACGGCGTCATATAATTAAAAACGGAGGGAGTACATTATTTTCAATGACAAAGATTACAGAATTAATCCGAGATGCATGGTGAAGATCATACAGGATCAACCTTTTAATAGCATCATCAATAACTTGTTTGAGACAAAAAGGCAAGGGTGTAATCAGGGCTGCTACGCCCGAACGGTCTGTTCATCGCCCAGAATTGTAAATGCCTTCTTGGCGAGCTATTTTTAGTAGGAGCCACTTCAGCTGAGGAGGTGGAAGCTTTAGCATGTAAGGCAGGCATTGCTTTTGCGGTAGAATGGCTCAGGGGAAGAATAATCGTAGAGTCGACCTGTGCATCGGTGATGGCGACTTTACAGTAGGGAGGAGTTTTTAGAGCTTCGTTGTGCTGTGTGGCGTTGCTTCAGTGTACTACACCCGTTACTAAATAGAACTGTTCCTTGGCATATACATGGTTGACGGTCCACGTCGTACGTGTTCGTTCTAGCTTGCACTCGTCAAACTGTGTGAGATGATAAAGATACAACACTTACTAGTGGTGCTACGCATGGGTTGTTCAGCCGATAGACCATATATAGTGCCACACGTTGCCCGGAATGAAGACAAAGGAGCACATGCATATGCTTCAACAACATCTCTTCTCTTTCTCTTTCCTTTTTCTTGCGAGACAACCTCTCTCTCTCTCTCTCTCGACAACAACAACACATCTTCTCTGAACGGAGAACAAAGTAAACCCATCTGCCCTAAACCCTAGTTAAGACCTGCAGATAATGATTGTATGTACCAGCACATTGGTGCTTTCTAATTCATACAATTCCCGTTCGATGGCTCAGCTTGATAACACTGATTTATACACGTAATAAATAAAGGAAAACTACCAGATCATAACAATAAATACCATCCGTCAATCCTATCCGGGCCATGCTGTTCACATGCATGAATAAATTAATAATGCACAACCGTGACCCGTCAACTGTGACAAAAATAAGAAAACGTCATCTGGTTAATCTATGACGCGAGATACATGACGAAACAGTTTTTCGTCACGGATGTCACTTTATGACGGGTTTTCTTTGATCTGTGACGAATTTCGAACGTCATTGATCACCTGATTTCTTGTAGTGTAAGATTATGCATATTTCAACTTTGTCATCAGTTTAGTACTAACTAATATAATCGCCAACCATGAACAGAATGGGGATGCTAGTACCTACTTGATGTGCTCGTCAGCGACCTCGAGCGGGTCAACGTACACAACAACAGTGAGATCAGCTGGTATAGGTGTACACAGAGGTAGGCCAACGATGCATATGTACACACTCCCAATCACAGGGATATTTTCCATTTGCCATGTGATCCCTCTGTCAACAAATACTTCGCTGTCGCTTTCTCACATACTTTTTTTTTTCCAATCCAAGCAGACCGAAAAAAAAAACTGGCGTGTCTCCCTTTCAATTACTTGGATGCAAGTTTAATAGAGTATATATATAGTATAATGAAGGCTGCGTGCTTAGCAAGGTCAAAATATAGCAATTGTTATGATCTGCAAGATCAATATATACCATCCGTCAATCCTATCCCGGCCATGCTGTTCACATGCATGAATAAATCAGAGGGCATGAATAATGCAACCGTCATATCTCATAAGATTACGCATATTTCAACTTTGTCATCAGTTTAGTACTAACTAATATAATCGCCAGCCATGAATATAATGGGATGCAACCTGATGTGCACGTCAGCGACCTCGAGCGGATCAACGTACGCAACAACAGTGAGATCAGCTGGTATAGGTGTACACAGAGGTAGGCCAACGACGCATATGTACACACATATGTATAATGTATTCATATATCAAAGTCTGATTAGCTAGAATGGACATCAATCTCTATCGCTGGCTCAGCCACATCACCATCATCCATGCATGCTAGAATAGTACCTACGCGTCACTCATGCGTCAGGTCAGGTACGGTGTGTGTTCAGCTGGGCTGGTTGACAATGTTTTCGATACCGATTGTAGCTACATTTTTCTTCGTCAGCTGTAATGAGACGTTGATTAGCATCCTGTAGAATATGAAACCAGCATCGTCCAATAAGAGTTGTCTACCGAGATATAGGATCCATTAAACAACAAGTAGTATGATTTAGGGCCGTATCATGCATGGGGCATGGCGGGATATATAATCGATCTAACATGGCCCCAACTAGCAGCTAGTAGGGACAGCCTGAAAGAGGTTTGCATACAGCCAAGCAGTAGGTGCCTATGCTTTCATGATGCTGCCAACCATCGTTTTCTGGTTATGTTGATTGGATGGACTTTGCCTCTGCACCATACGTCGCTCTCTTTTTTCTTGTACAAGAGAGAAAATTAATTATCAACAAGTATATTAATTAAAAGCTAGCTGTCGCTATGCAATGGCTTGGGCTACATACTTTGAACAATGTACTACCCCTGTATAACTCTATTCACACCTCTGGTGTGAACCTTTTGAATGAATTTCAGGTGGGGAAGTTTCCCACCCCCGGTGATTGTTCAAAAAAAAAAAAAAAAAAAAAAAAAAAAAAAAAAAAAAACTAGCTGTCGCATGTCATCTTGGAATTCTTAGACCGAAAAAGATTATCA
Organism: Eragrostis curvula; assembly: GCA_007726485.1. NCBI lineage: Eukaryota > Viridiplantae > Streptophyta > Magnoliopsida > Poales > Poaceae > Eragrostis > Eragrostis curvula. Next base: position 55,355,228 of record CM017441.1, read on the forward strand.
GCCTGTTCGGCAGGCTGCAGCTGCGGCTGCAGAAAAATAACTGCGAACACTGTAACTGCTGCTGAAGAAATAACTGCGAACACTGTAGCTGCTGCTGCTGCCGCTTGCTGCAAAATCTCCAACCGAACAGGCTGTATATTGCCCGTTCGTATATACACTGAGAGCTGCTCGTACCTACCACAGGTGAGGGGGACGATGTACAGTACAAGTAAAAAAAATATCGTTGTGCTCCTCGTGTATGAATTTAATAATGAATCTGTACTCCATCGTCAAATTTGAGAGATGATGTGGTATGGGCGTGTTGTTGTTGCAGCAGCCGATAAATGCAACTCTGTTCCCCTTGCCAAAAAAATAAATAAAATGCAACTCTGTTCGGACGTGGAGGAAACCGTCCTGAGTGTAGCAGTACAAAAGTAAACTTGACAATTGTGAGTAGTACTATCAGATAAGCAGCGGTTTCAATTGGTTGTTCATGTGCAGATTTCAAATGATGAAACTGGAAGTTTCCTATATGTCCCGTAAGATAAACTCAAATTCTACGGCATTGTAGTCGTCATTGGTACAATTCATAGAAGAAAACAGAAGCCTTTCATACCTTTGTTTTTTACTCATCAACGGCAGTACAATTCATCAGAAATAGTAGAGAAGAGGGAGTTGCATCAAATGAATCACAAGACTAGAAGTGTTCTCCCCAAAATCCCATCCATGGAAGGGAAACATATAATTCGTGAAACGTGAAACAGGGCCGACTCCAGAAAAAGTTTACTGCTATCTTTGTGGGTGTGCGTGGAGGAAGGAATGAATAGGACCAGGGGCGTGAAGCACAAGCACAGGTACAGGTGGACCAGGGCATATCCTGCTCGCTAGCAGTCGTGCAAGTACTTGCAATGCAATCAAAAGGATAAGTAAGATAGATGGGGACCTTTTACAGTCTGGAGCATGAGGAACACGTTTGTTCTGTTGTTTGTTTTCCCTTGCCCTGCCCCTGCCCCTGCCTAGTACAGTAGAAAGAAGAGTGCAGGCAGTTACATGCAGGTGATGGATGAGCTGCCAAAGCAAAGAAAGAAAGAGCCATCACCAAAGTATCCTGCTAGGAAGGGGGTTGTGATGAGTTGACAACAATGATTTCCTGGTTGATTCATTCGTTTCCCACGATTCCATCAATTAATTATTAAGCCATCCATCTCTATAATTAACGAGTTCCCTTCCGTTCCCTGTTGGTGAGCGACTGACTACACAGAAACAAACGCAGCTGCAGCTAACAGCTTTGCAGTTGCGGGATATTAAAGGCGGAGGCAGCCCATGTCCTCCTCCTCATCCTCATCAGATCAGGGCTCAAGCAGCAGCAGCAGCAGTAGGTCGAATTCTCTGGTCGGGGATACAATGATGGAGGTGGAGAAGCCGTGGGAGTTCAAGGAGGAGGTGGACATCATGGAAGAGGAGGAGGAAGACGCCGGGGCCCTGCACACCAGGGAGCGCAAGAACAAGGCGGCGGACCACCATGGAAACGGACAGCCACCTCAAGAGGAAGGGAGGGACGATGAGGAGCAGAAGCAGAACGTCTTCTTCGATTCAACCAATGGTATGTCCGGAGTCCCTACCTATATACATCTCGCTTGTGTTTCCTGAAACGTCAAAGAATTGGAGGGTCCCTTCCCTTTGCTTATCACTTTCTTTGTGTTTCTCTTCTTCTTTCTCCTGGTCCGTCCGTGCACTCAACTTCCTGTGTTCGTTATTTGCGCTAGCAACTTCGTCTTTGGTCCGCTTTCTGGTTGGACCTACCCTGTTGGCGCCAAGTGTTGCCAAAATTACACAACAACTGGACCAGAATGCGCTGTTGTTTGGATGAAATTTGGAAAATTTACGGCTCCTGTTTTTCTTTTTATTTTTCTTTTATTTTAAAAATATAAAAAAGGAAAAGTGGAGGGAAAAATAGAACAATTGCAGTAACATTGGGGGGGGGGGGGGGCGGCACATTCTAGGTACGGAAGAGGGCAAGATAGAGATGTTAGCAACAAGGCAAACATCCACCGCCGAATCTTTTTGAATAGATTTAGGTTCCATGTCCCTTTCCTCTCCAATTAACTGGTCCATTTGGCTTGTCCCCCCGATTGAGTGGGATTGCAGATTTGATGGATAACATAGCTGCCCACAGACTTTATGTGGACGATGACTCGAGTCGAGCCTCCTTGGTTAGTCTGCCCAGTTATTCGGCGCATTATACAACTCACACCCTCGTTTTGTTCAGTTCTCGAGCATGGCCTGGATAATTCGTAGGATGCTATTCTTTCCTTGTCTTTGGGAGAGAAATATCTGAGCTTGTGGGCGCTCAAAGGTTAAATTTTCAGCCCATTCCAAATCGATATTCAAAGGTTGTAAGAGATTTTGCTTAGGTGGTTTCTATGCTTTTTCGTTGAGTGTGGCACTATAATTCAGTGGTTAACTGTAGGCGATGACTAATCTGCTGCTTAATCATACACTGTCTATCTTCTTCTAAGGCACCTGATCAAACATTAGCTGTGCTTAATTACTCCTGGAATCTAATGTTCATTTAATGTGTATGAAATTACATCAAAACCTTAATTGCATATTATAATTTGGAACCATCTTAATAGATTGAACAATCATGTCACAACAAAAACGATTTGCTATAGCGCATTTGAATGCATAGATAAAATCTTGCAGTCACAGCACAAGAACAGAATTTAGAGCACCCCCCTTTCGTAAGTTGAGCGTAAAATTACCTTTCTATTTCTTGGCTGAAGGTCTATGGAAGTGCCGGCACTGCGATTGGACATACCGGTTCAGTAGTCCATCCACAGATGATATCCTGAACCATCAGGGCTATTGCCGAATTGCAAGGAATCTTGAGTTGTTAGTTCGGAACGAGCAGTTTTATTATTCATCAGGCAAAGGTTAGTGTTAAGTACGTAGGATCACAATGCATAGCTTCTCAAACTTTCTCTGACTTCAAAAATGATAAGGATTTCCTTCAAAAAGAAGAAGTCCACATTCAGCACCAAGTAGCCTGCAGAGGCTTCCATTTTGTGTTCTACTTGCGTTCAGCTAGTTCATCTATCAAACCAGTGAGTGTGGTTTGATTTGTTTGCATGTTTTGTTGTCTTTTGTCAAGGTCTTGCTGCAGAAAATATATTCACATGGAAAAAGGTATAGCTTCAGAACGTTTAAACTTATAGTGACACCATTTTACTTTCGTTTTCAGTTTCAGATAATGTCACCGAATCAAGTGCTGAACAAGAAGTCACCGAAGCGGTAGAACCCGCTGACGAAAAGGAAAATAGTAATGACAGCGCCAAAGTCAAAGACCTTGATAAACAGGAAAATTTAGATGATAAAAAAGATAATCAAAATCCAAGTAATGGCGAGTTGAAAAATGGGTCACACTCAAATGGTGTGCATGAAGCCTCCAGCAGCAATGAAACAGTGATTATTGCAGATGGAGAAGCAGGGCTCAAACTGATAGCAACCATTGGCGAGAGCGCAACTACCTTGATGAACTTGAGTGGGGCTCTTGACATTTCCAATAGTATTACGAATAGAACTCAAGTTCATGAAATTGAAGTTGAGAAGGATGAAAATGTCATAAAGGGCAAGGTGAAGATTGAAGAGTACGATCTTGAGAAAATTTTGGATGAACAAGAAACACATGACCTGTTCTGTCCCAATTGCAAATCCTGCATAACCCGAAGGGTGATTCTGCGGAAGAGAAAGAGGACAGTAAATCAGGCTTCAGGTGATGAACCATCAAAAAAACCACAAATTGCAGATCCTTCTGCCGACGCTTCAAACCAAACTGCTGCTGAAAGACGTGATCGAGACGCACCAGAAGTATTCAGATGTTTATCATGCTTCACCTTCTTCACTCCGACAGGTATTGTTTCGTTTGACTGGCTTCTGCGTATTATATGCTTCCATCCGATTAGCTAACAACCTGACTAACATTTACACCTGAAGACTTTCAAATCATTTTCTTTTTTTCCAGACGCGTAATTTCAGCATCAGTAAACTTACACTTACAATTGTTTTTTAAGGGACATACAGTATACTTATACCTACAGTTTTGGATCTACAAATAGCATACATGAATTTCTTCTGTAGTTTGAGATATGTAATGATCATACATAGTTAGAGAACTTAGTTTCCTTTACTGTACAAGAAGCAAAACTGAAAATCTCGCATGATTCAGATATTCATAACATTTAGATAGAGTTTTTTGAGGAACTGATGTAGGTATTCATTGAGTTATCCTTTTGTTTCAAGTATACCTTCCTAGTTTATTAGGAAAAAAACACTAATCACAATTTCATGTAACTGTGCTTCTACAGTTGTTAATCGAAGCCTTAATTTCAAGTGGATCGGTTTAACTTATTTTCTTTTCACCAGGCTATGGTTTTAACATATTCCGTATATTTGGAAGAAGGGATGTGAACCAACAACAGGTCCATGATCCGTCTACTTCACATCAAACTGAAAATTGTGGAAGCTGGCTTCTTTCTTGTTTCCCGACACTGGACAGTCCAAAAACATCAGATGCAGGTACATAAGTAATACTATGGACATTTACTTTTTGGTGCTATGATAGTTCCTCGACTAAGGACATTGGTCTAAACAAACATACTACTGAACTCTCTAATCTGAAAGGTAGTAAGTTACTGTTAAAGCTTCTGAACATTTAATGCAGGTCCAACTAAGGAGCCAGCAAGTGGCTCACAGAGCACCGATCATAAAATTTCATCGGTTGAAGACACCACAGCGTCTGCACATGGTCATACTACTTATGAAGAAACAGAACAACTGAAGAAACCATTACCTGCTGGATCATCTTCCGTGGTCCAAACAGCAGTAACAGTTAACCCATCGTCAACTACGACCAGCACAACGGTCTCCTGGCAAAGCATAACAGGTAAGATTTCATCAAAGGCTAATATCTATGAAATAATAATAAAATAAAAATATTTCGGATTGACATAGAATAATTTTGTTAGAAAGCACTAGCAATGAATATACTAGCAGGGTTGTGCCAGTAGAGCTGGCCTTATCTTTTTCTTCTTGGAAAAACTCCATTTTCCATCCCTAAACAATCCTCTTTGTCCGTGTAGCAGCCCAAACAAAAGGTTGACTATTAAGCCCCTAAACAATTCATAACACACCCCCCCCCCCCCCCCCCCCCCCAAACCCGGTTTAGACGTGGAGGCGATTTTGTTTTGAATCTCGCACCCTAGACATGCCATCCTGGACAAAACGAAGAAAACAAAAGGGGGCAGAGTCAACCCTTGTTCTTGATTGCAGAGTCGTCGAATGCAGTAGATTGGGTGGTTGAGTGTCGTGCATATTGATCACTGCAGAAACATTTCAGCTTATTAGCAGAGACTTGCATTTGTTCCACCTCTGTGGCATCTCTTCCATTCCTTCAACCATTGAATTAGCCTGAGATCAATAGCAAGCGTAGCCTAGACCAATTAAAGCTTTGCCACCAATGCAGCTAGATAGAAACGGAGACAAAATCCAACCAAATTGCCAAGAGGACTTTGTCAATTGCTGTGAAAAAGAGTGACAAAAAAGTGCAAACCTCTTATTCAGGATTCATGCCGGCAAAGATAGGGCAGATGGTAACTGGGCAACCAGACGTAGGACCCCAAGAGCAAATTCCTCTCTCAAAGCCTGCTAGTACTGCTGTGACTGATGTCATTCACCCGTATCATAAAGAAGGTAGGTATGATAATTTTATATGAATTATTTCCATAGAATATGCATTCTGACATTGGTAATTTTAATTTTTTATACAGATATTCGACAAAACACAACAGTAGTCTCCTCTGACAAAAACTCATTTTTCAACCCAGAATTTTTTGGATCCGAAGTTAAATTCCCAGTATCTGGTGGATCTGAAGCAGGTGGATTTGAAGTTAAATTCCCAGCTACAAGCCCAACCAAAGTTGTACCAGGTGTGGTGTATTTTCTTATCAGATATCTCACACACTATTTCTAGGCTCCTTTCAGAAAGTATCTCTCTTCAGCAAATAAAAATGGTAGTAACTATTCCAAATATTATCTGTCTTTGTAAATCGAAAAATAATACAGAACAAAACAATAGAAGTCCTGAAGAAGTATGATTCCCGAGACATTTCTTCCCTATTTATGTGTCATTTGAGATGACTTTGTTTATACGGTAAATGATGATGACATGGCCCCAGCAGGAGACAACAATCTGAAGAGTCCGGAACCAACTCCAGTTATTACTCCACCAAATCAGTCCGATCATTTAACATTGCCTATCCTTCATGATGAAGTGCCAACACCAGTTCCTGCACCCGCTCAAAGGGATGAATGGGATATACTGAAAGCCATTGTGTACGGTGGCCTAGTAGAGTCAATCACAAGCCTCTCGGTGGTATCAGCAGCAGCAGCTAGTGGAGCCAAAACATGTAAGTTTCTTTCTTAATTTTTGTATCAAGGTGTCTAATTAATGAATGTTATTGTTTTCTTTTAGGAATGTAACGAATGGTATTGCTGGAATCTCAGCTTGCTAACGAAACCATGTTCTATATTTGCAGTGGATATATTCGTCCTCGGTATAGCAAACCTTATTGGTGGACTGCCCATCATTTTCCACAATGTAACATATTTTGCTTGGCTGAATTTCCCTCTCTCTCTCTCTCTCTCTCTCTCTCTCGCCCACCCCCCCCCACCCCCCCCCCCCCCCCCCCCCCCTATTTGTGACCATCACGCTTCTCGTGCTAACTGAAGTTTCCTTGTTGCAAACAGATTGCTGATCTTAGAACTATTGGAGGTGCGAATGAAAATGATGAGCGAGTGGGCCACTACTGGCAGCAGCTTGGAAGGCGAACAAAATACCGGCTCCACATGGTCATAGCCATACTGTCATACATCCTGTTCGGGCTGCTACCACCAGTCATATACGGATTATCATTCAGGGAGAGCGACAACAGGGAGAACAAGATGATGGCTGTCGCAGCTGCATCACTTGCTTGCATTGCACTGCTAGCAATTGGGAAGGCGCATGTCAAGACTACCAGGACATACTTGACAACCCTCCTCTACTACCTGTCCGTCGGTTTCAGCGGTTCTGGGCTGTCATACGTCGCAGGCGTGCTGATCACAAGGCTGTTGGCGCATTTTGGTCTGATCGATCAGGGTGGATCGGCACCTACTGCTGCTCCTTCTCCTCCAGGTCTGTTATTACCTGACGCAATGGGCGCAGGGGCAACAGCCTGGGCTTCATACTGAGCCTGGAGTTCCTTTGATTTCATGGTCACTGGTGCGAAACAACACAAAATAGTCCAGGGCACAATCTCGGCACAAACGTTTGATTCTGCTTTTGTTTGGTACATAGAGTCCACTGAGTTTTGACGCTTGTCACAACACTCGCCACTCCTGTGTTCATTGAACTTCGTTTGTACCATAGCAACCTTGCTATCTTTATCTCCTTTTTTTTGTTGTCGGAATCAGGAACATATTATCAGTTTCATGTAAATTCACTCCTTTATCAGATCAGCTTTAGTTCGCATGAGCACATCAAAAGATGAGAAAATATAATCTAATACACCACTGAAAGGTGTCACAAACAAGCAATATGGTCATGTCGGGCTACGAGACGTTTGTCATCTGCACTAGACCCAGCTATACAGTTCACATTGCCTCCTATATACATATAAGTCCTGAAACCAGGAGAAAATTGGCAATGACGACTGAACAGAAAGACCAGATAGTGCGACTGGAAAACTGGTAGGTCATTTTCTCAACTTACCAGATGGAAACAGTACCAAGGCAACACCTATTGCTTTTGTGTGGGCTCTCCAGTCCAGTATGTCTTGACAGCCACGAGGATCTTCTCAGGGTTGAATGGCCCAGATTCGTGATCCATTATTTGACTCTTCCACCTCATGCCTTCAGATAGAGCTTGTACCTTCACCAGCACCTCCACGGTGTCCCTGATGATCACCGTCCCTTCAGGCCTTAAAATCCGGTCCATCTCCAACAGGATGTACGTTATGTCACACCTGCAATCACCACATCATTAGTATCTGCTTGCTTATGCCGGACATTTATGCGCAATAGACACCAGGAAAGAAACAAATCTACACGATTCATTTGACTATACAGAAAACCAGACATCTCCAACGAAACGAGTGCATGCATGAATGAAAGCTTCTAGATCGAAAATTGAAAAGCAAAGCTATTTCATTACCTATCCTGATAAGTACTGAATACTTTATCAGCATGGATGAGGTCATATGTCCTCGGGTACGTTGAGAAAGCCTCACACCAGTCCTGGTATGTTCCAATGAACCCTCGTTCATAAATAACACCGAGTGTGTCATGAGCAGAGCCTGCGGGCACCACGTTCATCACCCAAAGAGGATACTTCATCATTGCAGCTGCAAAGCCCGCCATGCCAGCATTCATGTCCATCACGTTCCTGTACCTCCCTTTGGCCAGTGGTGGAATCAATTTCTTGTAGTAATCCACTCTCTCTGACCACAACGTATTATCCGTTTGGAATTTCTCAGCAGTGAGGCCTGGAACTGAACCTCGAGTTATTCTTGGGGGAACAGAAAGTGCTCTTTTTGGCCATTTCTCAAGAGCTCCACCAGCAACTTCTCCTTTACTGTTCACCTCTGGAAGAGGAGATATGCAGGTGTCCATCTTCTTGTACCTAAATGTTAGCATTTGGATGAGCTGCCACCTAACACTTCACTCAAAGCACATAAAACGGAAGAAATCTTACCAAGCAGAATCCACATCATTGGTCTTGCAGATCTCTGGAGTCTCATGGACCTTCTTACTATCAATACATTCTATGTGGTTGATTGGTTTCTGCCATATAGCAAGGTCATCTTTCTCCACAACCTTCTTCCAGCAGAGGCGCTTTGCTAAGCCCTCAATCTCATCTTGCTCTTGCTTCAGGTCTTCTTCTGTCCTCTCCCACCCCTTTGAGTGCCTCTTCCAATGGATCGGAGGACCAGAGAGAATCCAGTAACCACCTGGTCTAAGAACTCTGTCTACTTCGATCAGATAGACACCATCTGTGTAGAACAACCATGAGAGTTATTCGATTTGCGTTCAATTTAATGTACCAAAAAAACATAAGGTAAAGCGACACAGCAAAACTTTACCAAGCTTGTTCCATGGGATCAAACATCTAGAGCAGTGTGCCATGTCAAATGCTCTAGCAGGATATGGAATTCTTTCGGTCCCCATCACACCAATCATGGCCGGGACCCCGCGCTCCAACGCAAACTGCACCTGTGCCTCATGCGAATCCCTTGGTGCAAATGACATAGTGATTATATTCCTCTTCATAAGATAAGCACCCCAACTTGCGACCTAACAATAGAAAAAAAATACTATCATCCCCAAACCCTGAAATCTTCAAAGGAACACACAATAACTAAGAAACTGATCAAGTTGCTCACCCCACATCCGGTATCAAGGGCAGTTCTGATGTTCCCATCAGTCAATGGTACAAGAGCATTGATGTCATCAATATAAGCATCAGCGCCATGTGGGAACATTGTGCCACCACCAGGGAATCTAAAGTGGTCTCCTTCAACTTGAATCCAGTTCTGAACGGCCTTCTCAATGCTCAGCTCTCGATGAGGAATGTTGTCATACCAAGCATAATCCCGACTTTGCGGCCACTTGAAGGGGTTCTTATATCCCGGAGGTGCAGGAATCAAGCAGCGGAACAGCTCCTCTTTCTTAGGGCAATGCCTCTCTCTGTACTGCATCATAATCTTTGGAAATTTCCTTGCCCTCCTTGGATCTTGGCAAGGGGTATAATCACTATATTTGAGCTGGCAAGGTGGGAATTTCTCCACCGCAAGCGATGACTCATTGAAGCCCACCTGGTGGTGGGCATGGAAATCCAGGGGAGCACCAGATGATCGCACTGAAGTTCCACTGGAGGCACGTGAAACAGCACCGTCGCACCGGATTTCAGTGTTTATAAAGGATGGTTTTATGCTATTTGAGGTTCCTTGCCAAGCACCAAGAATGTATGATGTAACACATAGTCCAATAACGCATATCGTTAATGTTACGCGCATCCTTTGGAATTCTGGCAGGCGGACCTTGGGAGATCCATCTTGTTCTTTTGCCATTAGACCTGCAATGCAAGATATTGGAACTCAGCACAGGACAGTACTAGAATATTTCATATGTCAGGAAATTTATCAATTCACAGCCATCCTATATATGAAAAGTAAAACATTTCCAGAAGGGAAGTTGGCAAATTATTTAATTATTTTTACTATAAGTTGGCAACTTAATTTACGTGCTGAGGCTGGAATTCAAAAAGCAAGATTCAGAAGCAACTCATATTCCCCAATTCCTAAACAAGAATGTCAGCAGCAGAAAGCGGTTTCCCTGTGCCCTCATCACCCTTCACTCCCAATGCTGCTATAAAAGAGGCATAAATCGCAGAGCAAATGCAATGACGAAAAGTAGAAGAGAACCCTTGCGGCACGGGGACAGGGTATAAATCAGGTAGGAATAAGGAAAGTTAGCCCTTTTGTTCCTAAAGAGTTGAGAGCCCCGAATCGAAGGAAGGTGATGTGAGGAAAACCCCAGAAACTAAGAAGACTTTGTGTCCTTAAATTTCCTCATCCGCCTCCACTCTTATTGCAGATCGCCGAAGAGGGGGAGAAAATCTCATATTTTGGGTTGTTCGTCTTATAGAAAGGCAGGGCGGGGCGGAGCGGAGCGGAGCAGAGGAACAAAAATCTCATCTTTCGGACGGGATTGACTCCCTAACGTCGATCTCCTCTCAGTAGAGTAGCCCGGCAAGAATCATACGAAAAGAGCTGAGGTTGGAATCTTGGTTTCGGTGACGGTAGTGTGATGAACAAGATGGATGATTTCACTGAAAGAAAGAGATTAAGAAATCTGACCTTGGACGGAGGTGGCCGGCGCCGGAGAGTGAGAGGAATAGGAGGCAGTGAGTGAAGCAGCTGCGCACTCCCCACCCCCAGACCAGAAGCCGCACAGCCGCCGCCACACGCGAGAAAAGAGTGAAGAGACGGTTGAGCACAGCGGAAGGAGAGGGGAAAGTCCTTCGTCAGTGTTTGAACGGCTACATCCGTCCGTTGATCTGATCTGGATTATTCCGTGGGCAAAGAAGGAATGTTTTTGGTTGCCTGGGCCTGGATCATCAAAATCTTCTGACAAAAAAGATTATTATTAGGGGGAGGTTATCGCGCGTCCCTACGCGCGATACGGTATCGCGCGTACTTCCCTGTGATCGACACGTGTCCCAACATCATCTTCTTCCTCCCGACCGCCTCCCCCGCCCTGGCGCACCGCCGCCCCCGCAGCTCCGGCGCCGTCCCGGGCGCTGTCGCCGCCCGCCGCACCGACCCCTCCGCCGCCTCGTCGCGCCACCCGTCGCTAACTCGTCGCGATTTGACGCCCCCACCACCTACCCTGCCCACCGCCAGCCTGCCGCCCGCGGCTCCGGCGGCGCCACCGCCGGGTCGCGGCCGTCGCCCCCCGAACCCTCCCTTCTATGTCTGGCGACGGTGATGGTCCCCCGGCCCCTCTCGACAACCTCATACCCTAACCCTGCCGCTCTCCCCCACTTCCGGCAACGCGGCGGCGCCCTCACCGCCGCGCCGCGCCGCCCGCCCTCGGCCGGCCGCTCGCCTCGCTCGCCGCCCCTCACTATTGGGCTGCCGCACGGTACGGGCGCTCTATGCGCGATAGACTTTCCGTTATTATTACCCCTACTAATAATTCTAACCATGTGAGTCAAGGTTAGTAAAATGCTGCTTGAGAGGCCCATTACATGCTGTTGGGTGCAGGCAGGCCCAAAGATCCGTTCACACGGGCCTTGCTATATACCGTCGTCATGCATTCATGCTCATCTTAAAAAATTGAAACGAAAGTGAAAGGGGTATTGGTCTAGTGGTTAAGGCTCCCGAGTAACATCTTTGAGGTCTTAGGTTCGACTCCCGGTGGGAGCGAATTTTCTAGAATTTAACGGCATTTGTGCTTTCAGCGGTAGGCGATGTTGCCGTCGATAGCGAGGCGCCAATGGTGACTTCGTCAATCTGGAGGATTTGCCGGCTCAGTCTTCGAAGATGCTCATAGAGGTAGGGTTTGCATATGCGCGTTCATAGGGATGAGTGTGCGTGCGTTGTGAGTGTCTGAGTTGTACTGTGTAATTAAAAAAAAAGAAAAAAAAAAGAAAATTGAAACGAAAATAAAGCACAAATGGTATACTTCATCCAATTTTTCACGTGTGACGACCGTTGGTTCTATAATTGTTTGGTTGGTCAATGATCACAGCACCAGCAGCGGCAGCCATTGGAGGCATATCCAAACAAACCCACTCACTCGTGGCAACAAATACAACAATCCTGCTCTCTATTATCAGTTGTTGGCTTTGCCTCCATTTTGATGTGAGTGTGACTTGCCGCCACCCAACAACTATGCACTGTCACAGCAGCTATCCACTCACTCCCCTAGCTAAAATAGAGGGATAAATAGAGAGAGACAGAGCAGCAGAGAGAGCGGGAAGAAGACGGTAATGGCGATCTTGAAGAGGTGGCTGGCGCTGCTCGTGCTCGCCGTGCTCATGTTCACGGCCACCGCTGCCGTGGCGCCGGTGAAGAAGCATCATCATCATCTGCTGCACCACCGCAGGAGCAAGCAGCACCACAGTCAGCTTCCGCGCAAGCATCGCCACTCCAGCCATGCCCTTCACCACCGCCACGCTCACATCTAAGCTTGCTTCCTTGGATATGGATTTGCCTTCAACTTGTCGTTTCGATCGACTACTATCGTCTGTGCTTATATATGTCTATTGAGTAGTACAGTACGTCCTATGGAATCAGTTTGCTTTGGTTTGTTTGATTTCTGCGTCATGTGAATTAATGTTTGTATGGTATCAGTCAGTTTTCATGGAATGAATTCAGCACTCCGTTCGTTGTTGTTGCCATGATATTCAGAATGCAGGGCGTTCAATTCCATCCGGTTAATCATTTTGTCCACCCAAACCCATGTGTAAAGCATAACATTGTCCGATTCGATTAACCAAGGTACTAATTACATGTCATGGTCAAATGAAAACTTGGTTTCCAGCTTCTACGGTACCCAGGAATTGAACCAACAAAGTTGTGTAGTACTAACTTCTCACCTCTCGTGAAAAACAAACTGAAATACAGAGACCGGAAAATGGTTCATTTATTTTTGGCAAGCAGTTCGAGAAACAAAACTCGCAGCTGATAGGAACGTATTCAAATAAACGAAATCAATGAAAAAAAAATGTAAGACGTTGATCAACAGAGTTGTAGGAGAGGATGTCCACCTGGCCCCAATCAAGCAGCCTCACAGAAAGAAATAGTGCCAGGCTTTTGGATCGAGAACCGGGAGTGGGTGTGTTCGGCGTTTTAGAGTCTAAAATTTAGAGGGGTTTAAACACAAAGAATCTTGTCTTAAATAAAGTTTAATTACAAAACTAACTGCAGAACCCCCCCTCTAAATCGCGAGACGAATTTAACGAGGGTAGTTAAGCCGTGATTAGACGATATTTACTGTAGCATCACTGTAGCAAAACATAGATTAATTAGGCTCATTAGATTCGTCTCGTAAAGATGTACCCATCTGTAAAAAGGTTTTGTCATTAGACTTTATTTAATACTCCTAAATAATAAGATTCTCTTTAGAGTTAAATTTTAGAGGGGTCTAAACGGTGAAACGAACACACCCTTAATGTCCGAGCAGCACAACGACTCCGATGCCATGAGAGACGTAGTATCTCGGCAAAGGGTAACCTGCCTTCTTGCTCGATCTGTTCTAAAACATTAATTTCAACTATCTCTTCCTTTCATTGCACACTAATGGTCGAACCTTCTTTTTTTTTTGAGAAAAAAAGAGAGAAAAGAATCTAAACCAAACAATTCATTCTATCGTACCCAGGAAACCAAAGGCATGCAACACGAAGAACAGAAACGATTACAAAGTTCGGTCCCATATAATTCCAAGCTCAAGAAATCGCAGGCAGAGATCTACGAGCAGAAGAACCTTCCCTTCCAGGCCGTAACGATGAAGATCGATAGACAAGAAGAAGAGATGTCTGGAGCGAGCCTTCCGGGAGGTGGAGGATGAAGGAATGGATGACAGTCTTGGAGAATCCGCGATGAGAGAAAGCAGCTAGATATTTATCGGAAAAAGCTGTAGGGGTGTGCCAAAGAAAAAGTTGTTATAGGACCCATCTCTCTCCCGATTTATTCGTGCCCAATTTACGCAAAATGGTTACGCTTGAGACCCGTCAGTCCGTTAAGAAGTTTCACTCCAGGGCCCAGATGTCAGTGATCTGCTGCTCCAATTCAAATTATGTTTTTTTTAGCAAACGGATTCAAATTATGTTACTACCTACCATCACGTTTGAATGCATAACCAAATGGATTTCTTGCTGAAAATAATGCTACTCGAGCATGTATACGTTGAGTAACCATCAAGTTTCATGTACAAACATATGTGCTACTGTGCTACCTTCTATTTACCAGCTCCATATTCTGTGTCTTGGATTTGTTGGCAATGAAATGCAGCATCCATCAATCATATTTCTATCCCAAGCCTTCCTCCAGATCTCGGAATTTACAGTCGAACTATTACTATGCTAGTCCGCGGATATACTATATACTGCTTGGAACAGGACAGAGCTAGAGGCTCAAGGTTTCCTGTAGATCAACTTGCAAAACCATTGACGAGCGATCAAGCAAAAAGCAGCAACATCTCCCATCCAATCTACTGTGCTTTTTCCCAATAATGGAAACTTTAAGACCTAATTACCAGGTTCTTTATCAGCCTACAGAAGCACAAAAAAGAAGTTTTTAGACAAGAAGGTCCACACCAGAAAAAATTAAATCGTAGACAAACCCTTCCAGGAGTATTCATCACCCAAGACAATTGAGAATCTATGCTTAGAATTGGAAAAACATCCTTTTGTAGTGCCATCAAGAAACCCGATTTGAGGACAAAAGATCAGCACGTTCTACCTTGTTCTGTCTTCTCTTCCAACAAACTGTCCCAACGGCTTTTCAAGATCTCATATGCCTCTGAACATGGAAGCGCAATCACGCTTGAGCCACCATCAGTTGGAATCTCGATGACCAGTCCGAGCCGCAGCAGTGTCTCCATAGCTTTGTCAATTGGCATCTCAATCTGCGAGATAGTTGAAAACCCATTACACCACGGTCTAATGGAAAACTAGAGAACACAAGCATGTATTGATGTTCACCTTCGCCTTAAATTTCTCGTACATAAACTTCTCGCAGATATCTCTGATGCTTGCACGAGATGACATCTGCATAGAAAATGGTATAGTAATGTAGGAGCGGCGTCAGAGTACAAAGACCAAACATGTCATACCTGATACTTCTTTCTGCAGAGTAGCATAGCATATGCTAGAAGTGCTTCTTTATACTGCAGATAAGCAAATTAAGGTCATTATTTGGTCAAGCATCAAACAAAAATTACTATTTGTGGTTTCTTTGTTCATTGAATCTAACCTGTTGTTGCTCAGAAGCATCGAGAAGAAAGTAAACTGAACCGAACCCACTTGCTAATGTTTTCTCATATAGTGTCTTATTGACCAGAAGCTGGAAAAGAATATGGTCAAATGAATGACCAAACTGTAAACAGGAAATAATGTAAATGATTTACCTGGTATCTATCCCGAGTCTGTTTGTATCCCAGTGCCACACGGAAAACAAGTATCAAAAGTGCAGTAGTAGCAACTATATCAAGAAGAAATGCTGACCTGCATTACCATAGAAGCAAAGATATATTACCATGTTAAACATACAGGAGTTCTATAAAATACTGATATATATTACATACTTACGGAGATGAGGCTAAACTTTCAAATTTGTAGTTGACGACGTATGCCAACAACCCTACGACAGTAGCAATATCCAACCTTACCTACAGTTAAATGAAAATTATCAATCAAACCTAAATGCACAAAAGTTAAAAAAATCATTGTATAATTTTACATCACTATATTGGGGCAGTAGCAAATAAAAAAAGGGATGGAGAATTACCGTATCTAGGATGCGGAAAGATAACTTTTTGTGAGGAAAAACCACCTGCAGATAAAATTCAGATTGTTAGCTACATGCAACCTATATGCTTTAAACGGTGCGGAAGTTCTTACAGACTGAAGTTTTTTGGCTAATTTTTCCATACAAAGATGTGAGATAGCTAAGCGTTCAAAACTCGAAACATGCCCATCTAACTATAACAAGGCAAATGGAATGAAATCTAATAAAAAGGAGAGGAATGTATTTTCTTTTCCAAAGGAATCAGAAACACAGGCACTTACTGGCAGATCTGGGATGGGAATTCTCTCATATATTTTCAGTTGAAGGGGCAGCATCTCGTCTTTATCCTTCACTTCACTTTGAGCAGCCTCATCGGTATAAAGTAGGATCAGTTCCTGGAATGCTGGTTCCTGGTAAAAAGAAGTTATGCATCATGTCTGAAATAATCTAATTCAAAGCACGACTTGTACAAAGTACTATACTTGTAGTTTGTTGGACCCAATGAAACAAGACGTACTATGTACAAACAGAATTACAGAAAAATTATCTGAATATCGGTTCTCTATCCATGGGACCATGATAGTAAAACAAATATTTCTGATTATTTGCAACAAAGGCTGTGCTCATAGTCTAAAGCAGATGCGCCATGGCTTCCGGGGCCGTACGGCATTCTGGACTACGTGGCCGCCTCCCTGCCTGCGCGGGCAGCTGACGGCAGGCACTGCAAATCGGGAAGGCGTCGGCTTCGCTGCGTCCTCGCATGCTGACGGCCATCTCGGGCTCCTATATATGCCACGTCTGAGCTGCTCTTTGCTCATTTGTTTCGCTAGTTCAAGGCACCTTGTAGCCATATGTTAGTTTAGCATGCACTCGGGGTACGTTTGATGTTGGATTTTGGGCACTTGATCAACCAGCAATTCAGTTTAAAAGCCTACTGTTCCATCTGCTTAACACAATATGAGGACATCTACATCAGTAAGAATCCAGTGTCCAGAAATCAACTTCCTACATACCTGAAGGGTAGACCTCCCAAACAAAATACGAAACGAAGTTTTCACTATCTCCCAAACATTGTTGTCACAAGATTCTCTGCTTGCTGGCTCCCATATATTTGCAAGGGTAATTCTCGGTAGAAAATTTGGTCTGAATGGAAAACCAGAATATACTTTAATTCCTAATAATAAGACTAATTAACATGCGAAACAGCCTTCAAACACAATTTTTTGAGAAACAATGTAATTTTCATGGTAGAGAACTTCTTTCCAGAATTATTTAAAGAAAGAAGGGAACAATAATATTAACGGGGGCTTGGAAAGATATGCGCAATATAACAGTTAAATGTGGACCCTAGCTACTCTTGGGGAACCCTTTGTTTTGGGAAAATCTTGGTCATAACATTCTTACGCAACATTTGTCCAGATCCTTGGCAGCACTAGTCTGGACAGTACGAGTAAATCTTACTAGGAGTCTTACCTCACATAACCCTCAAGATGTTTGGTTTCAACATCCGGTTTTACTGTTGCTTCTGGCAGCGAAGGGATCAATCCAGTCCATGCTAGCAACCTTCTTAGCAGCCTGCCACGTGGACCCACAGGTGACAGAATTCCTTCATAGCGTAAGACTGCCTTTTGTGCAGCAATCCAAATAGGAACATCAGCATTGGGTAACTGATCAGACTGAAGTTTCTCCCATGAAGAGTTCTCTATCAACAATAGTGAATTATCTGCATAAGTTTGCTCTTTGAGCCAAAGTTTTAATTTGTCGATCCATATCTGAACTCCCTGGTTCCCTGTTGATCTTTTTAATGCCTGCCATGAACTAAAATAATTACATACAATTAGCTAAAAGTTGTTAGGTTCATGCAAAACCATAGAAGAAAGATATGAATGCTAATCGATATATGCATATTGTCTAGACATGATGAAAAATGTAGTTTTCAGTATTCAGCATAGTTTGGCTAGAACAGTCTAAGAGGCAATACAGGAGCAGTAACAATATTGCTTTTCGGTCTCCTAATTAGAGTGGTACAAGACTACAAGTTGATGTAGCGTTAAGGCTTGAGATAAATATCACTAATTTCGGCACTGCAACAGTAATTACAACTCTTCTGGTCTTGACTACAATAAACTACATATAGAAGCTAGTTTTGAATGCCGCCCTCGTTACTGGATTATGATTTTGAATGTCGGATCAGAAAGATACAAGGAAGAGGTCACGGTGACAATGTAGATATATGCACATAGCAAGGCAAAAAGATTGACTGACCTCATTAAGCCACTTCCCGGGCTTTTTCAATGGTCTAGAGAGGCTGAAGAAAATACGTTGTAAGAGTTTTGATTGCAGGTAATCAAGTTTCTCAACTAATAGTAGCCCTTTCTGCCTCTCAGTTGCATACCCACGCCTGAAAATGTCAAGAAGAGTTTTATCCAGGGAGTTGCTGCCGTAGATGAGTGAGCATCAACAAAGAGGTACCTGAATATTATTGCGTTCGATTGAGCAGCCTTCTTCCAATCAACATAAATGGGCAACGTCAAGAGGTAATCAGTGTTGAGGGCGTATGTCAAGAGCAGATCTTGTGCGGAGAGTTCTTCGAACTGAGCATTGCGCAGAAGTTTCATGAAGGAACGCTGGAACTGAGTTGCAAAGGCAGCTCTTTTTTTTGGTTCCCCAGAAACAACAAGCAATCATTATTAAGCATTAGGAAGATGACACAGTAGTCGGGTGCATTTAATTAACTCGTACTAGTAGAATTTGTTGCTTGTAGTAGTACCTGGTCTGGGAATCAGGATCCGGGGATAATCCGAGCAGAGTTCTCAAACCCAAGCTTCTTGTAAGGAACAATGTCCCGTCTTCTTGGGTGATGCCGAAAAAGCCAGAGGTCTTGCCATTGACTACGGCCTCGCCATCCTCATCAGAGGCGCTGCCACTCTCCTCCTCTTGCTGCTGGTGCTGCTGCTTGGAAAGCATGTAGTAGGTGCGCATCTCTTCGAGCATCTGCTTGTGCTCGGCGTGGAGGACAGCGTCCAAGCTCCTTGCGAAGCGCTTGAATTCCGCAGCGGCATCCTCGTCGGAGAAGAGGGGGAGGATGGCGTCGAGGAGGGCGGCCTTGGGGATGGCGATGTAGCGCTGGCGCGGGACGTGGATGCCGGAGATGCCTTTCCGATCTGGTTCCGGCCCCAGTTCCTCGTAAGACTCATCTTGCTGTTCCTCGGCATCGTCCGTGGCGGCCACGCCGTCGACGCCGGCGCTCCATGGATCGGAGTCGGAGCGGAGGGGCTCCTGGAATTGGACGGCGGAGAGTTTAGAGGAAGACGCGACGGAGCAGCGTGCGGCTGCGGAGGTCGACCAGCCGAAGGAGGCCGGCGGCGCCGCGGGGAAGGGAAGTTGGATGGCGGCGGCGCCGGGGTTGGCGCGCAGGAGGAGCATCGCCATGGCGCGAGCGAAGAACGTTGGTTGAGTGGCGGTGATGAGTCGGATAACGAACGTCCCTCCCGGGCCACGTGGCACCTTCGTCTCGTCTCTTCATTGGGGATGGGCCGGCCCAGGCTCCGGCCCATGTAATAACGAAAGAAGCCCACGGATGGACTTGGCCGCGCTGCACACACGACGACAGGCGCCGCCGCTTCTCTCTCAGACGAGACGATACGGGACGGCGGTGGCATCTCCGTCTCCGGCGACGCACTGGTATGCTCCTGCTTCGATCCCTCTCTCTTTCGTTTTGCTTTGCCTTGCTTCGCTGTTAGAGTCCATGACTGCATCCATTTGACTCCCATGCCGCGCTGCCTCCGTCCCCAGCACCAACACCCTGCTAGGTCTCGATTCCCCTCCCGTCGTGCCGTCCGCCGCGCTTGCGCTCCGCCAGTTGACGCCGGCACGTCGGAGCCGAGCCAGCGCCGGAAATGCCCTCTTCCTTTCCTTGATCCAATTTTCGTTAGTATTTGGGAATTAGCCTTTCCAAATTATATGGAAGATCCAATTATACCACAGGCACCTATCTGGATCTGCCACTGCCCACTACAGTCTTCATAGTGTATCAGGTTGTTATAGTACATCGTTACCATTAATAGGCACTATTTTGGTTACAATGAATAGACTACACTACAGAATTACCTATGTCATGTTTAATTTGATTGCAAATTCGCTAATTTGTAGCAACCTCAAAATGTCAAGGAAGCCGTCATCTCATTTCATCACTGCATTTGCTTACCTACACATGCAAAGCAAGCAGATTGTTTAGTTTCATACCTGAACATTCAGGTTCCCACTTTTAATCTCACAAAAAATATTCAGATAACAAATGTTTGCATATCTTGTTTAATAGAGTATCTGTCTAATGTTTGCATTTCCTCTTGACTGCAGCGTATGACCTTAGTCATTCATATAAGGATTCATGAGCGGGTCACCGGCAGCCAGCGGTAGCCTACAAGCAGCCCTCTCATACTGTGTAAGGCAAGTCCGCAGCTATGACTACCACCACTACCTCTGTCTTCTCCACCTGCCTCCAGCCATGCGCCAGGCTGCTTTCACCTTCCGGGCCTTCAACGTTGAGACAGCAAAGGCCATGGACGTCGTGTCCGACCCCAAGACCGGCCTCATGCGCCTCCTGTGGTGGAAGGATGTGATTGATAAGATCTTTGCCAAAAAGCTGATTGAGCACCCTGTTGCCCAGGCGCTCTCTGCAGTAGCTTCCCAGCAGAAGATCAGCAAGCATTGGCTCAAGAGGTCTGTGGACGCAAGGATAAATGACGCAAACCGTGATGAAGGTGCCATTCCTGAGACAACTGCTGAGTTGGAGAGGTATGCAGAAGACACCCAGTCCACCATTCTTTACATGACCTTGCAAGCCGGTGGGATACAGTCCACCATTGCTGACCATGCTGCTTCGCACATCGGCAAAGCTAGTGGCCTGCTGTTGCTGCTCAAGGCATTGCCTCACCATGTTAGTAAGCAAGGGATTATACCCTATATCCCTGTGAGTGTCGCTGAGGAATGTGGTCTGCTTATGCGTGAGGGTGGCCGATCGGAGGTCAGGATGGATGAAAGGCTCCCTGATGCAGTTTTCAAGGTTGCGTCAGTTGCGGAGGCTCACCTGCAGAAGGCTCGGGAATTGGCCCCTTCTGTACCACGAGAGGCAGTCCCGGTGCTCCTCCCAGCTTTGCCGGCCCAGGTCCTCCTGGATTCCCTGCGAAGATGCGAGTTCAATGTCTTTGATTCACGGGTGTCAAGGGGAGTGCATGGGGTCTCTCCTTTGTGGTATCAGGTTAAACTCAACTGGAACGCATGGCGTAACAAGTACTGAATCTGTCCAGCTCTTTCGAGAAAGAAGCTCCACGACATGGTTTTTCGGAGACTGAAGAAGATAGGCACATTTTTCTTGATGTAGTTTTCTCCTGCAGGACGCAGGAAGTTTTTGTTGTTCCCAGTAACCTTTTACATGAAGCGGATGGATCTGAGTAACGGATGTTGTATTCTATTTTCACTATGTTGTTACTACTATGTTGTACACTGGAACAGGGCTTCTGCTCCTGGACCCCTGTTACACCTCTTTGAAAGTTGAAACTCACCACTCGAAAGCCATGATGATTTGTTGGTTGATATTCTTTGAAAAGGCTTGATTCAGATTAAGAGAGGCTCTAGGCTTCCAGGCAGATTTGAATTTGTATTGAAATCTTAAATTTAAACTTGAGATAGGTGGTGGAAAGGGTTGACCCAACTCGCAGTTTGCCTTTGCCCCAGAAGAGGAAAAAGAGCAATGCTGGCCAAAAAGGGAGCACGTGTTCTACACGCAAGACGAAATCTGTTATCGGCGGACGACGGCCGCCGCCACTCGCCATGTTGCAGGCTGGCGGAGGAGACTGGGGTGGCTCTGCTTCCTTTCAGAGCAGCAGTTCTCGGATTTTATCCTCATCAATCAGGTCTCTCTTGCAACAGACCAAGTCGGCACCTTCAGTCTTTTTGCCCCCCGATGACTGCCAACCACTCACACTCCCTCCTTCGAAGGCAAGGCACGTGACCCATCTGCTGCGCATGCTCTGCCAGATGATTATTAGCTAGGAAATGATCCCCCCTCTGTTACCCAGGTGTCGATCTAATCAACCTCCACATGCCTAAGGTAAAGACGTCGATGACACGTAAACAACGACCTCCTGTTCAATTTAATTAGAATAACCCTTACCCCTTTCTACAGCTTCTTCTTGCAGCAGGTGCGCCGTCTTGTGTTTCTCAAATTTGCAACTAACCAGATGTATCATACTTCTATTCTTGCTGCAAAGTACCTCTCTTCGACTGTTATGTTATGTTTGGGCACCGATTCTATCAGTTGCTATTTCTTACTATCATCATTTTCTCCACGACAAGGAAACACTGATATCATTTACTTTGCATCCTTTTTACCACTTTCTGATGACTAGGAATCTTTACCGTTCTAAAATTTAACAGTTGATAGTTACTACCAATGACCAGAATATGCCCAGGTAACTTTTCAAGTTCACTGAAAATGTTTCCAAAAAGTCACGCAGCTACAAACGTACATAACATTCTGAGGGCATCAGGAAATGAGTATAGTATTTACACTTTACAGTGTGTGTTGCCACGAATCTTGAGTCCTATCCAACAACACTTGTTAACCTGGACAGAAATTATTTAACTAGAGCCGTGTACACATGTCAACAAATATATATATATATATATATATATATATATATATATATATATATATATATATATATATATATATATATATATATATATATATATATTATATATATATATATATATATATATATATATATATATTGATGTTTTGCCCCTTTGGTTGAAATAGTCCTGTTTTAATAATTATATTTGACATTTAGCTTGCTATGATCCGATAATTCTCCAAGAATTGTCCAGGAGCACTTCGTTATGTGTAGTTTGTAAATATTCTTGTTTTAAATAATATTTTCTTATCTTGTTTATGGATTATTGCTTGATCAACTGCGGTAGTAAGCAAGTGCTTGGTCAGGTCACTGTCCGTATAGCTGCTGACTGGTTTAATTTGATGTTTTTTTCTGGCCGTGTTTCTTAAACGAAGGTAATTAACTTGCCTGCCTACTTCCCAGCTAGATTTATGCGTTAATACTGTCGTTGATATATAGTACTTTCAAAGTGTTTATGGTCTGAAAAATTCCACATACTGACCTGCAGCCCAACTCTATTTTCCCTCTAACACCAAAGACTCTACACTCTTTCTGTGGTAATTGGTCGGGGAAAAAAAAGAATCTCTAAGGTACTCTGATTCTCTCCGAGATTGCTATGGCACATCACGTTAGCTCTGTGGCTGGCATGATATGTTTAACAACTAGCTAGATAAACTCAGCTTCTCAGATTGTCAATAAAGTAGCAGTAGCAAACCTCCAAGAGATTGGAAACTAAGGACAAACACCTGTGCTGACGCTTAAAAGTAACTCAACATAGCCTTTTTGTTTGTGTCCTTTATGCCTTTTTCTGAATGTTTGGTCCCTGGTGGAGTAAACAGCAATCACCATTGGAAGAAGCATTGTCCCCTTGCTGGTGAGCTCCACACCGTACCATATGCTTGCTGCCTAGGCCTATTATTGTTGTTTCACTGTGGTTGCTTGCGTTGCAGCTCGGCAATGGTCTTCATGTGTGGCTGGCTCTATGCCCAACTCAAACTCATGAGTGTATTGCTTGGCCGTGAGTGCTCTATGCTCAGATGCAGTTTAGTCATTCCATATCAATTCCAGGCAAGAGACACGCCGCAATAATTGGTGCATATGCAGCCATTGCAGTCGGCGCTAGGATTGGTGTCCCCGATCCCAGCGGCAGCACGCAACTTAGGAGTGCATGTCTCCACAAATTCTCCATGCATGACTACCTAGTACCTAGTATTTCAGCTTGTACCGCTAGATAGGAGCCTAGGAGCCTCGCCTGTCACCAAATCTTAATTATTCTGAAACCTACCTTTCTTTTATTTTTCTAAAAAAACTACGACTATAAATTCAATTGCACGCCGAGGGTGCTTCCCTTTTTGTATTTTTGTTTGATAAGTTCAATGAGAAATTCATGTGGGTAATCCCTACCGTAGATTCCTATAAAAGAAATTCATATGGGTAGCCCCTGCCTTAAACCATATCGGTGTGGCACAGTCCACATCAACGCACCTTCTAAGTTTCTGTCACATATGCGCGAGTCAGCATTTTAAAGAGTTTGCTTAAGAATTTGCTTTATTTCTTCTGGTTACATATTTCCTTATAGAACTGCTGTTAAATAATAAGCGGGCCTTTATGGTTGCAACCCGTTGTTTCTTACTCAAGCTTGGTCAAAAGATGGGGAGTGTGCCGTGTGCGTGGGTGGGGAACGTCTGCTCATCATAGTACTAGCTAGATCAGGAGTTAAGTGCTAAAACACTACCCTTGGTTTAAACAAAAGAGTTTGTAAACACTAGCTACACGTAGCATTTGGAAAGGCTTGCTACTTTGGTAGGGCATCTGGCTTAACATACACCGCATCGTCACGTAAAGCATAGATTGAACCGCAGTTCTGCTCCCCTTTTTTGAAGGACATTGCTTTCCTCCTTGTGGGCTAATATTGAACTTGTTCCATGGGTTCCTTGAACCAAATTCTTGATATTGATATATTTCCCGTTGGTAATTCTGCAAGCTGCTTTTTGTGCTGCACAAACTGAGCAATGCAATACCATGGAACGGACCACTAATAATCTTGAATTGAATTGGCCTGCATATTGTTCTCTTCTTCTTTTTTTCGTCCCGATGATCCCGTTAGTTTCTAAGATATGCGGAATTAGATTACTTTTACGAGGAAAAAGAATCTGGCAGAACAAAATGGATTTATTTGGTTATATGTATGGCAACTGATGGGTCCTCGCCTCGTCCATGGTTACATGATACGTACTCCTCCAGCGTGGAATGAACAAAATAATGAGGTAAGTACAAGAAGCCTTTTCCCTTCGTTAGTTGCATACATTTCTTTTTAGTTTATTATGCATGTCAGATCACTCTTTTTTTTTTCGAAAGATCCGGAAACTAAGTGTTCCGGCGTGTATTAATATAAGAAGAAGGTGCCTCATATTAAGGGAAACGATGCCAAACCGTACAAATCTATGTAAACTACAACCTAACTACCACAACGCCTCCGAACAACAACTCTTGCAGCCACTGCACACCGCTTCAACTCTAAGAGTGCAAGGCCTCACCGGCAATCCTATCATGCCAACATGTTATCATTTTCGCCATGAAGAGCATCAGTAGACATCCAACACAAAAGTTGCCGAGCATCAGATCACTCTTTCAAAGTGTATATGCGTAACGTAGCCTCTATTCCTTTTTTCTATTTGTTTTGCTCGAGAAGAAGAATAACATGTATGCGAATCATTGGACATGCAGTGTGAAACTGCAGCCGGATGCGTATGGAGGATTAAGTAGAGATTTAGAAGGTCGGCGGACATGATGGGGTCTCACATGAGGGCTTTCACGCAGGCATCATGTTATCTTCCTCTACAAACAAACATCACCCTCCCCTCGCAGTCCCTCTCTGTCTGCTTAATTATACCCTCTTCCCGCTCTCATCGCTTGTCCTCTCATGCTTGCTCTTGCCTACCTGGTTCCCAACACCCTTGCCTTTTCCACACCATCTTTTCATCCTCATACACGCGTAAATAATTATCATATTGTGTTTGCCTCTTTTTTTCCTTGGAAACTGCAGGCACTGACATGCAGGTCCGTATACTTGATGCATATGTATCCCATCATGCCATGTAGCTCTCGTATACACAAGGGGTGAGGTAGTAGTTGAGAGGTGTGATGCAGGCATGCTTTACTGGAGTGTAATGCTTGCTTTGCGTGGGGGCTTGTGTAGTGTGGACTGCATGGCCGGCCTGCGGTGAAGTGTGGGGCTCTTGCACTATATAAGCCAGAAGCTGAGTTGGTGGGAGGCATGCATACATGTCTTTGCTGCTCTTATGCATGCTTCCTATCTTCGATCCCTTAAATCAACGGTCGGCCTTCCATTCCTTGGTACCACTCCTGAAGGTGTCGCTATCTCTCTAGCTTCAATTTCTCTCTCTGTAATCTTGTCATCTGGCTTCTTGCTTCACATCATCTTTGGGCCATAATCACCAAAGGGTTTTCTGTGGTAGGTGAGTTCCATTACTGTTATCTCCCTTTCTTTCACGTCATTACTTAACCTTAATATTCGTGGACTTGTGTACTTGTCGTTTCTTTTACCTGTTCTCTAGATAGGCGCTTCTTTACCCGTCAACTCAATAAACAACCAGCGTATGCTACCATCCTGCATATCTCATTGAAGATAAATGGTATGCTTTAGTTTTACTTTTAAACTCGTTTGTTACTGTTGGAATCAAATGCTTTGATGATCCTGAATGAAGAGCTAGCCACTCTTTTTTTTCTGAAATAAGGAGAAGTTAGACTTAGAGGTTTGCTTCGAATTTCACTACACAAACAATCTGAACCGGTGTGCGGATAGGTGATTGTGCATGATACTCTTCTGTCTCCGTAGTTCTTATAGAGATGCACATGTATTATGTTTAAATATGAAACATGACTCTTATTTTTCTTTCTTTGGCCTGTTCAGTTCATGATGTAGAGAAGCTCTTCCATGCATACGCCCTCTTTGATCTTCTCCATCTTTTTCTTTATGGCTCTTATACATCGTAACCTCTATACCTACTGTCATCTAAGAAGTTCGAATGGAACAATGAAATTAATAATACAGACTGAAATCGATTGCCCGTAAATTAGTCATGGGTGTTCCTTTGTTTTTCCTGACAACACTAGTCCTGCATAATCAGGAAAAAAAAAAGAGGAGATGGAGGATCAGTTGATGAGTTAATTCCTACGTACTGAATTGTTAAAAGAAATATATGAATGCATCTTCACATGTGTCAGCATGCACAGAAGAATCATGGTTCATCCTTCGGACCTCCTAGGGAGAATGATTAGTCGTTCTTCAAACTCTGGCTCTATTAAGTTCACAGTATATGGTATTAGTATGGGATTTTTTTTTTTTTGATTCCCTTTCGTCCAGGTAATACATAGAATCCAATTTAGTAGGGCCCATCTCTGATAGAAATTAGCTGCTACTTTATTTTTGCTGTAATTTGGTTTTGCTTCCATTCATAGAAATAAGTATTAGAAACATCTTATGGTACAAATACGAACATTGATCTTCATAGCATATGACATGGCTTAGTGTACCGAGAAAAGCTGGGGAGAAATGTGTTTGCTAATAGCTGGTAAAACAATTCTACAAGATATATAGATCATCTGATTGTAAGTTTTGGTAATTCTTGACTCCATATTCAACATAGTTTCTCATAGCAAACTAAAATTTTCTATTGCAAACGACGCTACTCAACATTACTATGTATCACATGACATAGTGAGATGTCCTTTTTTTTTTTTGGGGGGGGGGGGGGGGGGGGGGTTCTAGAATTAATATTTTACATGTTGCATCTTAGGTTCATTACGTAACAAAGAAAGCTGGAAACTCGATATCACATGACATCGAGTTTTTTTTTTTTTTTTTGAAATACTATTCCACTCAAAGAAAATGATGGTGCCGAAGGTACAAAGTAGGATCACACACAAATGTATAAATATCTGGATATGGTCGTTGTATGAATTTAATTCGCAGATAGACCAACATTATCACATAGCTTAAAGTGTGCCACCTATTACAAATCATGATTCCTTGAGAATATAAGTTCTCCATGAGCTTATTTCATATCCAAGTCCAGTGATCAAGTATATTTAGTACAACATCCTGAAGCACGTAAGTAGCACAGTGATACACATCACAAATATAGTCTTATTTACACAGCATTATGTAGATCAAATTACGTAGCTGTCCAATTTATATGATATGGTAATCATCATTATTGTGGCTCTTAAGATAATATATATGTATGTGGCAGTATGTTTGATTAAATTGCGTCTTCACTTCCATGGATCAACTTGGCTGCTGGATGTTGATGTCGATGCATAATCATTGCCCACCTCTTGTTTCTCATTGACCTGAAGAATGTCTCCTTCAGTATAATCCACACTCTTTGTTGCATCGTGACTAAGTTGAGATGCAACGAACTTGTCCAGAACTCTCCAGTCAGTGACTTGGTCGGCTGCGTTCTCAATGAGCTGAACATTTTGGTGAGCATGGTGCACATTAGTTTGGTAGTCTGGTGAGACCAAAAGAGAATGAAAGGAAGGACTCTCCAGATCTTGAGTAACGGTGCTGAAAGCATGATGGGTTGGCATTTGAAACTGCAGCTTCAGTTCCCTCTTATAGGTATTGTTCAGCATTTGGAGGTGTTGTTCTTGCAGTGCCATGCTGTGGTGTGTCGACATTCCGCTCATGGGAGAGTTAAGGTCATGCATGAAGGATCCATCATCATCGACGTACCAGCAAGGTGCATCATGGTCTGATTCTCTTCGTGTTGTTGGTAGTCGCTTTTTGAACACCCGACATACTACCCATCCTTCTTCCTGAAAAAATAAAGATGACATATGTTCATGTTATTGATGGAATACACGAGATAAACCAAAAAAAAAAAACATATGTTTTCTTGAACCTACGACATTGAGGACAACATATTAGTAAGTGGCAGTCATAAAATATAGAACAAACCTGTCAAATTTGAAATAATGCATGCGTGGGTGCAAGGATGTGTTTACGGTTGGTTAGAGTTTTTGGAAGATGCATATAGAGTTTCCAGCTTAGTATGTGACTAATTCACATAGTACCCACCACAGAATAAGAAAAAAAAGATAATATAGGTATAAAATAAGGCAAGTAGCTCTTGGCCTCATATAGTTCTTAGGAAGAACAGTGAGAAGCAATATGCACGAGTAGAAAATATTATTCAAAATAAACATTCTGTGAAATATACCTGAGTGTATGCATATGAATCGCATGATATGTATCGTTAAAAAAAACTATTATTGAGATATAGTTATGCTCAATGCACTTTTTTTTGTTTGTTCATGGTATTATGATCAGGCAAATAAGTTGGTTTGGCGAGAACGGCGATCATCACATGTAGGGCTACCGGCTCGCTGCTGAGGGTGTAATCAGTTATGTATGGATTTTCCGTTCGGAATTTTATGCGATATATAGTGCCTTTTGGAACTCATTGTTTGTTTTGTATCTCGAGTAAAAAGCCTATGTCACCGCGTGTGTATTTGTATTTATGAGAGAATATACACTTGGTTATCTATTTAGTGGTTCTTTTAAGCTAGACAAATCAAACGAGGCAGTTGATGAATGAGATGAAGTACGTAGTAGCGACTTGCCTGCGGAGGGCCATTCTCATTGGTTTCCAGGCGGTACTCGTGCATGATCCAGTCAGACTTGTGGCCGTTTGGAGCCCTACCCTTGTAGTACACCAGCGTCTTCCTCATGCCGACCAGCTGCCTCTGCTTGTTGGCGTAGATCGGCTTGTCCCTTCCGGTGGCCTTCCAAAACCCAGCAGCGGTGGCCCTGTTCGTCCGTGTCCCGGTTGGGTATTTCTTGTCCTTGTGGCTGAAGAAGTAGTATTCATTCTGTTCCTCCTCAGCAGGTCCTCCCAATCTGCATTTCTCTGCATGTAACATTAATCGAGTATGAATGTAAGAAAAGGGATAGAGAAAAAAAATGATGTGTTTTACGGTTTCAGAGTTTCAGCTCGTGATCATCGATATCCATAGGTATAGTCTATAGAGGCTACAGACCTTGGAGATCCCATGGCTCTATCTTGTAGAGATCAACATCTTTAATGACGTTGAGATCGATCCTTCTGGAGGCCACTTTCTTCCTGAGGTAGTAATCCACGAGCTCTTCATCGGTAGGGTGGAATCGAAAACCTGGAGGAACCAGTTGCTGCTGAGCTTGTGCATGCGTGCTGCTCATACCCATCGATGGACAAGCTAGATCAACCTGGAGGAAATCAAACTATTAAATAAATTAGATCGAGTCATGCATGTACATACGTACGGATCAAGCTAGATGGCATCTATCTTGTGCTTAGTTACTGTTGTGCCTGGGCGTGACGAATACAATCATGGATGCATATGTTTATCATCATAATCTTAACCCAGCTGCAGGGACGCATGCGATAATGGAGGGATGAAAAGTAATACTCGAAGCAAGCATGATCATTTGCAGTAGTGACGCATGCACTAATTACCTCCATGCATTGCATGTGGTGTGGTGCTGAGCAGCTGAGCGTCACCACTCATTGCCCTTTGTGGAATGTTCCCCTGCTGCTGCTAGCTAGTGAAAGCTTCTACTTCATTCTCATCATCATGCATGTCCAGGCACAGGCAGGCCCTCTCTAGTCTCGCTCTAGTGCAGGCAGCTGCTAGCTGGCCTCTCTCTGTATGTATATATATATATGTATAGTACATATTATTGTGTATTCCAATTCTCCCCGCCCATTGGGGTCTACATACTCACGCGTTGCCTCTCTCTATGATCATATGTGCTGGCTGGTGATATATCTATGTAAGCGTTGTTTTATGTCCAATCGATGATTAATAATCTGGACTACTTCACGTACTAACGATTCTTAACACGCAAAAACAAGCATGATCATGTGCACGGTGAAAGTTACAGCATGCGTGATTACTTCAGAAGCATTCCAGCAATCTGAGTTGGATTAACCAATGCTTTTAGATTTGCATACAATTTGGCACGTCATCATTGATTAGTATAAGCATACAATTGAGAGGGGGAATTTGGAAAAAAAAATATGAAAAGGAAAGTTGAGAAAATTATCGCAGCCACATAGGCAAAGTTTTTTTTCAATAAGAAAGAAACAAAGGCTTCTAATTTGACATTTTAGTATCCAAGTTAACAAGGACAAATAATTTCATTATAAACATAACGTACAAAAATGTAAATTATATATACTGGCTAAAATACACTAAATCATGCAATCCAATCTGGCACCTTCGAAGATGAAATCATTTCTATACTTCATGCATGTTGTAAACATATTTATAGTTTAATTATTTATGTGTGTGTGGTTGCAAGAAAAAAATATTTAACTAACAATTACTGGGTGAGTACTAAATCTGATATTGGATATTCTTTTGATAAAAAGGATGTAGAGACCAAAGTGGATATTCTTCATTATTGTATAAATATTTTGTATTTGTATATCAACGTGTCAATCAACCCAAACGATGCACATTGTTATATGTGTTTAGTACGTATTATTTGTGGCATTGGATCATGCAGTAGCCCTAGCTAGCTTTCTTCTGCGTTCAATAACATCAGAGATTCGTGTGATAGTAAAACGGAAAATCCTCTAGATAGAATTCTATCTAGGGTTTCATATCGGATAACAATATTCTCGTTTCATAGATTTCTCTGAAAACTGATCCAAACATAAGAGAAAGTAACATGAGAGAGAGAGATGTATACCGCTTGGTGATCTTAATTCGAATCCGAATCAGTTGGATTTGATGAAATCTTGTAGAAGTCCAGAGATCTAGCTAGGTAGCAGCTATAGTAGAGCCAGGAGACAGCAATGAAACTTTTTCTCTTCTCCCTGTCTTGGTTGCTAGCTTTGCGTGTATTCTCTCCCTCCTCTCTCTCTCTAGGTCATTATCTGGTTCAGATCCCGAGAAGAATGTCACATATTCACGTACAAGAACAAAACATCAGAAAGTAGGAGCACAGCATCAACATATAGGGACGGATCGACAAGTATATATGAAAACTTCTTAATTAGGTTCAACTAAACTCACGGTAGCATCAGATACCTACCTTCCCAGAACACGCGTTAAACATCAGCTGCATGAGTCATGCATGCAAGTTTGGCTAACTAGCTACTTGTTCCTCTTCCTCCTCCTGGTCGCAAGAGCAGAGAGAGGAGAGGAGAGGAGAGGAGAGAGGGGGATGGCTGGCGTGTGGAGAACGGCTGGGGACGGGAACGGGGTTGATGATCAAATGCAGAACGGGATTGATGGAAAAAGGAAACCAAGTGGAGTTAAAGAAACGGCGCAGAATCTATGGCCGCCGTGAATATCAAAGGCATCGATCGACCAAGGGAGATGAGGAAGAGGAACAGGAGGAGAAGCTAGGGTGAAAGGAGAAGAGAGAAGCAGCGAGATGGAGGAGGTGCGGTGGAGGCCGCGGGGGAGGAGACGTAGAAGAACAGCGACCTTTGCTGTGGGACCCGCACACGCAAAAGGGAACCCGGCCCGACCAGCACCAAACAAATCCCCCGTCCATTGCCTCGCGCCATCATTCCTTGCCTCTTTTTTTTTTCCGTCCCTTTTCTTCCTTCTTTTCTTCCCAGCAAGAATATCTGTCTTACTCCTTGTCACTTACTAGTTACTAGTTTCTACTCTCAGGGGCATCAATGGCAGAAGAACAGGTGAATTTGAATATATTTAAATTTGGATTCATGTGTCGACGGCGAAAATTCTGTGGTGGCTTCGTCAATCATAAAATCAGCTGACTCATTCTCATGTGGGCGTTCTTAGGAGTAGGTGTGTGTGCGTGCGCGTGTTTATAGAGATGAGTGTGTTTATTGATCTATTTACGCTCAATTACAACCCATCTTACGAAAATGAGTCTGTGACGTAGCCATTTAGGTTCATTTTCATGGTACCAACCGATGTTCGAGTCCCTCCATGTGCAAAGTTGTTCTTTCATTTGCGCAGGCGACTTATACTAGTCAACGAGGAGGTGTTTTTGATGACTTCATCAAGCTTAATAAGTTAACATATACTCCCTCCGTTTTTAAATTGTTGTCGCCATTGACTTTTTTTTGCTATCTTTGATCATTCGTCTTATTCAAAAAAGTTTTAAAAATATCATATATTTTGTGATGATTTGTTTTATCTTCAAAGTAAGTTTGAACCTAACTTATAATTTTTCATATTCGAACAACTATTTTGAATAAGACGAACAGTCAAACGTAAATAAAAAAGTCAATAGCGACAACAATTTAAAAACGGAGGGAGTATATCCTTGCTCAATCTCTCGTAGATATTCGTAATAGTAGGATGTATCTGACCGTAATATGTGTTGCTAAAAACAATCCACTTAATTTTAGTCAATCTGTAGCAATCCTCTGTTGAAAATATTGTTTTTTTTAGCAATATTGTTGATAAGAAGCTTAATCAATTAAGTAATTTGAGCCTTTTGTTGAACCCATTGAAACAAGACACTCAATTGTCTGTAAGGCCCAAAAGCATTGAGTTCGGACACTACATTTTTAGCGATATTATTGCATATATATAAACTTCTAATCCATTCACTACAGGCTGCTCAATTTAGTTTTCTCAAAAAATTTTGGATGAACCAGGTAGTGACTTAGCCAGTGCCATTCTAATGAAAGGATTGTAGCATTTACCTGTCGTCACAGACAAAGTGTTTATAGATTTTGATCGGTTTGCATCTTCTTGACTCGCCGGTGCTATTCTAGGGTTTTGGCTCTCCAGTTTGTAAAGTGCAAGTATGAAAAGAATTCCGAGGAATGTATATGGTAGGATACTTCAGTTTGGTTTTGACGTGACCGTGTTTTCCTGTCTAGTGTAAAGGTGTTTTAGGTAGGTACCTCGGAGATGTAAGAGAAGCCAAAAGGCAGTCCTTGCAAGATAATGACATATATGATGAGTAGTCTGAACGCCGAAAGAGATGGTTTTACTATGAGTTAGTTTATAAACATTCCACAATATAGTTAGTTCTTTTTTCTTCAGAAGATCTCTCTATATGCGTGGTTTGAGTGGGTATATTTAATTATGATTTTTATCTTGATAGTATTCTTCTTCATTTCTCTTCATGTCACCAGTATCGTCTTTAAGTACTTCATTTAATTAATAATAGATTTAAGCATTCTTCACCAGTCTCTTTAAGTAGTTCGCTTATTGCTAGGTAGATAATGAAGATCGTATCGAATGAGCAATCTGTGTGATAATGATATATGGGTGTTCTTTGGTCGTCAGCGCGTAAGTATGTGGAAAAAGCTCCACCAGAGCAGTTCTTTAGAAAATAAGAATGCGGTGTGTGGGTGAAGCTTAGGAACAGTGGAGATAATTATGTTGCGTTGTCCCTAGTTGCTATGGCATGATTAGGGCTCATGTGTCATGTATCATACGGACTGGCACTCCTGCCAGTGCGTGCATTAGGGGCGCATTATGTAGATATAGATAGATAGATGGGAAAGGAGATGAAGGACGAGATCACATAGGTTTCTCTTTGAATTTGGCAAGAATTGGTCTAATCTTGTTATCAGGAGCTGAAATGAAGCTTGTTATTGGAGTCCCTCTCAGAGTCGATTGATATGATTGAGTACACAGTGGAGCATAGCTAGTAGAGATCTGGATCGTCAAAGAGATACACAGTGGAGCAAATTCAGCTTTCCATGAAAAGGCTAATAAATTTTAGAGGCAAAGTAGGAAAAGAAAAGGCAGAGAGGTGTGTGGGAGAAGAGAAGAGAATAGAGCCTTGGCTTTTGCTAAAAAGATGGCAGGCCTGCCGGCAGATGGGTATAGTTTTTTCCATGCATGCATCCATCCGTTTCCCGTGCACTGAATTGAAGAAATAGGGCCGGGTGAGCATGCCGCGGGCGTGCAGGCGTGAGCTTCAACCGATCATTAGCCTCACCTCACTCCGCCCGGCAATCCATCCATTCTTTCTTTTTATTCCATCCATTCGTTTCTTCCTGTCTCGTTCATCCTATACTCCTTTTGATTTGGTTTGTCCATTACTGTTTTTTTTTCTGTCAGATTCTACAGGCACATACACATACTGCATGTCTGGCCCGCCGCTCATACACGGAGCTCTCGATCCTTTTCAGAACGAAAATGCTTCACGTACGGCCGGGTCGGAAGACTTGATCAGCCGCTGGATGCTTAGACTTGATTAGTGATAATCGCTCCTGATCCATTGATGAGCTGGTCGCACGGCCGGGTCGGAAGACCCGGTCGTGTGTATAGCATTGTTCTTTTCAGAACAGTGGAATTAACTAACGGTTTTTACCTCGTGGATCAATTGATTTTAGAGTCAGATTCAACGTACTGAAAGTTGAATTTGTCTTGGTCCGAGACCCGCCCTGCTTGTTTATCCATCCCTATTCCCTAAGCTGCGTGCGACCCATCCAATCTCGGCAACAAACGAGCTATGGATCCTCTACAT
The DNA here is from genome assembly GCA_007726485.1 of Eragrostis curvula. NCBI lineage: Eukaryota > Viridiplantae > Streptophyta > Magnoliopsida > Poales > Poaceae > Eragrostis > Eragrostis curvula. The sequence goes on from CM017441.1 coordinate 55,390,486, forward strand.
CAAGAGCAAATTTCTTATTTGTCATTGGAGATTATACTCTTTTCTTATTTGCCATCAAAATTTTGCACTTCTCTTATTTGCCATCGGATCTAATTTCTCTTCTCTTATATGCCACTTCAGTCACTTAGGTTGTTAGATTATTGTGCTTACATCGCTGCATTATTTATGCTACAGTAGCAAAATAGATTCACCGCAGTGTATACTATATGCGAAGAAAAATTCAAAAATTTTCGGATGAAAATTATTGGCAATATTTTGTTTTAACTCAAAATCACATTTAAAAATTTTGAAAACCATTTTTAGAATAAAGTACAAATTGAGACAAATCTATTTTGGTATTGTAACCTGAACACTGTTATGACATGATCAAAATTTCTATGAGCTAAAGTGATTGAAATAGCAAATAAGAGAAGTGAAATTAGATTCGATGGTAAATAAGAAAAATACAAAATTTTGATAGCAAATAAGAAAAAGGTATAATTTTCGATGGCAAATAAGAAATTTGCTCCTACATCAATGTCCATTTCATATAGCAGTCAGTTACATATCATCCGGACTGTGGAGCTCTGAAAAAATACCATGTTATGATGGAGATCCAGCATGTTCCGAATACTGGTCATCAAGCATTCCTGGTAAACAGGAAGAAAGTCACACCGCGTCCGTCGATCACGAGTCAATGCCGCACTAACTTACCTTATTGCGTGTGCTTGTCCCTGTGGCGGCATGAGAAAAGTCCAAGGCAAATATATATGGCGCTGCACGCCTGGCAATACACGTCAACGCAGTGCTCTGCAACCTTCCATGGTTTGTTTAAACCAAAAAATCACAACTTAACATGGCTTGAACACAAGACTTTTGCTTGCAAATTCCAATGGCATGGCTACAATCAAATATCCAACTTTCCACAAATAAATTACCTAGCTAGCTGAATGCAACGGGAAAGAAAACCATCCGATCTGATCTCAGGCAGCACAGCACCACCCCTTGCTTCGTGTGCCGACTGCCGAACTAGCTCAATGCAATGATGCACTATTACACAATTCTGTTAAATTCCGACAACTTGTCGAACATGCACGATTCACATGGATTTCCACACGAATGACCAATGAAACCTACAATCTACTCCAATTCTGTTAAACTCCTAATGTCCAAACAAGCCAGCAATTGTCTTTTTATTGGATGAATGCCAGCGCTAATAAGACCAAAACTGCAACCAAATAGCCGTTCAGTTTTGCTGCAAAGGTGGATGAACTTGACGAACCATGAGGTTTCTGGGCCCTGCAAAATAACGACAGCTGAACCATTAAGCATTGCTCACAATTAGCAGGATATACGTAAGGACCTCTATCTAGAGCACATACTTCTGCTTATCCTTGAGAAGTCCACAGTACAGCATGTTATCCGGAGCCACCATCTCAGTAACATTGTAGCCACCAGCTGGATCCACAACCCTGATGTATGTCTCCTGACCAAGATACCAAGTGTCCAGATTTTCTGTGCGTACGTTCCAAACACCAGGGCTGTCCAGGGACAACATGACAGCAGTCCATGCTCCAGGAAATACCTGCAGTAAAACAATCGTATGACGCTATAATTTACAACTGCAGGATGCAACACTTTCAGCAATGATGTCAAGATATGTAAATGTGCCTCTTCAATCTTCAATTCTTAATCGTTAACGAGAAGTAACATAATTGCATCCACCAACCCGTAAGAAAATATTACAAAGCATGGGAACATTACGACTAATGAAAGTACCCTGAAACACAATAGGACTTCACCAATAGAAAATTCGTTACCTGAGTGGTGCAACGAGAAACACCATCCCACTTGTTGTAAGTCCCGCGGCTGTTCTCAGTCCACTCACCATAGTCCATTCTGTTGGCAATATATAAATCATTCAGTATACAGAGTGTTTGCTGGTTGCCAGCAAAATAGAAATGACAGTTGGAATATTGACTCACCCTACGACCCAAAATGCATATCCATCAATATGGTAGGTCTGGACTTTCGTATCATTGTTCTGAAATACAATTTCCAAAAAGTCCTTGTATGTTGCGTTAATGACAGAAGCTTTCATCACTGGTGGTCCGTCAATTGGCATTGTAGGGAAGTCAAGTGTGTAGACTCCTTTCTTGTCATGGAGATCTGCCAACCTCAGAGGAGTGTCGGGTGGTGAATAAGAGATACCACTCAATGTAGTCCGTTTTTTCCCGTTGATGGTAACAGGTGGTTCATTCCTGAGCTTATAAACCTGGCTGACATTGATAGAGCCATAGTGAAATGAACCTTGAGGATTTGGGCGAGCAGCGCCAGTGCTCACGTTCATCCTGAAAACATAAAACGAGGAGTTATTTTAGGAAACATATAGATGAATACAATGGGCAAAACAGAAATAAATGGAGACTATAAGGTATGCATATGGAAAACCGGAATAATAGCAAATCTTGATAATGGAATATCTGGGCAGAAAAACTACAAAGTGAGTACATTGTGGAAAAATGGTTGATTCATGAAGAAAGAATGCATGTATTTTATTCAAAAGAGATCTTCCCATTCAGAGTTAGAACAAAAATTATATTTGGACAAAATCTCTTGCATACTGAAATCTGACTAAACTAAATGTTCAAAAACTACATTTATGGGAGGGAGCTGAAAGGCCATGGAAAGACAAGGGAACTACACGTATAATAAGGTGCAGCAAAGAAATGTAGTCATCAAAATACTGTCTGACTCGGAAAAAAATCGAATCATATGCTGGACAAGAAGACTATTAAAAATATCACCACATAATGGGTCGGCTTCTAAGACCCATGCTTTGCACAGCCAAAAGGGGGGGAAAAAAAAGCTGGTGGTCAACGGGTCATTTGGGCAGTCAGTGACAAAGAAGAATGGGTTATTTCATACAAACCTGATCGAGCGCGCCTGGTTCATTGAGAAAGTTTTGTCATACTCATCGTTTGGTGGATCAGGAAGAGGACCAGATGCTTTTCCCTTCGAATTAGAATACTGCAAGATTGCAACACCAGTAACTCTGGCCCAAACTGATTCATTCACAAACCTAGGGCTGGCCACAATGTAATAGTCACTGCTTGCATTCTGATCCATGGTGACCAAAAATGAGTATGACTGCCCCACATGGATGTCAAGATTTGTGAAATTCTGCTTCATCGTGTATGAGCCCTCTGTTTCAACAATGGCCAGGTTGTGGTTCTGAATCCTGAAGTTCAAGCTCGTAGATACACCAACATTGTGGACACGGAAACGATACGTTTTCCCTATTGAAGAGTTGAAGCTGTCAGTTACAAAATTATGCCAATAAACAAAAGAAATCATTGTGCAGAAAATTTTGATTTGGCATAATCATGAAAGTGGTAATGAATCATCACCCTCATTACTCAACATCTCAGTGGAAACCTACTATGCGTATGATGGTAATACTCAGAAGTCATAACTCGGGCAGCAACAGCAGAAAGATTAAATTTTAGGAACAACTTTGTGTTGCCTTGATCAGGGATTAGTTCAGCATATGTATGTGGCAAAAGGAATCCATAATTAATGGTAAAGTCTATAATGCTGAAAATGAGAGAAGTATGTAGTACCTGGCTCAACTTTGATGGTCTCGTACTCAATGCCGTCAGGGACGAGGGAGTCATTGTACTTATATGGCCCCTTGCCATTCATCAAAACTCCATCAGGCATCCCCAGCTCCTTTCCAGCATCGAGCATCTTCCTCAGGTCCTACAGAAGGAAAACACAAATCACCACCGTGATTACTGGAAAAACTATGTGACGCATCCTCCAATAAATCCTCTGGTTTTGTTTCCCTACCGTGTGGTTCTTCTTGTACCAGTCGCCAATGAACAATGTGATATCTCCATCTGGGGTGTCGAACGGGACTGAGATCACTGCCCGGTTGTTGACAGTGATACCTCCAAAACCACCAGCGGCACGCTGCATGCTAAGGGGTGGGAAGTAGAAGAAGCTCCCAATCTGGTCCTTGACCTGGAAATTGTAGGTCCAGTTCCAACCTGGAGGTATGGGGCAGTTTGTGCCAAGAACCCCATCCTGCCAGCAATTCTTTCTCTGCTGGATACCGTCCCTGGTTGAGTGAAGAAGCCGGTCAATATATAGTACTTGACATCACATTTGTGACTTGTGAGTATAAAGGGGGGGCCCAAATCATATCATAAGAGCCTTTAAGGATGGAACGAAAAGACTGACCAAGTGATGAGCAGTGGCTCATCCAAGCTGTTGAGCACATTGACGACCACATTGTAGTTGGTGGTGACATTCATGACAGGGCCCGGGAACTGCTTGTTGATTGCGATTACCTGAAACAAGAAAGCATAGAGTGTTAGCATAGACTGCATAGTGGTATTGGTAGTGTAAGATTAGATCGGGTAGCATCTGCGAGCAGAAGGATGGAATGGAGGAGATCTGAATGGATTGCCTACTGAAACATAATGGCGGTTAACATTCTTGAAGAAGCGAAAAAAGAGGAAGCAAATCCTAAATCCTGATTCCTGACACGGAGCCAAGTGAAGGAACACATCTGGTTCCGTTTGAAATGCGAGGAAAAAAAATAAAATCTTGAAGGTCTGCGCAGCGGAAGAGCGAACTCTGTGACTGCAGAGCAGAGGAGGGATTGACGAGCGAATCTTTCGGTAATGAAATGGTCCCGACGAGGAAATCCAATCTCGACGAAAACAGTAGTACTAGGGATGCATAGTAGGGGTGAAAGTTCAAATCTTTGTGACGGTGAAGCGCGTAATGAGAAGCTACATCTAAGATTTGAGTGCCGATTTGCAAGGGAGGAGATGCAGAGTCGAACAGGAATGGTAAGAGGAAAGAGAGCATGGACGGACCTTCTGGGGCACGCCGAGCGGAGACGCGGTGATGTAGGAGACGTCCCAATCGAAGAAGGCGTAGGGGTCGGCGGCGAGGGCGGCGCCGGCCAGGAAGGCGAGGGCGAGGAGCGCCGCCACCGGCGCCATTGCTGCTTGGCTGGGATTTGCTTCTGGTTTTTTGGTCACAGTGGATTTGTGTCGAGGAGCGCGTGACTAGTGTGAAGAGAGAAGCAACGGGAAGGAGGCGGAGGGGGGTTTGGAATTGGATTGGCGTTGGCGGCTGGGTTTTTGAGCAGCGACCCCCTTTTTTCTGCTCTGCTAGTGGGGACACTTCACACACACCCAGCCAGCCGTGATGGAGGGGGCTCTTGATTGGCGCACGCGACTACAGCTGTATCGGCACAGGCACCCAGCCGTCTTCTTGACTGCTGTGCTGTGAGACCAGACGAGATCCAAGGAAGACGACGACAGTGATTGCATTTTCCGTCTCCTTGGACTGATACACAGAAATTCCTTCCTTCCACGAGACACCTTCGAATATTTACGATCATCCAAATTTAAAAGTATAGTATCAAAAAAGGTTTGCATTTCGATTTTTTTTTACTAGCATGGAACGGACAAGAATGTGGAACGTGTTTGGGGCTTGCCGTGCAGGGCGGTGAAATGAATATCTACTCCATTGGTCAGGTGATAATGATGATACAACAAATGATATCCAGTCAAAAAAAAAAAACAAATGATATGGGCGGCTCGGCTTTCCAGGGAACGGAACGGATGGATTGGATGATCGAGGAGACCGTTGCTCTGCTCCTCCATTGCTCAATAATCCATCTCATCTCCTCGAGTAGTCCTCTTGTTGACATTTTAAGGCGCACGGCACGGTGCGATCGGAATCCGTGTAAACGCCGGATTTCTTGCTTGCTTTCGCGTTCCAGCTTTTGGGTTTCTTTTCTCTTGTTGTCGCGCCACCACACCTGTCGTCGAGCAGAGTTGGATTCAAATCATTTTCATCAAACCAATGTCATGTCACGTCAAGAGAAATCAGTCCCGCTAATCCGCCTCGTCACACGGAGACAGAAATGGAAGCCGGCCCCTGTCTCACTGCTTCATACCACTGGACAGAGGATTAGTCTGACAAGTCAGTTGTGCTTGCTCTAATACAGGAATACTCCTACCCATCAGGGCTCTCTTGATCACAAATCCATCAACATGACAGTGATTGCCACCTGCAATATGGTATGCACTCCATTTCTGAGGAAACAACGGCACATGGGATGCATCATGGACACAGCCTGCCTGTATATTATTGCAATGCAATGTACTCCTGCTTAGTACTACTAATAGATCACATGCTCTGACCTGCTGCTCATGCTCAATTACACAGAGAGAGCGATAGAGAGAGATACTCAGGAGATAACTAGTGAAGAGACCACACCGACCAAATAAAGAAGGAAGGTCCCGTACGTGGTGGAGCAAAAGTCAGAGCTGAAGAATTACACACATGCTGCATGTAAATGACACCAGGACTGACTGTACAGAGACTCAAGTTTCGCCGTTGCGAGTCGGCGTATCTATCGCATGTCCGCACGCTCATACTACAGAAGTAGTGCCGACAGAAAAGTAGCAGCTGCTATACTGTAGTAATTGCAAGTTGCAACGGCGCCCGTTATTTTTTCTCGGTGACGACGATGGAGCACATGGATGGATCATGCATGCATTACATAAACCTAGGTTAGCTCTCACCTGCTCCCTCCATCAATCACATATAATACAGTCTCATGTCAAGTACAAATATACTCCGATCCTAGAGCATTTTGCAAATAAAAATGCAGTATCTTGTTTCCCGCGATCCCTGGTACGGTGGTGGTCACGTCTCCAGAAGAATACTACTGATTTTATTGCTCCAAGACCAATGCAAAGCCAAAGTCAAATGAACCGCTGTCTGCAGCCTGAGGGGGAAAAAACAAACTTTTCTAGGCCCACTATTGAATTTTCTAGTGGACTAATGTCGTGCAAGTGCAATGCTAATCTTTGTTGGCCCAACCAATCAACGTCCCAATTCCTTGAATTTTTTTTATTTTTAATCGATTTTTTTATTATATTTTTATTAATAGCCGCACGTTTTCGAAAATTGCAAAACTAGTCGCCCAGTCGCCCGGAGGATGGGCGATTCCGGCCAGTCGCCCCACGCGCGGGCGACAAGGATCCAAATCTCCCGTTGAAAGGGCGACAAGTCCGGGGCGCGGTCTGGTGGGGCCCAGTCGCCCCACGCGCGGGCGACAAGGGTTCAAATTTCCCGTTGAAAGGGCGACAAGGCCGGGGCGCTGTCTGGTGGGGCCCAGTCGCCCCACGCGCGGGCGACAGGTTCTCAAATGTCCCGTTGAAGGGGCGACAAGGCGCGGGGACGCACGGGAGGTGGGCCCAGTCGCCCAACGGTCGGGCGACTGGCTCCGAGGCCTATAAACGGCCGAATTTCGGCCTAAATTGCACATAAATTCAAAAAAAAACAAAAGAGAGAGGGAGAGGGGAGGAGAAGAGAAAGAGAGAGGGGAGGAGAAGAGAAGGGAGGAGAGCGTGCTGCCCGGACGAGTCGCAACTTCGGTAAGTTTTTCAATTCGTATAGAAAAGAGTAGTTACAAATGTAGCTTTAGATGTAGAAATAGTGTATTTTCAGTAGAAGCAATATCCTGTACGGTAGATCTAGATTTACTAGTATTTAAATAAATAGTTTAGCATAATATAGTTGTATTCATATTTTACGACTGTTATAGCTATAGATTATGGAAATAAATATTTAGATATAATAGAAGCAGCATTTTCATATAGCTGTAAATGGTGTAGTATTTAAATAAATAGTTTAGATATAATAAAAAATAGTAGTTACTAGAAAAATAGTAGTTAATAGATCTGGATGTATTATAAGGCAGTATGTAATTTGAGTTAAAGATCTAGTAGTTAATAGATCTAGATGTATAATAGATTTTAATATAGTTAATTTGAATCTCGGTGGTTGACAGGTATGTCAGATAAGATAATGTTTCAAATTTTTTATGGAGAAGGGGATATTGTTCATGGGGTAGAGGGGGTTGATCTGTTTGGGTTTTCATCAGTTTATAGAGGAATCACAAGGCCAAATGAGAGGACAATTACTGGTGTGCACAATTGGTTGATGCGGCTGTTTCAGCTTGACACAGACCAACACGGACTGAACCTGATGGGTATGGTCAGTCATGCACGGGAGGGATTTTACTGGGAGTTAGTGCCTTTGAATGCAATATCGACATGGAGGAAATATGTGGACAAGGCTGTAGAACGTGGGTGGCCTTTTGTCCTCCTTGCTCAGGCATATCTGAAGGAGGTGGTTGAGGTAGATGCTGTCGATGAGGTTGGTGGTGCAAACATGGTGGATGAAGAGGAAGGCGAGACACAAATTGGGACGGGTGACCAAAATCCGTCATCTGTGGAACCAACCGGTGAAGCTGTAGCACCCCATCTCAAATTAATGAGGGGTTTGGCTAACCAGGATCTTAATCGGGGGATACTTGGCGAAGCAAGTATGCATACGACCACACACATAAACATAAGTAAAATAATTTTACATTAAGTTTAGTTATTACATTGGTTCTATAATTAACATAGGATATAAAGTTCGAAGTTCGATTAACATTACATAAAAGAGTTCGAAATTCGATTACATAAAAGCGAGCGGAAGCGAAACACACGACGATACATATCTACAATGAAATCATGTCCGGCCCGTAGACACGATCTCACTCACCTTGCTCCTGGCTGGGAGAGGAGGAAACCCACTCAATAGACCAGTCCTTGGGCGGCTCACCCTCCCACACTACTTTACCACAACAACCGCAGAAATTGCAATTTGGAATACCTGCAGCAAAATTTTAAACAACGAAACCCTGAGCAACTAATACTCAGCAAGTCTTACCCGTCAAAATAGCCTTTTACGACCGACTTCTACTATGCAAGGGGTTGACCAGGTGGGTGAAATTTAATTGCAAAAACGGCACTAGTAATTGATCCTTCTTTTCATATTTTAGCCAAATTAAAAAGGTTCTTGCATTGATATAAATATTAGCAACCTAACTAAGCAATACATGGTTGCAAAACAATTAATTGAAGTACAAAAACATATAACATCATCATGTGCACTTCTTACTACGATGTGACGCAGTGAACAAGTGGTACTCAATAACCGCGAGGGACGGCGATTCGAATCGATTTACACCTGCAGACGAAACCCGGAATACACGACGTACGCACACCCAAAAGGGTCACGCACGGCAACCTTTTACAAGATACCATAAAGTCGAGCCGCTTAACACCTCTCCCGAGTACACGTCTCCCCACGCGATAGCCACGCCGGGTCTAACCGTGGTTCGCCCGGGCACCCTCCCCTCAAACACGGTCCCAGATTCCACCATAACCATCTTCATCACCAAAAGAGATGTGGGTTCACGTCCAACAATATAGCATCGAGCTACTAAGTTTACTAGTTCCCATTCTCCTAGCATGCATCCGGTACTGTTCAAACTTGCTCAGCGGGGCCACAACGAACGGTCCTCAACCAACACAAACGGGGCTATGGCGAACAAGGCGAGCCTTGTCACCCCAACCTACACATGAAACTTCCCCTTTCGGTCTCAAATTCATTATCATCATCATGTGAGAGCATAAAGTAATCCCATTTCCCAAACATCGAGTGATCTCCATACCACTCGAATGCTTCTAACGGTGACTCGATATTAAGCATAGCAACTAACGGGCGGCTGTACCAAACTGAACCAACCCATAGGAATAGAGATTTCTAATGCATCTAAGGTTCCATACAACTCCTAAACATAATGCACATTCCACGACTCGAAGTACATATGAGAAGACCGAAAACTTTGTAAACATAGGAGTGCACCGGGGCTTGCCTTGGGGCTGGTGGTTAGCACATTCGAGCACGTTCAAGTCAGCGCCGGTCTCCTCGGCCTCGATCTCCACGTCCTCGAGTCCGGCGTCGGTTCCTAAATGAATGCAATGATATACACAAGTCAAAGAGGGTTCATGGAACTTCCTTGACAAATATGACATGATGATTTTATAATGCACAACGCAACATGCTTGCAGGGCCATTTATCAGATTTTAGCACTCTGGTCCCCAGTGATTTACACAAATTAATTTGAATTTATGAAATTTCTTACGTGCAAATAAGGGATCTTCTTCTAAATTCTTTAAAAAGGGTTCTAGAAGATCAAAAATTAAGTTTGTATTTTTATTTAGCAACCTAATCCTAGGTACAGTAACATATCCAAAATTTGGTGCCAAAAAGTGCAGGAATAAAATGATAAAAAAGATTTTTCTATAAACTTGAAACTGAAATTACTCCTAAAATATGGTGAATTTCAAGAAACTGTTTTGTGAGCAGTTCAGGGAACTCACAAGGAGTATGTGTGCCAAAAATCATAATTTTTGCATTTATAGATATTTTTATAAAAAATGATTTCCTGATTCTCTTATCTGAATTTTATAAAATTAACTAAGACGAATTCAGATGTTTATGTTGTACCATTGGATAGGTCTGCTCATAAGGAAACCCACAAATTTTGTTTCGGATTTTTCTGAGTTGTATTTGAATTTCTATCGAATTTACAAGTTTGATCAAAATTCTGAGAAAACTAAAAGGAAAAAGGGTCAGCGGCACTGTAGCAGTGCCGGCGCGCGCGACCGGGGCGACGGCGAGGTCGCCGTTCCGGCTAAACGGCGGCGAATTTCACGTGAACGTCAGCGGCAGCGCGTAGAGGGCGTTGAGGTGACTCTAGGGCTGGTTGGTGTGCACGTGCGCGTGGTCGGGAGGAAGGTCGGCGGCGATGGCTGCGGCGGCGAGCGGCGGCGCGCGGCGTTCCGGCGAGGTGAGGCAGCGCACAGGTGAACTAGCACGAGCATGAGCATCACGGGGTCAGGGTGAAACTCACCGTGGTACGTGTGCACGTGGAGGAAGGGAGGTAGAAGGCTACCCACGAGAGCAATTGAAGTCTCGCTCACCGGAGAGGGAGTAATCGACGATGAACGTGGAGGGGGTCACCCGGCGGCCATGACGGAAATTCCGCGTCGATCTCTCTGTAGGGTGGGGGAGTTCGATGTTCGTGTTGTGGCTGGGGTTGAGGTACTCCTAGCGCACCTTTTTGCTGTTGGGTTTGGACTTGAAGTGCGGCGGAGCGGCGGCACGGCGGTGAGCTCAAGCTCGGCGGCAATGGCGGCTCGGCTCTGGGCGGCTGCTCCTTGCGCGTGAATTGACGGAGAGAGCGAGAGGGAGCGCGAGCTGGAGTCAAGAAGGGGGCTGAATCGGTCGCCGTTGCTGTGCCGCGCTGACGCCGTCCACAGTTCGCCGGAGTGGGCAGAGAGAGAGGCGCGCGCGGCGAAGACGACACCCGGCGCTACAGTACTCTTTTCGAATTTTCAAATAAATTTGCACGTGCTGACTTGAATTGATTGAAACCAAACTTTACTGTGCTCCAAAAAATCTGATAAAATCATTTCCGGAAGGTTTCACTGAGATGAACAGGTTTCCTTATTACAACTTTTCCTAATTCGATTTAGATTTTGAGTTAAAATTCAATTAAGACAGATTTTGGATAAATGATCTTGGATTTATTTGAGCCCATTTCCTTTTGTAGAAAAATCCACAAAATTCTCCAAAAATCTGTTTTTGCCCCTGGGTGCCAAAGAAATTTTTAAATGGGCCCACTTGTATACAAAATTTTGAAGTTCTAGTTCAAGCTCATATTTGACTATTTTCAAATGATTTGCTTTGAAATTAAATTTTCCAAAGTGATCATTAACATTTGTGATCAAAGTGCACTAACAGCAGATTTGGATCATGATTAGGGTGGGATGTTACAGAAGCAGACGAAGGAGAACGGATAGAATACATAGTTGAGGAAATGAGGAGGGAGGACCAGGAGTATGAGAATCTTCCTGAAGTTGACTCTTGAGACGACGAGAATGAGATTCCTATCCCAGCTGAGTGGAACAATCAAAATTTTGCAAATTTGGCTATCAATGAAGGGTACTCTGTCCCATGAGAGTACCACGAGAATGAGGTGACAGAGGGAGCTCTGTACAGTCTCATCTCAAGTACAAATATACTCGGATCCTAGAGCATTTTGCAAATAAAAATGCAGTATCTTGTTTCCCGCGATCCCTGGTACGGTGGTGGTCACGTCTCCAGAAGAATACTACTGATTTTATTGCTCCAAGACCAATGCAAAGCTAAAGTCAAATGAACCGCTGTCTGCAGCCTGAGGGGGAAAAAACAAAACTTTTCTAGGCCCACTATTGAATTTTCTAGTGGAGGAGTAATGGCGTGCAAGTGCAATGCTAATCTTTGTTGGCCCAACCAATCAACGTCCCAATTCCTTCCTATGTCGTGGGCTCTGCACCTTGGCCATGGACTATAAGTCAGTCCATCACCACTACCGGGCCAGAATTCGGTTCCATGAGAAACCGTAATTTCCAGTGAAGTACATACACAGTTCAGTTGCAGGGCTACGTTCATGGCTGCTTCTTCCTCCCCTCGCCGCTAAAATTCACTTAAAACAACTCGAACAATGCCGCCTTACTTGACACAATACTCCATACACAGAGATATAAAAATTCTTGCTTGCTTAATCGATTTTCAATTGCCATCCGAGCACAACATACAACTCTCATGAATGATGACCGCAACATTAATTTGCATGGATTGATTAGCTAGCTAATAGTAATTCGGGCGGTCGGCGAAGGCTTCCGATCCGGCCAGGGTACAGGGGTCAGTCAGATGGTGGCGTGGTTGTAGGAGGAGGAGTGAAGCATTTGGTGGACGACGAGGGTGGTGGCCGTGACGGTGCCGGCGGTGGCGTTGTTGAAGAGGAACACACCGGCGGCGGCGTAGATGGCCTCCGTGGGGTAGACGCGCGACGTCACCACGGACCTCCCGCCCTGCGCGAAGCTCTCCACGATGGAGTGATCAACCAGCACCCGCACCGACACCCGCATCAGCTGGTCCTCCTCGGCCGGCTGGTCAACAGCAACCACGCTGCCGACGACGCGCTTGACGATGTCGTTGGCGCGCGACGAACGCGACTCGTCGTGGCAAAAGTGAGCGCGGATCTGTTGATCCCTGTCCCTGGAGACGTAGAAGTAGACGGCCGTCTGCTCGTGGCGGTGCCGGTCGGCGAGCACCAGCAGTCCGAAGGGGCCCAGCGCGCCACGGCCGGCAGCGCCGCCGCTCGTGCTGCAGTTGTAGTCGACGCCCTCGTCGTTTTCAATGGCGGCAACAGCGTGTCTGTCGATGATCTCGAACTCGGCGATGATGTCGAGCTGGGTGGCGCGGTGGAGGTTGAGCGGGACCACGGAGCCGGGTCGGAGGGTGACGCCGCTGAGGTCGGTGGAGTTGGTTCGAAGAGTCTCCACCTCCTCCACCGGCCACTGGATCAGCTGTTGCTTGCTCCCCGTCGCCGTGTCCAGCAGCACCGTCCGCGGGATCGACTGCATGCATCCATGCATGTTCCACGATCATTAGTCAAAAAGGGGGTGATGACAGATAATAAATTATTAAAAATTAGCAACCTGCGTCATTATACGTTGACACATTCAATTTGCACGTTTTAATTAAAATCCAACTAGCTAGCTAGCTAGCTGCAGGTTGTTACTATTAATTTTGGTGCACGGCCGGATCGGAGACAGACAGCAATATACGTGCACGCCATGTCTTGGGACGACATGGATCCATATATCGACAGCGACCTCTAATTAAGGGAGAAAGAAAGAAATGTGAATCGACGACGTGACCCCATGACCGCGAGATGATGGTGCATTCATTAGTCGTCGACCGCGCGCGCACAATATATGATGGATGAAAGCAACCCCAACCTAGAGAAAACATTACACGCGCGATTCACGCACTTTGACCCACCAGAAGCTACCCTCTTCTCAGTTTAATTAGTTTACTTATGATGTTTTTGCCTTTGTTGTAACGATCGATTACGTATGGCATGATGCGGTGCACGTATATACAAACGGAAGGAAACAGAGGAAGAAGCAACAACAACAACTGACGGAGGACATAAGTATATAGTTAGTATACGAACCTGAAGAGACGCCCATCCCTTGGCGACGTCGGCCCGTTCGGAGTCGGTCTCGCCGACCCATCCCCAGAGCACGCGGCGGCGCTTTGCCGGGTCGTAGAAGGTCTTGGACGCGTAGAATTTGCCCCAGTCGTAGCGCAGGCCCCCGATGGTGCCGAGGTCGTTGTCGGGATCGACGGGCGTCCACGTGTTGGCCGCCGCGTCGTACCTTCCCAGCGCGTAGTAGTCGTGCCGGTCGTCGTCCATGCTCGCCTTCATCACGTGCATCATCGCCGCATCATCGCCATTGTTGATGGGGTAGAAGTCGATGCACTCCCACATGCCTGTGCCCGGAACGCGGTGGAGCACGCCGGGCATGAGCTCGTAGTTGACGAAATCCTTGGTCTTGTACATGATGGCGATGCCGGCGTGGTCTGCGTCGTCCTTTGAGCCGATGACGATGCGCCATGTGTTGTCCGAAGGGTCGAACCAGGCGCTCGTGGGATCGCGGAAGTCCCTGTCGCCGACGCCGGGCGGCGGGAACAGCACCGGATTGGCGTCGTGCTTTGTCCATTTGATCAGCAGAGGGTCACCGATGGGGTCCGACGGCACGGCCAGGCACTGCACTTGCACCGACTCGTTCGTCGACCCCGTGTACAGCATCGCCAGGCTGCCGTCGGGGAGCACCGTCGCCGACCCCGTCCAGACGCCGTTGATGTCGTACCACTGGTCGGGAACCATGGCGAGAGGAAGGTGCTGCCAGCGGATGAGGTCCCGGGATATGGCGTGGCCCCACGCGATGTTACCCCACACCGCGCCTTCCGGATTGTACTGGTAGAACAAATGGTACCACCCCTTGTACAACACAGGACCGTTGGGATCTACATTGTGACCAAGTCCGCCGCCGTAAGCCCAACATGACAAGGAAACATATGTCAGGAACACAAGGCGGCTGAAATCAAATCAAATCAGATCAAAGAAGAGAAGATCGATTTTTTTGTTGATTTGTTTACCGTTCATCCAGTTCTTCTGGGGCTGGAAATGGAAGCCCGTGCGTTGCCACTGCAGCATCGCATTGCTCCACGGGAAACCGTCCGCCTCCGACGAACCCTCCTGCAGCCGGATGCCACCATCGCTCGTCTTCTCCGACACGCCGGCGTCCCTCCCGCGGCTCCTCCGAGTAGTACTAGTTCCTACAACTTCCCGGTGGTCCATCCTGACCCCGGCGAGCACCGTGGCCACGACAAGCAGCACCACGCCGGCGGCGGCCACGCACGCACGACGTCTTTTTGTGGGCTGCAGGTGGTCTGCATCGTCGCCGGGGGGTAGCGGCGCATAGGAGGAGTAGGGGAGCGGCGGCGCGGTTCGGCTGCTGCTGGTAGAAGCCACGATGGCCATGAATGAATGAATGGATGGATCCCCAACACCCAAACCAACAAGCCAAGGAGGACTAGTCTATATATCCTAACAATAATGCAAAATAATATGAGATGCAATGCGGTGGTAGCGAGAGATGAGATTATAGAGGGGCATTTATAGAGATGATTCTGAGTGGGAATGGAGGATAAGCCAAGGGGGGAAACGAAGAAGAAGGCGCACGCGCGCAGCCCGGCCGGTGCATGATGCACGTGCGCTCTTCCCTCCCCTCCCCGGCCTTGTGTGTTGCCCGATGATTCCTTTCTCTTCTCTTGTGGGGTCGCCGAGTATATACTACGGTCAAGCTAATCGCACCTCTCTCCTCGTTTCATTGTCGCTAGCTACTACATCTCACGTTTTCATACTACCATGGTCACCTGCCGTACAAGAACAGGCTCTCTGCACAAGAACCTATCCCAAGCTTCCTACTCTTATAGATCCATCGTGACACCAAAGTGGAAACCCTTAAAAGGTCATGCACATTAATTTCTAGGGGAAAAATATTTCACCACTTTTTTATATGCAATACACAACACACAAGAAAAGAGGATTGTCAGAGCATCCCGCTGCATGTTATGGATAATTGGCCAACCCTAGCAGTAACGAGACGACCCCATTTCATTACGCGCGAAGCTAGCTAGTTATGGAGTTATATGTTTGTATTTATTTATATAGTTCACCTTTTCGTGTTATTTCGCAACAAAAGAAAGGATTACAGCTAGCTTTTTGTCGCTTCTCATGACAGGATAAGGCGTAAGTCACAGTTTATGTTATTTAGAACCTATCATACTTGTACAATGCAATACGCAATGGTACGTTATTTATAACCTATCAGTTGAAGCACCATTACAAATGCCATCTGTGGTGACGGTTCACCAGATGGCCTGCCATTACAAACCTACTTGTAGCATTGGTGGTCGGCTGGCTTCAGCGGACCACTACGAATCCATTTGGCACTTGGTCTCAAAAAATAAATCCATTTGGCACTTAAATAGATTAGTAGCGACATCCTAGCACGCGTGTGTATATCTTCTAGTATAGAGCCAAAACAAGGGAGGGATTAATTTTGTAATAAAAAAGTGCAATAATGCATGAGAGTGCAAATAAACGATGGTTGCTTTCAGTAAGTAGGAAACAGCATGACTCATGAGAGAGAGGGGGAGAAGAAAGAGACGGAATCAGCTGGTGATGTGATGGATACTCGAATCCAGGTGGTGCCACGTCGGCCGGGCCCAGGCAAGCTTTGAATCGATTATATGTTTGATGAGTCGATACGTGTGTGACAGAGAGCTGACGCGGCGGCAGACAGGTGGCACTGGGTCCATTTTCAGGTGCAACAAACTAACCGCGTGGCCTGCGCGGTGCGGGGGCCCGTCGCTACCGCTTGGGGCAAAACCAAGGCAGCGTACGCCCACCCCCCGCCTCCCCCACTCGGTCCAACAGAGGGACGAGGCAAGGGCAGGGAATCGCACGACGGCGGGAACCAGTGCAACAAGCAGCAGCGCGATGAGCAGCAGCAAAACAAGTCTTATCTTCTTCCTCCCACATCGCCTCCTCTTCCATCGATTGAAAGCTTCTTCTTAGTTTCTTTTCTGCAGATCCATCGACCATCAAAGCAGTTGGTGCTGGAACAACTATTTTTTAGGCTGAAACATCAGTTTGTGAAGGCTGGAACAACAGTTTCTAAAGGCTAGAACATCTCTTTGTGAAGTTTGGAACAACAAACTGTGAAGCCCAGAACATCCGTTTGTGAAAGCCGGAACAATAGTTTTTAAAAGCTGAAACAATAGCTTCTGAAAAGGATGGAACATTCGTTTGTGAAGGCTGGAACAACAACTTTTGAAGGCTGAAACATCCGCTTGTAAGAGCCAGAACAATAGTTTCTGAA
Organism: Eragrostis curvula; assembly: GCA_007726485.1. Lineage (NCBI taxonomy): Eukaryota > Viridiplantae > Streptophyta > Magnoliopsida > Poales > Poaceae > Eragrostis > Eragrostis curvula. Next base: position 55,407,751 of record CM017441.1, read on the forward strand.
AGCGAGAACAACAGCTTCTGAAAAAGATGGAACATCCACTTGTGACGTCTGGAACAACAACTACTTAAAATTGAAACATCGATTTGTAAAGGCTGAAACAACCACTCTTAGTTGCTGAAATAATCATTCCTGGTGGCAAGACACAACCAAGCATAATTAAAAAAAAAACAAAGCAGCGTTGGCACAAGGCGGCGGAGGCCGCGTTGACCGAGATATGAGATTAGAGGAGAAATCCGAAACCCGCATCAAATCATCCATGCACTGAGAGAAACATACACAAAGAAAAGGGCGGAAGGGGGTGGGCGGCGGGTGATTTCTTTTTGCCCTGGTCGGCAGCGATGAACGCCCGCGCGGTGCGAAATCGTAAACCGCGATCGAGAAAATCGCGCTCTCCCCTGTTCACCGCTGATGAAACGATTGTTTTTCAGATTTTGAAATGTGGGGCTGCTTTAAGTTCTAGTACGTTAAAAGTTTCAACATTTTCAAACAGGACTAGCTAATAAGCGCTCTACACCATGATGGCCTACCTTTTCTCCAACATTCAACAGGAGGAACAACATCACGATTATGGCTGGGCGACTTTTCTAGGCCTTTCCATAGCATGTATTGCTTTTTTTTTTTCCCCTGACACGCTAGCATGTAGTGCTGATTACAGCTGCTTTCGCCATCTCGTGTTACACGTTATGCACAAAGACGTCAAAACCCCAAATGTCCATCATCTATGCTCATGTAGCTTCCGAGGCAAACAGTGGTCTGGTGAGGCGAATAGGCAATTTGCCTTGTGATCTCCATTATTTACTTTTAATTAGTCAATTAGGCGTGGTGGCGATCCAATCCAAAGATACATCTAGCTTGCCAGGGGACTTATGAGCCACAAACTCATCGCATCAGCAATTCTGGATATATATAGGAAATATATCTGATTAGAGGAGCCACCGGTCCATATACAAATTGAGATGGAGAAAGGAGCCCTATTCTTGATGAGCCAATTGCTTGAAAAATAGTCTTGAATCTCTTGATGAGACAAATGCTTGAAAATTAGTCTAGATAAGACAATTGCTTGAAAATAGTCTTGAGCCACGTAATTACCAATGAAGAGTGGTTAAAGGATACAGATTATATTAGTTTGTGATGGACAGTGACAGCACAACACGTCGATGAAGAATTGGAGGCCACTAATTAACTGATAATAATGAATTAGGCAGCACTTGTGTTCAACGATCGATCATCCATTCAGCCCCACCATTTTGTCTTATTTTCTTAAATTGAAAGCGTTTGTTAGTACAGCTGGTGCATCCACGTGGAGCTGAGTCTGAAACTACTCATATTTCAAATATATAATTAGCCTCAACAAAGGTCAAGTCGGCCGTAATAATTCTCATTTTCCTATACAATTTGGGACCAGCATATCACAATTCCTTCCATTCCTTTCAATTGATTATTAATGTATTTACATCACACAAACAATTTTTTTCTTTTTTCTTTAGGGGAACGCTAGAATTCACTCACTTGGGAGAACTAGCATTATGACCGTGCGATTGCTACACCACAACAGACCATGATTACGTGTGTATAGTCCATATTTAAAAAGGTGTTACTGAGGGGTACACAATTTGTAGATAATTATTGCAATGTGGAAATGGAATAAGATGTAGATGAAGTGAGTTAGCATGTGCCATGAAGAAATCAAACAACATAAGGAAAAAACTTCTTACTTCCCCAATATCTAGTGACATAGGAGTAGGTCCATTGTTTAGGCGGTGGCTCGCGGGCTGCAAAAGAGTTCACTGTATTGGTCTTGGGCCTCCCTACCATTATTAATCGGCCTTTCAACCCATTTCTCTGTCGTTGGCGATTGAATGAATGCCTGAAGCAGGAAATCAGCGAGGTCATGGCGGCGGCGGCGCTTGCCTGCAGACGTGGGGAGCCGTACGGTGGGTGCCCCAAGCAAGGAGAGCAGAGCAGCAGGCGTGGCGTGGATGAGCCTGCCACATCTGGAGTCGCCGGACCCAAGAATAGCAGTGGAATGGAATTGGGTGCGAGAGGAGAGGAGAGAGGTCAACCAACCATTTCCGAATGGGAGCCCTTTGATGGATTGGCGCCGCCCGGAACAACGACGCCGTGTATGCGGGCCAGAGGGAACAGCGGACCAGCTCCCCTTCCTTCCATTCGGTGTTCTGTTCTGGGCAAGAACAACTTGCCTAGGCTTCCAGATTTCTTCCTTCTCGTCGCCTCCTCTCCTGTCCTCTCCTCCTGATCGATCCCAGCGTCAACGAGGCGCTGATCAACTTCATTCTGGCTGGTAACATCCTCATTGCTAATGACATTCTGAATTATGGAGCACAAAGCTCGTGACTTTATGGGTACGCTTCTCAATTAACAGACAACCACGGCTCTTTGCCAGGGCACAAATCATTCGGGCATCTTTGTGAGTCGACCGGACAATGTCAGCCTCTGAATTCAGGATTCCTTACCAGCAAGTAAGCGCCCTCCTTCATATGTTTCACCAACAATTTCCCATATTTTTCAGCAGATTTTGCTGATTATAAAGCATTATAGTGCCTATTCTTTCAAAACCATAAAACGATTAATTTCGTTGAAGAACAATGCATGCAGATGCTACATTTTGCATGCCTACGAAAGATATGCTAAATAAAATGATGTCATGACTAATTAGGCTCTGAGTTGTTCTTAGAAAAATTACGAATTGTTCATGCGAAATCCTGATTCTGCCTCAATCTCGTTCTATACTGAATGCCAGTTACATCATCGAGTTGCTTCACTCTGCACATATTCACTTTGCACTTTGTTTCATGCATTCGATAGGTTTCTTCTTCACAGCCTGCTGAGAATGCTGGTCAGTACAAGATCTGCAGATGTGGGGAGGGAGATCCGAATGAAACTGCTGACGGCACACCAACAAGTTGTCCTAATTGCCAGGTTTATGGATCTTCTGATACCTAAAGGCCTGCGCTGAATCAAAAAAGAACAAGCATGCCAAGAAAAGACCTATTTTATTTTTATGTTATAGTGTGTCTACAACTCAGGCTTCTCTGCTTAACACACAGTTGATTACCTACTGTACTGTTATTTGTGGAATTTGTACCATTTGATGTCTGAATAAGCTGTTATCCCTATGCAACATAGCCACATACCTGCAACTTGGTTGTGCCCACGTGCATATAATTTTCTACTGCAAATCATACTAATAATTCAGAATTTTGTTCAAAGGTAGATGCTTGGTCATTTTCAGGACCACTTATAAATACTATTCTGGTGCAGGTCCTTAAGAGTGGGCATTTACTACTTTCATCTAAAGGTATGCAGTATGCTTCCTACAAATCTGATATGTTTTCCTCGTCTTCGTGTATGATAGTGGCAATGTCAATAAGCCTCACTACTTATTTTATACTTGATTTGCCTACAATTAATAATTCAATTTTATAGGAAGTTCTATTTACAGTTCAACTAGAGCTATAAGACTGTTTATGCATTTTTTTTTCTACATAGACAATATGCGTTCTAATTTAGGCCTTTGACTCACATTGAACATTGGCTTAACTGACTTAATCTACTTTTCTTTTACATTTGATCACTTTTAGTTTTGAGATGAAATGTTACATGCAATATTCTGTGTGTCATACTAAATGTGATAAAAACAGGAATTGGTTGGACTTCATGGAAAAAACGCTGGTTTATTCTTACAAGAGCATCACTGGTGTTCTTCAGAAGTGATCCTGTAAGATATATTGTGCCAGTTCTTTCAGTTCTTTGTTTTTTCCTTTTTTTGAGGGGAATACAGCAAGGGAAACCCTTGTTCTTCTTCTCTTCAATTATACTGTTCTGTGGAACGTCTGTACTTCCTTCTGCTTCTTCCCATGACCACATCACAGTTCATTAATAGATCTTCTTCCATTGATTATCATATTTCTATGCTTTATAAAATGTTTTTCTTATAATGGGATGCAATAAAGAAGATGTAGCAGTTCTAATGGACTTACAATTAGGACAATTAATTGTTCTACCATGTACTCTCCTAAATCTTCATAACAAATGAAATATGTTTCCTTTAAATTGACCGCACGTGTCTGAATTTTTCTTGTATTAGCTTACTAGTCATCACCTTATGATGGCTAGAGATTGAGTCACTGCTAGACTTACTGAGTTATGTATTTTGGGCCCTGCTGGATATGGATATATCATTATCACCTTTCTTAAAGAGCACAGATAATTATATGAGCTAATGACATCATATTTTTTTACATCTTTAGAAATTTACATCCTTGTGCTTTAGAGGTGATAACTCAGTTACAAATATTAGGGATACATTTTATTTTCATTGCATTGTTTTGTCAAGATAGTAAACAGCCAAGTTGTAATCTGTACAATCTGTTTCTTTTCCTGGATATGTTTTCAAAATATGTGCCGTTTGTCTTAATAAAATACAAATATTAAGAAAATTATATTATAGACACATGATAATTATTCCAATTTATGCTTTATTTTCAGAATGTCCCCCCTCCTAGAGGAGCTGAACCAATTGTCACACTCGGTGGAATCGATTTGAATAACTCTGGAAGGTATGCATAGAAAACCTTTTGATAACACGTTGAAGGATTTTCCAATATTATTTGGTCAACGTGTGACCTTGAGTGATGCTTCAGTGTTGTAGTCAAAGAAGAAAGGAAACTTTTGACAGTATTATTTCCTGATGGCCGTGATGGACGAACTTTCACTCTGAAGGTTGGTTTGCACCTTCCTGATCCAAATTTGGACTGTTTTTGTTCCACTGATATTGCAATGGTTGTCGAAACTAAATAGTATGATCTTTTACCGAGCAGGCTGAAACCACAGAAGACCTAAATGAATGGAGAAGTGCATTAGAGAACGCTTTGGCACAAGCACCCAGTGTAGCAACTACAGTGGGGCAAAATCCAATATTCAGCACCGATGTAGCAGAACCTGCTGAAGTTCCAGCTGAACAGTGTAAGCTGCGTTAACTTTCACCAGTATCTCACCATTTGAGATATTATACTATTTTTGTATGCCCTCACCAAGTTGCAAAAAGTGCAACATGTAACTCTTGTACTTGCTAAAATTGACAGTTTAAGATCAGTTTCTTTATTTCATTGTGTTAGATGTAGAGATGGACTCCTTACATTGCATTTGAATAAGAAAATTTAATTATTTCTGTTGTAGCGGAGGACAATTCTGTTGTTGGCAAACCTGCAGAGTTTGCACTTGTGGATACCAATGGTAATCCCTCTTTCATGGAGAAGGCACTGAAGTTCATTGAGGATTATGGTAAGTACTTTTACTAATTTAATTCAGCCAGTACACAGTATTCACCCATTGTGCATTATGGTTAGTAGTAGCACAAACGTGTAGAATTTTTTCTGTTATTCATAACGTAAAAAATGAAACATTTATCTGTAGGGGTCAAGGTAGAAGGAATCCTGCGTCAGTCTGCTGATGTTGAAGAAGTCAAACGCAGACTTCGGGATTATGAAAAGGGTGATTTCTTTTGGCATAATCTTTCTCTTTTTTCTTATTTAAGATTTCTATGTTTGATATTTGACAGTCTCCTGGAATTTATTAGCATATACTAGTTGATTTAAGCAAATATCTGTTTTCTGAAGGTATTTTATGAGGGCTGTAATAACGCCTGACAATTGTTTTTTCTGTCATTTGTTGCCATTCTTTTTGTGCTTTACATATTTGCAGTATTCATAACCGTAATTTCAAAATGATTTAACAGGAAAAAATGAGTTCTCCCCAGAAGAGGATGCACATGTTATTGGCGACTGCATTAAGGTATTTGCCAAGCGTTTAACTACTGTCATACTAGATGATTTTACCTTTATAGTTCTTGTCATTTATATTTGTTTGTTCGTCATTTGATGCAGTATATTCTTCGAGAGATGCCATCATCAGCAGTTCCTGCAGCATGTTGCACTGCACTGGTTACAGCTTACCGTAAGACTGATTTGAAACTTTTGTCCATGTATTCAGCATTTTGTTATTAAACAACCTGATGTATAATCCCGATTGAAATCATACGAAGTAACTAAAACAAAGCAACTCTACTGATGCTCTTATCCACATCATTCAAATGTGTTCAAACCACAAACTGATAAAGACAACTGTTCTCACAGGAACTGACAAGTCAAGAAGGCTCGATGAGATAAGTAGAGTCATATATGACGTTTTCCCAGAGCCAAATCGACTATTAGTACAGAGGTACGTACCTTTCATAGATGTATTTTATTTTCAATTTTCTTAACAGTCAAAACTGTATAGTGAACTACCGAAACATCATTATTCCACCAAATGAGCACCAAACTCATCAGTTTTGTTTCAGAATCCTTAAAATGATGCAGATCGTCGAAACACACAAAGCAGTCAATAGGATGTCTCAATCTGCTTTGGCCGCTTGCATGGCACCACTCCTTCTTCGACCTCTTCTTCTTGGTGAATGTGAGATCGATAACGACTTTAGTATGGGCGGGGATGGTTCGTTCCAGCTGCTTCAAGCTGCTGCTGCTGCAAACCATGCTCAAGCCATTGTTATTGTTATGCTTGAAGAATACGATCAGATATTTGATGTATCCCCCTTTTACCTTTCCCACACTCTTATTTCTGCATTTGAGCTCCATCTGAAGTTACACTTATTCAACTGGTTATGTGCACAGGACCTGGAAGAAGGTTCCGGTTCTTCAGATGCTTACACTGAATCCGAGGATGACGATGTGGACAAGGAATATTCCACCGATAATGACATCCATGATGAGGATGGTTCTTATGATTCTGGTGAAGATGACATTGAAGACTTGGATGACAATAGTGAGCACTCTTCTGGTGGCAGCGAATATGACAGTAAAGCTAGAACTGATGTCACTGATGAGAAGGTACCATCTAATGACTGTACTGATTCCAAACATTGTACATGTGCTGGCATCGAAAGGACGGGCAAGGAGAACATTCCTTCTTTGCGTAGACTTTTATGACCCACCACTTGTCTATTTCAGTTTTTGAATGCATAGTATTTTGAATTACTGTACTTGGATTAATTTTACCGTGGTGTTTCTGGTAATGACACTAATCTACGCAACTTACTTAATTTTTTCTTGGTTCATAGGTCAAAAACAGTACTGTGGGCACTGCAGGTAATGCCAATAATCAATCAGGTCAACCTCCTATAAAAGCAGCAGGAACAGAAAATAGTGCATCAAGGGAAGGCATTGATCAAATTCGAACGGAAGACGCCTCTCAAATGGAAATCAATAATCTATCTGAGCCGAAACATGAATCATGTGAATCAAACGATTCCAAGGATCATATAGTAAAATCAAATTCTCGTTCCTCAGTTTCTGGAGCCAAATCTATTGAGAAATCAAGCAGCTCAACGAATAAGGGCAAAAAAACATTATGGGGTCGTACTTCAGTAAGTGCAATTATTACTGGTATAGTTCTGTATATTGATGCTAGCAGGATAATATTACAGTTTTACCAGTAAACTCTGTTTACAGGCAAGAAAGGATTTGTCAACAGAGGAGATTGAATGTTGCAGTGATGATGAGTAAGTAGCCTGTTATATGCGCTTGTAAGGCACCTTTTGGCATATTTATTGAAAGATAGGGTAATTTTTTTGAAAATTACAACTATCTGCACAGGAGTAACAGAAAAGTACAACTTCTTTTAGTTAAATTTCAGAAAAGTATGACTATTTGCACCCATATAATACAAAACTATGACTTTTCGACCTGGACCTCATAGTTTTGCCTTATTGGGAGGGAGTGCAAATAGTTGTAGTTCTCTGAACCATATGTAGATATCCCTTAAAATAGAAAATATTTTCCAACCATTTGTTTATTTTTCTCAATTGTTTTTTTTTTTTTTTGCGAATTTCAATCGTTAACAACCCCTTCTCAATTGTTAACAACCCCTTTGGTGATGGTCCAAATTTATTACCAAAAAGAAATGAAATTCTTGTGATTGTGACTCACCTTTCTTCATTGCCATAATTATAGATGAGTTTTTTTGTGTGTTTCATAATATCTGAATTTGAACATTCGCTTCTGAAAATCTGTACCTTTTTTGTGAAGTTGTTCTTGAGTTATGGGTTTGCTTCAGGTAGTAAAAACATCCCAAAAAACTTTCCGCAGCTCAGAACTCAGAGTAGCAGAAGCATGCAGCTTTAATTCACACGTTGACATGTCTAAGTTTTCTAATTTGGCTTCTGAATTAGGACCCTTCTTGATAAACTGGAGAACAACAAGGCTGATCTCCAATCTAAACTTACAAAGGAGGTACAGCCCTTTCCCCTAGGATCATACGAAGCAGGTTAAGTAACATTGACGCCCTGTGAGTTGATGCTGTGCCTTTTTTTCAGGTCAAAGAAAATGGAATCCTCCAAGTGAGTCTGGAAAGGAGAAAAGAAGAACTACATGAGCGCCGTTTAGCACTTGTAAAAGAAGTAAGAATCAATGCCTGATGTTCTACTCTAGATAGGAAGTAGGAAGATTTTTTAAGTTACCGTCATATGGTACTTTTATGCTTCAGAAAGGGTCTTGCCGAACTTGTCAGAGTAAGCTGTGCATTTGGTCTGTTAAACAATAGAAATTTGTTCACTTGATAGGTGGAAACTTTGCGAGACCAGTTGCAGAAGGAGAGAAATTTGAGGGCCTCCTTGGAGTCTGGGCTGATGAACATGCGAAGAGGGCAGGTATCCTTGCCTTCAACAATAGACAGCAAGGTAAAGATCTGGTTGGTTAGTTTTAGTTTAGATTGTTTTTCACCATCTGAAATGTTTTTTTTCTGTTACAAGACTAAGAGTGATCTTGAGGAAGTTGCGACTGCTGAATCTGATGTTATGAACTTGAAGCAAAAGGCATCTGATCTTCGTGGACAGGTGAACAGCCAACAGCTGTTCTCCAGCTTATTGTGTGAATCATGCAACAAACGGCTCCTAAATACAGACAAGCTTTCCGAGTAAGTTTTCTATCCCTAGTGCTTTTACTGTCTAAGAAACATACTTTAAGATAGACGTGAAAAGCTGGCTCCCTTTCTCCAGATATGAACGAAATGCTTCCCTCTCCTCGGAGATTGGGTCCGACTCTCTATCGAATATGGTATGAGTTCCCCTTTCTCCCTTGTACTTTGCAAGAAAATGCCCTCCGAGTAGTGTTTCGTTTAGTTCCATTATTTGACACAAAAGGAAACATATTTCAGGCAGACTCTGAGCAATCAAAGAAGCAAACCTCACCTGGTTCAACGCAAAGTGCAAATTATAGTGAGCAGCTGCGGAGCCAGAGGGCTCAGAGACTGCTTTCATCAAAAGGGGAGACTGCCCCCTTTGATGGTGCGTCATCTACGTCAAGGTGGACTAAAGCACAGAGGCATTATGCAACCAGTAAACTAGAGGTAATTAGCCTCTTCCTTTCAGGAAAAAGGTTTTAACTTGATGATGTTAGATGAGCTAAGAAAAATTGTCCTAACATCACCAATTAAGAGCTCGTGCTGCTGGCTACTTGTTCATTTGTTTGTTTGTTGTTCCAGGAACCTGGAAATGCGCCGGGCGCATCTGCGTTAATCAAGCTGACGAACCGGCTCAACTTTCTGAAAGAACGAAGGGCGTTGCTTGCGAGCGAGATGCAGAACTTGGATTTGGGCCGGCCCCAATCCCAAGCCCAAGCTCAAGCTGGCGCAGCAGCTGCAGCTGCTACAGCTCCGCCGCCAAGAAAGGACCCCAGATGAGATAATAAAGGCGAAATACTGATCATCAGTTCGTGGAGCTACTCTACAGATTGATCTCGCGTTTAGATAGACCTGATGGGAGGGGAGGGGAGGGAAGTTTAATTGTTGATAGATTTTACTTCAAATTTTCTGTAAAAATTATGGACAAACTCCGATGAAGAGTAGTACCGTAATTTGCAAATGACACAGGTTTTGTGCCCTACTTCTATTGTGTTTCCCTCGATGCATCGTCAGAACCAGTTGCGGATACATGCCCACGTTGGAACAAACTCCAGTGAATAGTACCGTAATTTGCAAATGACACATGTTTTATGCCCTGTTTTTATTGTCCCCCCCCCCCCCCCCCCCCCCCTGATGCATCGTCAGAGCCAGTTGTGCCCACGTTGGGACAAACCATAACTCTAGACCAACAGCAACAGTCATAGAGGTGCTACAAGGCAGTAAAAGAGAAGCAACAAACTACAAAACAGAACAGATCCTAAATCACAAACTGATCAATGGTTCAGAGTTCACGGTAAAAGACAGATAACACTGCAGGAGTGTACAGTTCTTGCCAAGATAATGGGAAATGATAACATGGTACACAGAGTCCTGAAGTTCTCATAGATGATAGATAAGACATGCGGCTACAAACTTCATCAGGCATGATAACAAGGTGGCGCCTCTTAATCATTACTTGCCCTCCTTGATGACCCTGACGGCATTGTTCACACCGGCCTTCTTCTCATCTGAGATCGCTCCACCCTCTGGAAGATCAAACTTTCTGCGGCTCAGCGACCTCTGCTTCCCAGGGGGCTGGGGGTCCACAACCTCAAGCATTGCCTCAAGCTCCTCCAGCATAGATTTCTTCGCAGTCCTCACCATGTAGTCAGGTCCCTGGATCAAGGTCAAGGCAAGCACCAAACCAGGTCATCAGAGTCTGGGCTGATAAAAAACGATTCAGAAGCCATAATGCTATGTTATAAAGAAAAGCCTCATTCCATTGGCATGCACAAGCCAGCAAGGAAAGGGAAGCTAAAAAAGAAATAGAGTGTCTGATTTGCGTGTAATCAAATAAATCTGCACAACTGAGTTCACTATTTTAGTTCTACTCAAGAGCAAAGTCAAGGACCACAGTATTTCTGAGACAGGAAAGGAGCATCATAGTCATATATTAACTATCCATGAATTTTCTTTCATTAAAAATCCACCAAACGAAGTTCAGTAACCACAAATGAAATAAATACTTGAGTACTAATAAAACTTGGAACGATTTAAAAGACTGCCCTTACAGCTGGTTAGCCATGGAAAGCTGGAAACCTACAACATAATAAAGGTGGACACAAGTCCTAAAGCAACAAACTGGTAGTGATTGAAATACTTACTGATTAATCAAATATTAGCCATAACTATCCTAGTAGCCAAAGTTGAATACACAGCAGTATCTAAGAATAATAATATACACTACAACACAACAATTCTTGAACGCAAAAGCGTCACTCTAAGACACTGTTGAGAACAAACTTATTAGGATAAAATCTGTTTTGCCATCGGTTCGAAAGATCATTTCAAGCGATCAAAGTATTTTCTGTCTGAAATAAACCTACTACATGGCATTGCATGATAACGGGGATCCATATCAAACAGTAGCTCGATAATCCTTGTACCCTTCTCGGAGATTCTCAACAAAGCAACAGTATCACTAATCAATAACTTCAGATGCACAAGTAGAAACTACGTAATATTTATATGAAGACGCCTAGTAAATCAACCGCAGGAGTCAGGACCAAAAAAGGAAATAACTGAACTAGCAATAATGCTGAGAAGGCAGCGATAATAAACAGGTGGCTCACCTCGAGCGCATCCACGGTAAGGAGCAGGACAACGATTTTCTCAGAGAACCTTTGGCGCTCCTCGTGGTCATGCGCAATGCGGCGCCTGTAAGAGATGTTATAGAACATGGACCTGATCTCCTTGAGCTTGGCCTTTGCCACAGCCAGATCACGCAGGCAGCGGAGCACCTGGGAGCGGTGTGCAAGGTGAGCCCTGTAGTTCATCTGGATGAGCAATGCAGCATCCTGCGGGGTAAGTTGCTTCCTCTTTCCCTTGCCATTGCCCCTGGCAAAAGCCTGGAGAGAGGAAAATGCAGGGTAGTCAGTGCAACAGTATTATTAGTGCAGAGAAGCATATGTACTACTAGATTATTAATGATTTCCCTAGCATAGTACAATGCAGTAAATGCAGATCTCTAATGGAAGGCAAATGCAGCATCGTTAAACCCCTCACGTCCCTCAAATCTGAGGAGAAACAGTATGGATCTACAAGAACTCTGCTAAATAACTACACATTCATTCAGAGTGGAGTGATGTAGAAGCCCAATAGACTGAAACCTTGTAAAAGGATATCCCAACTTTTAAACCATCTTGAATCTAAACTCCAGAACCATCGTGTGTCGTAAAAAGGGATGAGACCTTTCTGATGGCGGCACATCCAGCATCGTTGTCGTCGGGGATCTCCTCGATCTTGATGGCGGTGGAGGCGGGGCATTTCTTCTCCTTCTTGATTGCTGCCTTCTTCTTGTCGTCGGTGACCTTGTCCTTCTTCTTCTTGTGAACCTTCTTCTCCGGCTTCTCCTGGTCGTCGTCGCTGTCGCTGGTGTCGAAATCCTCCTCCCAGGAGTAGGACTGCGACCATGGCTCGAGGCATCCCTTGCCCTTGACGGCGGCGCCCCACTTGACTTTCCTGGCGGAGGATCCGCCAGGCGCGGCCCCTTTGGCCTCCCACTTCCACTTGCGGTCGAAGCCGTCGTCGTGGGGGGACTTGATCTCGGCCTCCCACTTGAGGTCCCGCTCCCCGCGGCGCGGCTTGTCGACGGCGGTCCACTTGACCTTGCGGCCGGCGGACTCGGTGACGTAGGTGTACTTCCTGGTGGCGGGGGGCTCGGGGCGGCGGGCGGCGACGGCGAGCTCGAGGGCGGCGACGCGGTCGGTGAGGTCGCGGAGGAGGAAGGGGTAGGGGGATGGGAAGGGGTCGAGGAGTGGCGCCGGTGGAAGGAAGAGATCGAGGTCGTGGAATGGGGAAGCCGGGAAGGAGGAGGGGCGGTCGAACTCGAGGAAAGGACAGGAAGAGGAGGAGGTTGGCGGGAAGGGGAAGAAGGGGTCGTCGAGGAAGAAATCGCGGTGGGAGCCCATAGTGACGGCGACGGCGAGGGTGATGGACTTCGATCTGCTCTCCCACTCGGCGGCGAAGGGAAGTGGTGAATGGTGAAATGGCAGAGAGAGGAGTGGAGACCAGGCAGGATGTGTGTCATCCACGTGACGCTGATCAGACCGGACAGAAACACTGTGTGACCATGTGCCAGTGACTCTGCGTGCTCGCAACCATGGACACGCTCTTTTTACTGGTCGGCTAGTGGCGATCTCCTTTTACCTTTCAGCTGCACAAAGTTTTCCATTAACCACTGTACTATGTACAAGACTAGAGGCGGAGGCACATGGCCACTAACTAAAAGCTGATGAGAGATTTCCATCTGGATTCAAGTTTGCAGCTAACCGAGTCACAGTGAGGGAACGAGTAAAACCCTGTTGCATGATCCAGGATTGTACTAGTAGATCACTTATATTCATCATACGAAACTTGGCGGGTTCCCTGACCAGGACGCCCACTATATCTGAATCGACAAGGATGATGATCTTGTACCACTATATATCAGCTTCTCCTGGAATTCATGTGTCGAGTGTAAGGGGCAGTGTGGTTTCAGATCATGTTCGCATTGCATCCAATTTGAATTTCGATATCAGCAATTTAATATGATTCGATCAGCATGATGAAAAGGGCCTGCAAAATAGATACGTGTCGTTTGGTATTGGCCGGTTGAAGATCACGGGCGACCAATCTAGCTTGGTACGTGTTCGTTTCCTATGGACAAATAAAACGACTGACAAAGACTCGCTATAGACAAGAGAAGAGAACACGGATTACGAACAGATGAACACCTTTTTGCCCAAGACATGCATCAGAATAAACTAAATCTGTGCATGAACGAAATCTTCATCTGACGACAATCTTCATCATGTCATAGTGTCTAGTTCCTGTGGAGGATGCAGTCATCTTCATCATTCAAACGCGAAAAGTAAAGTTTCAAGCGAATGAAATCTAGATTACTACCTTAGAGACTGTACGGCGCACACCCCCAGCTTCACGGCCTAAAACATACATGTGCAGTCGATTGACTTGTCATCGTGTTCCCTGGTCCATTGCCTTAGAGACTGGAATATTATTGTGATGTACAGATAAGGTTTTGGAGAGTGTTATTTCGGGAGGGCTGTAAATAAAAAAAGGTCTACTCATTTAAAATCAAGGAACACGCTTTCCTAGATGCAATATACAATCGATCGTCTCGACTCCATTCATAGTGTAGCTCCAGTAAAAGATAGTGTAGCAAACAAAATCTGGAGCCTGATACTGCCAAAAAATAAAGGATATATAGGATCAAATTAAAGATGATAAAATCGCTCCATAAGAGACGACTACCTTGTTATTACAAAAAATATATATATCCAGTGGGAGCTAATGAAACAGGACACCTATAAATTGAAATTGTGATACAGCTCTTGCGTCCTCTAACTCGTATACGATCCTCTACTGGACTTCACTTACGACGGCGGCGGGCAGTTGGGTTCGCAAACTTCGCACACGTCCCTACAATCCTTTACCTTGTCATAACACAATACTTTTGGCTTTTGATTCATGCAGCACCAGCAATTCTTTGATGGGTCAGTTTCACAATAGGTTTTGGCACAAAATATCAGTTTGAGCTTACTCTCATCCAATAGTTGTGTAGCGTTGTTCCTAATTGCTTTGGGGAGGACATATGGGTAGCTCCCACTTTCAGTACCATCCGTGAGTAACTGAGGGCGGCCTGCTTCAAAAAGACGTATATTAGTGTTATATAATAACAAAATTATCTATATTACGAACGACAGAGAGACAAAAGATCGATGATATAATTAATTACACTGCACGCGTGTTGCAAAGAGGAACAAAAACACCAAGAAAATGGCCGGGCCTCTCATGTTGGATCTTGATGAATATGGAGGAGATCCAATCATCTTCTTCTCAGCTTGTAATGCAACTGAACAAGGGCAATAATTGAGGTTGTTTGCCCGTGTAGAAATCTATATGCACAAGAGTTGGTATACACATGGAAAGACATAACGTGCAATCATGAATTCCTTTATGTATCGTTAAACAGAATACATATATAGTATAAGTTTTTAGATAAACATGTAAAGACATCGTGTGGAATCATGAACTGCCCTAGATACCTGACACAAGAAAGGAAGAGAGAACTGAATCGGTCAGATTGGGGGTGGCGAAATGAAGCGGGGGATGTTTGCCAATTGGACGAGGTTCAAATGGAAAAAACAGCTCGCTGAATTGGCCCGTGAAGAGGTTCAAACGCGGCCGGGCCGGCTCCATCATGGCCCGAGTTATGATCCAAGAGGAGTTTGGGTTCTGTTGAAGGCCTAGCAGCCCAATTACGGGAAATGCGGGGAGGCCTAGCAGCCCAATTACGGGAAATGACCCCCTCAAAACAAAATTACGGGAAATGTGCAGTAGAAACTCTTCGGGTGTGTTTGGCGGAGCTTATTTGCGCCGGCTTATGCATTATTTGTGCACTGCAGCAACAGTAAAATTACTAAAAATGAAGAAGCCGGAATGAACCACAATCAATTTGGGTGCTTTTCCCGGGTGCTACAGTGCATAAGCCGTTTTGCTTGTGCAGGCAATGCGTTGATAACCAAAGACTTTGGCAGAGCATTTGTTTCCCGGGTGCTACTGTCCTAGTTGACGATGTTAGCAGCTAGTATAAACAAATTTGTTTTCCAAAGCTTGGGTATAGTTTGAAGGCAAAGTACATACCAGCGCAAAACAACAGCCAGTCATTGATCAAAATAATACTAGAAATTAGCACGCGGCAGCAACAGATTGTTGGTGTGTAGCAGCAGCAGCAAAGCAAAGGCGAGGGGGAAGCCATGCCGTGACAGTGAAGGTGCAGTAGCATTAGCAACAGTGAGGGCTTATTAATCTCTTGTGTTGTCTCTCCTTCCGTTCCCAATCACAAGCAAGGCATCACATCCAGCACACTGTTGCATGCCCATGTCGAAGCAGCTGGAGGTCGACGAGGAGGACGGTGGCGGCCAAGGGCCCGTCTTTGTTGCGACGGCGACGGCGGCGAAGCGGCTCCGCATGTCCCCAACGGCGGAGCCTACGTCCGTGCTGTACAAGCGCAGCCCCAGCCCGCCGACGTCGTCCTCCCTTGGCGGCGGTGCAGCTGGTTCCTCCTCCGCGGCTGAAGAAGCACCGCCCATCAGCGCCGAGGACTGGGAGGCCGTGCTGTCCGGCGACATGCCCGTGTCGACGGGCTCTCAGGACAACAACTCCTCCTTCCTCGGCTGGATCGTGGACGCCGAAGACGACGACGCCTTTTTATTCGGACTCAACAAAGGCCCCGCCGCCGCCGCCGCTTTCGACCCCTTCCTCACGGCGCCGCCGCCGCCGTGTCAAGAGGAGTTGCAGCTGCCGCACCAGCAGCTCCCCAAGGAGAAGGAGGAGGATTATTGTTTGGATGGTGAGGCGGCGGTGGAGGAGCTCCTAATTGAGGCGGCGCGGCGAGTGGAGGCCGGGGACTCCACCGGCGCGCGCGGGGTATTGGCGCGGCTCAATCACCTGACGACGCAATCGCCGGCGGGGCAGCCTCCTCCTCTGCTTCGCGCCGCTGCGCACCTCCGGGACGCGCTCCTCCGCCTCGTCCTCGCGCTCCCGCCGCCGCCCGCGTCGTCGTCGTCGTCCCCGTTCGACGTGGCGCTGAAGCTGGCGGCGCACAAGGCCCTGGCCGACGCGTCCCCGACCGTCCAGTTCGCCAGCATCACCTCCACGCAGGCGATCCTCGACGCGCTCGCCGGCGCGCGCCGCGTCCACCTGGTCGATTTCGATGTCGGCATCGCCAGCCACTGGCCTCCGCTCATGCAGGAGCTCGCGCACGGCCAGTCGTCGATGCCGCCGCCGGCCGTGAAGCTGACGGCGCTGGTCTCGCCGGGGTCGCACCACCCTCTGGAGCTCCACCTCGTCCGCGACAGCCTGACGCGCTTCGCCGCCGAGCTCGGCATCCCCTTCCAGTTCAACGCCGTCCTCTTCGACCCCTCCTTGCCACCCCAGCTCTCTGCTAATTCGCCCCCCGGCGCAGAGGCCGTCGCCGTGCACCTCCCGATCTCCTCCGGGACCTTGTCGCCGGCGACTCTCCGCGTCGTCAAGCAACTCAATCCGGCCATCGTCGTCTGCGTCGAGGACCACGGAGGATCATGCCACCGCGGCGACCTGCCTCTCCCGCACCACGCCCTCAACGTCCTGCGCTCCACCGCGGCGTTCCTCGAGTCGCTCGACGCCGCCGGCGGGCCGGCCGACGCGGTGGCCAAGATCGAGCACTTCATCCTGCGTCCCAGGGTCGACCGCCTACTGCTCCTCGGTCTTCCACGTCATGACAATCAGCAGCAGCTGCCTCCGTGGCGGACCATGCTTGCGTGCGCCGGATTTGCGCCGGTGCAGCTCGGCAGCGCCGCGGAGGCGCAGGCCGAATGCCTTCTCAGGCGCACGCCCACTCAGGGATTCCATGTCCACAACACCCAGGCGGCGCTTGCTCTGCGCTGGCAACGATCGGACCTGCTCACCGTGTCGGCGTGGCGCTAGCTGCTGAACCTGAAGCTTCGTTCATTCCGGCATTGCTAGTACACACTCGATCGTACTCCTAGATTGTTCTGTTCATCATCCTTCAAAGATTAATGTCTACTCTTTCATGTAAGTAGTAGCAGTAGTTACAGTTCCAAGTTGTTGTTTTGTAACATATGTAGCAATTGATTGGATGCCTGGGACAGTCACTGCCCCAAAAGGCAAAATTGTACAATTTGTACGCAGTATGAACAATAGTAAAAATGGAATGCTCAACAATGTTAACCCCATTTCCTTGGTTGCAACTGCGTTTTGTTACTACTACTTCGTTGCCTCGTTACTATGACGTCTTTTTTTTTTTTTTTTTTGCCTCGTTACTATGACGTCTGGCTGCTGAAATACAAATGGAACTCTAGTGCATCATCTTTCTTCTTTTTCCAAGACCAAACAAGGAAGCTAGTGAAGGGTAACATGCCTGTTGCATCCTCATACCTACCAGTAAAGGCAAGTGTTTCTGTTCAACCGTCGTCGTCAGGGAGAAGACACAGCAGACTTTGGATTATGTGCGTGTGATGGTCTTGTTTATACTGTTTTAATAGACATTTCACGAAGATTTGGAAAAGCCTCACTTTTTTTTTTCTTTAGAAACAGAAAGCATCACTTATAGTGAAAACTCTGTCAACTAGAGATGGTACTGTCACTATACATCTGGTCCTCTGAATTGCAGTTCGTTGCTACGTCAATTGTTAGGACTACTCTTGCATTTGGTTCGGTCTGTGGTCCATAATGTGCTAAAGAGTTGTACATTCAAATTTGTTCAAATTTAGCACAATGTACAACTGATGCACCTCTAAATAAGGCTCCAAACCGTAAAAGCATTCAAGGTTATAATTTACAAGAGCAACAGTGGGATTGTTACCGAAAATTCATCTACCAACTTCAATAATGCTTGTTCCTCTTGTACTTTTGGAAACATCAGCACGACTTATGAACCAATTAATTATTATGATGTATTATAAAATGCCTATATGTGTTGCGTCTAGGCTTGAATTATTTGGTGTCACATGGACCTTGCCTCTCATCACATGCAGTGTAGGACATAGACCCGATTTTCTATTTCACATGCCCCTATCCACTCCCATTAGGTATATATAATCTCTGCTAGATTAGGTAACACTTGCTATTTTTTTTTTTTCCCGGAGACTAGCATTCGGTGAGCATGAGCTACATGATGCAGTTGAATACATGCATTGTGTCTTGTCTGCCGTTCTTCGCGGCAATGTTTATCACAAGTTAGTACATATATATTCATGCATCAGCATGCTGTCCAATGCGACAAATTAAAGTCTCTGTGAAAGATGTATTTTTTTTCTAGATCTAGTTGATCCAGGAACAGCTCTATTGGGCCGAAAGATGAAAACAACAGTTAAAAGTTTCACTGCAAAAATGGATAGGCACGTGATATCCTATATGAGGACCACTGCCTGCCATTTTTGAGTGGAGATTATGGTCTCCAAAGCAGCTATTAGGACCACAGACCATTACATCGATCGGATGCCAATTTCTTGTGATTTTAAACTAAATTTCCAACCCAGCAATCGTAGCCGAGCTGTAAATGAAGGCAAGCAATTGCTTTTTGCTTCCAAAAAAGCTATATATTGTTTCAGAATTCTGGTGCCTTGCTGGTGAATTAACCTCAAGAGAAAAGGCCTTGAGATGACCGCTTTTACGGCTCTCTCTTGCCGCCAAGGAAAGGTATTTTGCAGAGCCCAAGCAAAGTAGCATCTCGGAGCCTAGCAGAGAACTTTTCAGGCTGTAACTACTAGTCGCTGTTCATTTTCTACTAGCACTGACATCGATGACCCAGTGGCAGCACCTGACGACTTGTTACAGGCGGACAGAATCGGAAAACAAGATAAATAAAAAGTAAGGTCAAGTCATTAGCAATGTAATTCAGCTTGGATCTTAAAATACGACCAAGAAAATAACGTGATGATTGTCAGTAACCATCACCAGGGCCCCATTTATCCAATGATATCTTGTATCATGCGGCTTCTTCAGATGATCATTCAATTCAATGCATCCGATTCAGTTGTATCTATCAGTCAAAGCCGATGGGAATGGAGATCACATCTGCTCGGATCGGATTTTAGCATTTTATATACACTTGGAAGTGAGACGATAGCTGAAGAACACGTCGGGCAACGTGGACCGATCACAAAGGTGATCGGGACAACCATTTTCTTGTGATAACGACGGCATCATCTTTCTTATGGTTAGGTTGCCGCCGCATTCTCAAGGAAGCTTTCGTTCGCTGCCTCTCCTTTTTTGGATGCCTTACAACCCCAGCCTTCTGATATGCCTCGCCTTTTAGTCACACTCCCATTTAGGATACTAAACATACAAGATTTAAATACACCATACAGATGTGCCATGCCAAGCAGTAATTGCATCAGTGTTCCAGTCAAATTATTCATCACCACGTAACATTTTTCAATAATCATGTCACCATCATACTGTCCTCTCGACAGACAGAAAACAAGTTCAAGAGCCGAAAATGGTCAATCCCAATTTCGGAAATGGGAAGGGGTTTGCTGAGCAAATATATCTGAATCTACTATTAGCAAAACATATAGGACTTTGCGCTGACAATCATCTATTCCACGGGTCTCTTGATGTGAAGGCTACAATGGCCTTGTATCATCCACAACTTGAGAGAACGGAATTTTCCCAATGACCACACTTATTTTCTCCTAATCTTAACCGTGAGAGTCCATTGTAGCTTGCCTTCTGGTCGCGGTATATCCCTCGGTAAGCGTAGGGGCAGCTCAAATTCACCAAGAGAGGCCAAAGGTGATTGCAGGTGCAGATTGTCCGGATGGATATTGATGTTGAGTTGCCTTGCCACCTGCACGTAAAGTAGAAACATTAAGGAAAATTTGAATTTTTGGAAAAGTAACGGGGGCTTAAAAGCTTGAAAGGTACCTCAGAAACAATTTCATCTTTTGTTACAGGGGTACGCAGCTCATTTCCAGTTGAGATGTACCGCCTCAACACCTATCAGAATTTCAGTGATGATCAGTAAATCCCTGAACTAAATTATACATTTCATGGCAAATGCAAATGTACCCTACATGAAAACTCAATTTTATGACTAAAACAAGAAAAAAAGAGATATATGATGCATCAGGATTACACTTCTCACGGTAGCATACTGACCAAGAGTGCATTATCGAGCCGCTTTGCTGCTGTTTGATACTCCTTCAGTCTCTCTTCCTGTTGCTGTTGAAATGAAGGTGAAGAAGTAAATGAGTACCATGGCAGAAGAAAACTGCATAATATCTGATTTTAAGCATAATTCAATTTTTTTTATAGCAACTTTAATCCAAATTTTGACCGGCATTCATGCATTCTGTAAATAAAATATTATTTAAAGGAAATACCCAAAAGGTTGCTTTCTATATAATAACTGGGTATGCACATTGCATCTGTAAGAGGCAGAGAAAAAGGCACTGCACTTAATTGAGACAATGGTGGTAATCTGTCACTTTTTTAATCAAAATGATGTGTTATCTAAATGCAACAGCTAACAAATAATTTCAATGTCAAAGTGTTCAATGTTTTCATATATATCTATATGATGAGTTAAATGGGCATAAAAAATAGTAGAGATCGAAACTTTTCGTCTCTATACAAAACAAATATCCAAATTACTTTCAGAAAACAGAATCCCACAGCACAGTCCTGAGATCAAATCTCTGCTGCTATGATATGAAAACTTTTCAGCGGTTCAGAACTTATCTTAACACACTAGGCAACATCAAAATCAATTATAATTTTTTTTTAAAAAAAAAGAGAATCATAGCCAATCAAAGACCTTTAGTATGTAAAATAATAATTAGCCAAGCACAGTAATCAATAGTAGCAGTACGATAATTGTATACAAAGACCTATGATCAACAAAGCAGGTACGGAAATATTTTTATCTTCTGAGCACACAACCTACCCGAGCATCATCATCTTCCTTTGTGACTTCTTTCACCACCTCCTCTTCACGTTGGTAAAGCTGATTAAGAAAGAACAACCTGTAAGATTGCAAATGAACTGAAATGCAAGTAGAAAACTTATGCAGGAATGGCCTAGAGGCGACACAATACTCTCAACACCGTTCACACCCAAGTATGACTGGCTATCAATCTAATTGCCACAGGGAAATGGATCCGTCAAGTAAGACTGCATGATGAAGGTGAATCTACAGTCTTAATGCAACACATATGTTCATAGAGATAGACAAATCATTTCGAACGGTGAAGAAAGCAGCAACCATCAACATACAGGCTTGTAGGCAAGAAGGAATGAAACGAACCTTGCGCTGCTCTTGGATGAGTATGGCGAATTTGTCGATGTTTGGGACAGCAAGCATCTTGGGCATCAGGTGGTTGCGGAAATGCCCAGGCGCCACCTTTACCACCTCCCCTGCTTTCCCCAGCTTATCGATGGACTGCAGCACCACAGGAACAAAATTAAAAACATGCCCCAAAAACTAGTTATCGTACATACAGGCAGTTAGGTTGAACATTTCACTGCAAAGCGCCCACCAAATGTGCAATAAGTCAAACGATAGGTCTCGAAGCATCCTTAGAGTTAGAAGTACGAAGACAGCTTACACCTAGTTTACAGTGACTGGATCAAAACATTTCGCTCGAAACAAGTTATCACAAGGGTCGCAACGATGTCCTCTGCACAGATCAAAATGGTGGAGATACAGCGGATTGAAAGGCTGGGATCGGCCATTACCGTGGTGAGGATGACCTCGAGCTTGCGGTAGCGGAGGCCATGTCCGGAGAAGAGGACGGGGTTGGTGGCGGCGGCGAGACACTGGCGCCGGAGCTGGAGGGCGGCGCGGGCGGAGGCCATGGCGATGGCGTGACGGGGCGGGGGCTGGTAGGGTTTCTGTCAAGAAGACGACGGGGAGGTGTATCCGCCGGGCCCAACAAATTGCTCAAGGGCTGAATTAAGCCCAACTAAGCATCTCCTCTGACAACCAGGCCCGTGCACATTCGGACTTCATTCGTTTGTGTTGGTCAAACATTTTGTCTCATTTTATTTGAAATTTTTACGTCACTTCCTTTCATTTAGATGAAAGACCTCTCATAAAATATGAAAGTTTCTCATCTTTTTCATCATAATTAACTTACCAAATCAGTAAAAGATGCACATATGACATAGAATTTATGATGGTCAAAATTCAAAATGAGCTCCACTATACATACGACTAGTTGTGCTGACTTCAGTCCGACCCTAGACACAGCAGAAAACGAGGCCCACAATCACAATACATTGGTCGGACAATAGTGGGTCAAATTCAGTTGGATGTGTAGCATTATTCATTCAAAATGTACATCGAAACCATTTCAACATGAGAAAAGCCTTGGCATATTTCTAAATTTGTTTGGGGATGGAATGAAGATATTCTGGACTCAAAACAAAAAAAGACCGGGTAGTGGCAGAAGAAGAAGAAGAAAAGAACGAGAAAATAATTATTTGATACTAAGAGGTTTTGATCAGGGCACGGAACATTGTCTACATTGTATTTATTAACAAGAAAGGCAAATTACGTCCATGTACATGATCTCAAAGATTATGATTCCAATATTATTGGATACAAATGCCTTCCAATATCCCGCGGATGAGACCAGGGGCAAAAGGTTTATTCTTATAAATATAATAGAGGCTCATAAAAAAAAAAGGAGCAACATGGAAATTTCCAACTCTTGGCTATAATTGTCATCACGCGGCACTCTTTTTGACAGTGAGTAAATGCATCTTAAACGATGACAGTGGCACGTGAAAAAATTTCCTTCCTCAACTTTCGACTTTGCTTCGTAATCCAAGCAATGTGTTTCCGGAAATGGTCAGAACCTATGCTAACTCTGCACTGTTTGCTCTTGTGCCGTGTTTATACAGATACAACGCAAAGTCAAAATGGCCAAAGAAACAGCGGAAAGAATAGGACTTTGGTTGCTGTTAGCCTTATTTACGAAATCCAACAAAGAATGGGACATGGCAAAATAATTGATCTGGCCACATCACAGTTACAGCAGATTAACGCCTAGAGCAGCATGGAGGTTGGGTTCTCGATGTAGCCCTTGAACGCCTTGAGCCATTCTGCACCGATGGCGCCTGCACAGAAGTGAGAAAAATCAGCGAGCTCAAGCTGGACCATGCTTACAAGAATGAGAAGTGAGAAAAATCCATCGAAGTGGAATCTGAGAATACCATCGATGACACGGTGGTCGCAGCTCAGCGTGGCTGACATGAAGGAACCAACCTCTAACTCAGATTCAGCCCCTGGGATCAACCTTTTCTCGGCTGCTCAAACAAATTTAAAACTACGGTAAATAATAGAATGACCAACATATAAAACATTTTACACAAGGACATGGGCATCGATACTTCAAACAGAAATGTAACTGCTAGGTTTCAAATTCTATGAATACTACTAACAAAGTAACAAGTGACCATTGTCCAGCTTGTAATGCTCCATAAGATTATCACTTTTAAAAAGAAGCAACATCAAAGGCAACGCACAGGCTTTCCATATGTATAAATAGATTTTGCAGTCCAAAATTTGATACTGGCAATTGTAGCACCATGCTTTTCAAAATAGCGGAAATTATTTTTGCTTATCTTTCTTTCTTTTTTTGGCAACTAGCAAGGCAATGTACCAGGAGGACAAGCACAGCTAACAGGAAAAACATTACCAGATCCGATAGCCAATATTGCCGATTGGGGAGGATTCACAATGGCACAGAATTGCTTGACTCCAAAAGGACCTCCCAAATTCGACACGGTGAAAGTGCCACCCTGCAAAGCATAGAATCAGAATTGACAAGGACGGATCCAATTGAATGGATGGTGGATATTTTCACACCATACCTCATAATCTTCTGGCTTAAGACTGTTATCCCTTGCCCTCTGAGCTAACTGCTTCACCTCATCTGCAATAGTAGCCAGGCCCTTCTTGTCTGCATCCTGTAAAACAAATAAAATTAAAAGGAGAGATAGGAAGAGAACTTCAACAATGGCTCAATTTAGTACAGCACAACGACCTACCCTAATTACTGGCACAAATAAACCATGGTCTGTTTGAACAGCTACGTTGATATTCACATTGTGATACCTGCACGAGAAATATATCAAATAAACCAAATTCTCAGCACCAAAATGTGACCCCTGCTTTTACCAATTCATTATTTGCAGCTTACTGGCGAATAAAATCATCCATCCAAGAGCTATTACACTCGGGAACCTTACGAAGAGCCAATGCCGCAGCCTGCAAGTTGAACAAGAATCACCTTAAAAATTTCAGGGGAGACTCAAGTTTTATTGGGAATCACATGAAGAACACGATTCAGACTTGTCAGGACAACACTTCCTAAGACTCATGAACCATTAAAAAAGTGCCTTTCCAAACAATTGTTTATTTTGAAAGAAATTTTTTTTTACAAGTGCACAGCCAAGTCTACATCACAATAAAGAGATAAGAGAAACGTGCAACAAACGTACCTTAATAACAAGATCGTTGATAGATATTTCTTCCCACCAGAGATATCCTGAAGAGGATTCAACTGACTCCGCAACCTGAATTGAAGAATTAGACAGCATGGAAAAAAAAAACGAGCAGATGATTCATGAAATGTTCTGAATACTAGTAATAGTGCAAAAAATTATTTGCACGAAGTGCCTGAACCGTACTTGATAAGTTTGTCAACACGAGTATCAACTGTCAGATAGTAGTGCGGAATGGTTTGCTTTGACTGAAGCAAGCGATTCGCGGTTACCTGGGGAAAATAAGTTAGAAATTGCTAAGAGCAGTACAGAACCAGAACAAGCAAACAACATGGAACAATTCTACGTTATTGGTTATACCTTCCTTATTTGTGTATTGGAAGATCAACATAGCCAAGACCAGGAGCCGGTGCAGCTTCCTTCTTGGCATCCTTGGCTAGAGAAGGTTCAATAAACATAAACACCGTTAATGAGAGAATCTCCCCCGTAAATTAAAACAAGATCATCAACCACTGTCAGAAACTGATTTTTCTTCATTGTATGACTGAAAATAGAGAAAAGAGCGTACCTAAGTAATCCTCAATATCTGCCTTCAAAATACGCCCATCTGGACCAGTACCTTTTATGCTAGACAGTAGCACCTGAATGGGGAACGCAAAGTTAAAGAAGCATTCCTTATACAATGCATGTAGAGCTGAAGTACTAGATTAATACTTACATTATTATCTTCTGCTAAATTTTTGGCAACTGGACTGGAGAATACGCGATCCCCTGAATCTTCAGCCTTTGCAGCATTTGGCTCAGGAGCCTTGGATGCCGCCTTCTCCTCCTTAGCCTCTGCGGGCTCAGATTGGGACTTTGGTTCAGCTGGACCATCAGATGCAGAGGAAGTTGTAGCCTTGTAATCCTTAAATTTTGCGATGTCCCCCTCCTCTTCAACAGTTACAGCAATAATCTAAATAATAGATAACATGAGTTAAACATAAACCCGAAAATGCCAAGCCCTCGTTCGTTTGTCTATTCGTAACAGCATTTGCATTAGGAAATACGTACCTCACCAACTTTAATCTCTTTTGCACCATCTCCATGGATTATCTTAGCAAGATAGCCCTCCTCCATGGATTCCATCTCGACAGTAGCCTTATCCTAATCACAATAAATGCACTCTCTAATGTAAATAAAAATGATAAAAATAAACCATGACTGAACTCACATGTTAAGAAAGAAGACTTACTGTTTCCACTTCGCAGAGCACTTCACCAGGAGCAACTTTATCACCTTCTTTCTTCAGCCACTTTGCAATGTTTCCCTGCAGGCAGTTAAGCAAGTATTTTGACGCAACATGCAGAGAACTGAAGAAAACTAAAAAAATCGAATTTTGTCTTATTCCTGCCATAACTCTTTTTTTTTGGACTTGTTTCCAACTTTTGACTATGGTACCTCAGTCATGGTAGGGGAGAGTGAAGGCATCCCTATTTCCTGATGTGGTGGCAAATCTGTGACAGTAAATAGTTTTGTTAAGAAAGCTAAATACTTGTGCTTATCATATTCCTCCAAAAAATCGACAGAAATGTGCTACACAGGTCGCATGACAAGATATAACATACCTGCACCACTAGAGAAAGGCCTTGCCAGAACTACCTGCCCCCTGAAAGAATCAAAGAGTCAGAGCATAGTTAGAACTACCATAAGCTAGTACACAACATATGGCTTCAGAAACTCAGAAAAGGAAGCATACCGTAAAAACAAACTGTTTACTCTGGTAACAGCAATTGTCGTCCGGTAGCTAGATAACCTCTTGCAAATGTAGTTTCTGCTTGTTTCTGTTAGTGAGACCTGTGAGAATAAAGAGATAAGAACAAACTAGCATCAGAACAAACAATTATACATCGAAATAACAGACATGTGAAATTTTGATAGAACTGCATGACCATGAAGGTTGGAAGCTCCACTCTGGACTGCCTGTCATGGAAAAATCTTGATTTTCTGACTCCTTTCCCGTACTCCCCACAAATATTAGAACTTGGGACACCTGTAACAATGCAAGATCCATTAATTTTCTTAACAAGAATGACGTACTCCATTAAGGCCAGTCTGTATATGCCAAGACTTGCCCTGAGAGGGGGGAAAATTAGACATGCACTGATAGATGATTAGACTTGATCCCCTCCATAAAGACATATGGATCGCACTTCTGTTTTAGTAAAACAAAATAAACATACATTGCACTATATAGGATATTAAACTGGGCTACTGAGAGGATTCAGTGTGTGATAAAACATTGGCACACCGTGAGTATTATACATATACAACATAAGGATACCCACTGGGTGCATATACAAATTTCTAGAACTGAAGAGTAACACTTCCGCAGAAGAACGTAGAAACTAGTTAAGAGAGAACACATACCGCCGCCTTCCTTTGGAATCGAGGATGCAGTAGCAGAGAAGTGACGAGCAATGCTCCCGTGTGGACTGTCCAGAACAGCGTGCACTCTTTGCAACTGCACAAGGTAAACAAAGAGAAGTACAAGCATTTGTAAATCGTACATTTCTCTTCTGAGCAAGGTAGCTCCTGGTTTCACACTTGGGGTGGCTGTGATGGAACCCAGGCCACCAGTTGGAGCCCTGAAGGCCCTCTTTTTGGTTGGACTAGTTCACAATCGAAATAGGTGGTTACCTATTTCAAGTAATGACTTGTACACTGACATAACCTGTCTTTCTGACTAGTAATTGAAAACAACAGCCCCATGAAATAGCCGAAACTTATATAACGATGCGCTAAACTGATATGTATCAGCTCAACATGTTTGATAAACATGTGTTGGGTGGCGTGGCTTCCACAATAGATGTTCATGCAATGAATGATGCATTTGAATAGGTTCGATTCCAGATTATACTGCGACCACGAGGTTGTACTATCGAAATGAAAACCGCATCATTCACGAATTTCTAGCCCATATTCACGGCCGGATCGGATCGGAGATTCCAAACGATTCTAACAAACTCTGCCGGTCGTGGCAACGATTCGAACGACGCGGGCAGAGGAGGAAGATGAAGAGATGGACGGAGAGGAGGACGGGTACCTTGCGGGAGTGGCGGAGGAGGAGCTGGGAGGCGCGCGCCATGGCCGCCGGCGACGCTGCGATCCTGCGGGATTGGAGGATGATCGGATTCCTCGGCTCGAGAATGGAAGGCCAAATCAAAAGGAGAGACTGCCATGAAACAGAGTAGTAGTTAGTTGGTGGTGCGTGGGCCGGGCCGGGCCGGTTCGGGCTCGTGCTGAGGACGGGCCATGTGGTTTGGGGCATCATCTGCCACGTTCGCTCCAACGTGGACGGCCAGGATCTGCTATCCATGCGCCAGCTCGTCTCCTCCGGCCGGGCAGCGACTCGACGACTCGAGGCGGAGCTGAGCAAGCTAAACCCAAACCCCGGTGGGCCCAATGCCGAGCTGCAGCCTCCTCTTCGGCGTTGCGCCACGGCCACCGCCCGCCGCTCTCGGCCTCCTCCTCCGCCGCCGCAGCATGGCTTCCTCTGCGCCCAACTGCGCCTTCCAGCTCCGCCTCAACCCTCTCACCGGCGACTCCGAGTGGCTCGTCGTCGACGAGGCGGAAGGGGAGGGGGAAGCGCCCCATCCGACGCCCAAGCAGCTCCTCGCCACCACCTCCTACCTCGACATGCTCAACGACGCCGCCCGCAACCGCGCGTACCGCCGCGCCATCGACGCCACCATCACCGACCCCGCCTCACGCGTCCTCGACATCGGGTGAGCCTCCCGAGTCTGAGATTAAAATCTTGGAATTGAATCCGTCATGCTATGGCACAGCGACGGAGCACTATAAGCAGCAATGCAACTCCAGTTAGAATAATTGCTACCACTCTGTCTGTCACCTTGCTATGTGCATACACTCTGTCACCTTGTTTCGGCTCTGCTGGCTATTTGCAAAATTCAAGGGATGCTATGCTAATGCCTATCATGCACCCAGAGCTGGCACTGGGTTACTGTCAATGATGTCTGCACGGGCTTTGTCAACCGTTGGAGGTGAAGGTACAGGGAACGTGTCAGCATGCGAATCCTACCTTCCAATGGGCAAGTTGATGCGGAGGGTACTCAGAGCCAATGGGATGGAAAATAAGGTGAAATTATTTCACAAGCGTTCAGATGAGCTCAAAGTTGGAGTTGAGCTTGATTCACCAGCTGATGTTCTGGTAAGCTTGTCTTGTAGCATAACTATCATTCTTGCTCTACCATAGATGATAGATCCCTCCTCTGATACAAAACACATCGTACACTTACATGCAAAATATTTGAATTATCAGCCCCTTTGTAATCTCAACCAATGCATTCCATTATAGATGACAAAATTGTACCAGGTGACTTGACACCTCCCTGTTTTATGCAGGTAAGTGAAATTCTTGATTCCGAGTTGTTGGGTGAGGGTCTCATACCAACTCTACAACACGCACATGACATGTTACTGGTGAAAAATCCAAAGACAGTTCCATATCGAGCTACTACTTATGGGCAGGTCAGTACCTACTGCCTTTTTGAATGTCATGCAAGTTCCTACTAATAGTAACTCTTATGAATCAACGTGAATCTGTTGGTGTTTGATATCCTAGTTAGTTGAGAGCACATTCTTGTGGAAGATGCATGATCTGCACAACCACGAATCAAATGCTGCGGATGGTGTGTGGCTTACTCCTGATGGAATGGAAAGCATTGTCTCGGTGAAGCCACAACAGCATGCAATGCAATGTGACGCACTGGCAGATGAAATACAATTGGTAAGGAAATATATTTTTTTTCATGTTCTGATCGGAAAGTGTTGTTTCAAGTCCTGATTCCGTTGCTTTAGCTGTCAGAGCCCTTCAAAGTTTTTGAATTTGACTTTTGGAAACGGCCAGATAGCCATCGTGAAACCAAGATCAAGATAAAGGCAACTGCGGATGGACGTGCTCATGCTATTATTTCGTGGTAAGTACAGGCTTGTAGTTTCTCTGATCTATCCATTTCTCTGAAAAATGTTGCCTTCGATTGCAGGTGGGTGCTTCAACTGGATTCTGCTGGATCAGTCTTGTACTCAACTGCTCCAAGATGGATGACACGGTCCAATAGTGAGGATCTATCACATTGTGCCAATGGTTTGTCAAACAGTCACAATTTTCACCTTAAAGCAACGTTATGTTTCGTTTTGCATCAACAGTTTTCCTTGATCAATTCATGTACTTGAGATGCCAGTTCCAACTTGTGGAACTATAGCTTTGCATTCATTCTTACTTGGAAGGTTAAACTTTCATTGACAAAACCACTACAATGCTGAACAGTAGTATATCATGTTGTTTTGTAGATTGAATGCTCAATGAGATTTGACATGTCCATAATAATTGCATCTCACCTAACCTGGCCCATTATAACTAAAAATGGTGAGGCCTAAGCGGTTTAGAATTTGATTGATGTGAAAACTTAGAATTCTCAACACTCGATAATAAACCTTAACATTTGAATTAATGTAGTGTGTATGATATTACTCATGTATCAGTATCAGTACTGTGCATGGTGCAACAGAAAATTGAGAACATAATTGTTCCTAATGCATCTCTAAATGCTTTCTTGTATAGCTGTGTTGGAGGACCTTTTCCTCTTGTACAGTTTTTCTTACCCCATATATTAATAGAATATATCTACACAGCAGGGCCCCTACTGTATTTTCCTAAAAAAAATCTTCTTCACAATATTCTGTTGTTACTTTGTCAGTTTATCTGCATGGTATAATACTCTTATTCTATTATTGCAGTTCAGTAATGAAACCTAGTTATTTTTATTATGGAAGTCATGCAGCTTGATGTTTTTTTTGAGGGAAATACAGTAGGGGAAACCCCTACTGTGGTAGTTAATTATATTAAAAAACAACAACGAATGAAATACAAAGGCCATAGCCAACCTGTACATGGCTGTCTTACCTCAGCCAGGAAAAAAAATGCAGCTTGATGTTGTAAGAGCATCAATGTTCCATGAACCCTTTCATGTTGAATCCATTTTAATTTGCTCTATCAAACTTCATATTTCCTTGTAGAGCTCTTAAGACTTATCCTAGTTCTTTTTCTAACCCGATTCACGCGAAGTCATACTGAAGCTACTTAAAACTTTGAAGTTTCTTTCACTATTTTTTGACTTATCTCCACTCCTAGACATCAAGGATTGGTGTGATCACTGGAAGCAGTGCGTTTGGTTTATAAAGGGGAGAGGGGCACCAGTTATGAAAGATCAAACTCTTTCTCTGACAGCTAGCCATAACCAAACTAGCATCTCATACCAGATGAATATTAATGATGAAAGATGCAGCGGGAGCCCCAAAGGTGACCATCTTACATTGTTGCCTGAAAGGATAGCACTTTATGGTGACAAAGATTGGAGATCAGCTTTGATAAGTGCAATGAGAAGTGCAGTAAGTAGAGTAAGTACTCCACCTATTAGCTTGGCTATTATTATGTAGTTGTGCAACTGACTTCCCTGGGAACTTGTGCATTGCGCTATTATGTGCAATACTAATACTGAGTGTAACTTCTGAAGAATTCTAAGTTTAAATATCTTGGTACTCAAAATTATGCACAGTTATTCCTTCGTTTGTGGTGCTGTTATCCCTAAAAATATACTTCCTCCGTTTTCTAATAATTCTCACTTTTGACTTTTATTGTCTAACTTTGACCATTATTTTTTTATTAATGCATAATTAAACTCTTATAAATATATTATGTTACTAGAATACTATCTACACCACATATATTAATCATATGTTTACTTTATATAACTAAATATTTTAAAAGTTATTAAATGGTCAAAGTGTGAATAGTATAGTCAACAGTGTCAATTATAAAAAAACAGAGGAAGTATAAAGGAAGTCTTGGGTAATCTTTGGATAGACTGAGCTTTGAAGCAATCTTAACCATTTTGTCCTGAATATCTTCTCTCCTTCACTTATTTATGTTTAATGTTTCCCTATACAGTTGACTACAAGATCTTCCCCAACCTGTATTGTGGCCGACGACAGCGTGCTCTTAGCTCTTTTAGTTTCTTCTCTCTTACCATCTTTAGAAGTTATAGCAATGTTTCCTGGTCTCCGGGGCAAGGGTGGCAACTATATTCAAGCCATTGCAGATGCAAATAATTTAGCCATGGACCATATCGAAGTGATTGGTAGAAGAGCCTCATCTATTACAATGGATGATTTAAAACATAAAAAGGTAAAAGGCTATTAGTGCTTGACTACCAATTGGGATCCTATATTTACTCTCTCTTTTTTACACAAAAAGATGTCATATATTTCTCAGCATCATTTGATTCCAGGATTTATATTACAGTGCTTTATGAATTATGATTGTCGGTTAATGTTTTATCTTGTTCCATAGGTTGATCTATTAGTGGGGGAACCTTTTTACTATGGGAGTGAAGGAATGCTGCCGTGGCAAAATCTGCGGTTCTGGTTCGTAAGGGACTTTGAACTCCTATTGATCATTGTCCATCGCATCAAGCATTCTGCCATAATAATGTCAACAGAGTCAAAATTTGATAGTTCACTGATTTTATTTTCTTTTAAAGATGTTGTGATCATGTTATGGTTTAAAAATTGCAGCTTATAATGCTCATCTTCTTGTTTATTTTGACCTGGCAGAAGTTATTTGTTTCGTGTGCTCCTACCTTTCATATGTTTATCTCCCAATGTTCTCAATCAAAAACAGTGAAACAACAATTTCCTTTCATCTGATCTATATGAAACTCCTTTTTATGCTTTTTAATTGTTTTGCCTTATATCTAAGTAAAGGATACGACACCCTTTTTGACTCTAGGAATGAAAGAACTCTGCTTGCCCCATTGCTATCTGAGGATGCATTTATCATGCCTTGTAAGGGAATATTAAGATTCTGTGCCATGTCACTTCCGGTTAGTGCCCTTTTGTTTATCTCTTTGCTCTATTGTCTTTGCCTGTGAAAACAACTGCTTGTCTTATCTGACTACTTCTGTCCTGCAGGATTTGTGGAGGAGCCGTTGCAGCCTTAAAGACGTTGAGGGTTTTGATCACTCGGTTGTTAATGATACTTTAGGAGCCTGTGGTGATCTGCTTGAAGGGCAGCAAGGGCCTTGCCTACCATATTACGTGTGGCAATGTGGCTATACCAAGGTGAAATCAGTGCCAAATTGTTAGTAAAGTGGATGGTAACTAATAATATGTTATATCTTTCACAGAAATTAAGTAAAGTGTACTCTCTCATGGACTTCGACTTCTCCAAGCCTATTCACTCATGTTTTGGCGGAACAAAGGTAATTTTTTTTAGCGCTTACACTGGGACGCGGCTTTGCTTTCCTGGTTAAAATGTGCAGACTGAATTCTTGCTGTCTTTCAGTCTTTGATATGTAACTCCTTTATCCATACCATCTTTTAGATCGAGTTTGCCTGTGATGGGGTATGTCATGGTTTCGCTGTTTGGATTGATTGGGTACTTGATGAGAAAAACTCCATCGTTATAGCCACGGGACCAGGTAAAAAGGATTCTGTACATCCATGTGTGGTATTTAATATAATCGGCGACTTGCAATGAAATGTATTGACGTGTGGGTTAACCTCAGAGAGCAGATACTGGAAGCAAGGGGTGCAATTGCTGAGCAAGCCTGTGGAGGTGAATCCATCCAGTTCGGTGATGCATGTGGAGGCTTACTTGGATCCTCACACGGGGGAGCTCACGTTTAAGTCCACGCCATCGTAATGTGATGCTGTGCAGTCTGTAATGTGTAAGCAACCTCATGCAACTAGCTTAGACATCGTAGGACGCCATCACCCCGAGAGACTTCGTCTGTGTTGCGTGTGATTTGATTGCTGACCTCCCTTGAAGGAGCAAACCACCTCAGCGCAATGATAGGATACCTCCCTGTCAAGTTTTGTAGCCAGCGAATCAGTGGCTAAACAAGTTTAACACCGAGAGCGGGCGCACCACGCTAAGGGTGATAAGGAGTGACCCTGCGGAGTTTGACACTACTTGCTCAAAATCTAACTCGTTTTGAGAAATTTGCTATTCTGTTGGAGTCCGTAACCATTAACGAACTAAAGAGTTTTGGGTATCGCAATGGTTACGGACTCCAACAGAATAGCATACCCATATATGCATATCCAATTGTCACTATGTATTTCTCAAAAAAAAATTGTCACTATGTATCACCAAATCTTCCCCCAACAGAGAAGGCAAACAAAACAGGCAGTTTGCCTTTGAGGAGAGAGGTGATGTAAAAATAGAATCCCTCTCTCTTGCTATGCATTTGGTGACAGTGCAATGGGAAGGAAATGCAATTGCTGTTGGAGCCGGTGCAATGGTAAGGTAATGCAAAATATTGTTCACGCGAGGCAATGTCCAATTTGCCTCTTAAACCTTTCTCTCTTTGTTGGAGTCAGCCTTACTATGATCCGGAAGAATGGATTTGCCAAGCTTCAGCGATGACCAGGAGGTCCAGGACCAAGAAAACAGTACTATATCTTTAACGGTCGAGGAGGTATCAGCTCCCCTCATCGCCCTTCTCTCGTCTCTTCTTATCCGCCGTCCCTTTATCCATCTAGCAGCGTCGCGCTATATCCCTTTTGTCATCACTTAACACGTCCAAAATTAGGCCCTCGCAATCTAACCATCTATTGATACTCTTTACCATCTATTGATGGTCGAGAAGAGTGTATCTATATTTTTGATCGATTGTTGTCAAACAAAAAAATAATGAAATACCGTGGGTAACTGTTGCCATCATTTTCTAACCAGCATAGTTTTTTTTTTTTTTTTAAACAACCAACATAGTAATCCACTAGATGCTCATGCATTTATACGACGAAATTACCATATTAGGATCACGAATAAGTCCATGTTACTACTCCCGAAATTTTGTTTTGATTTACTTAACCCCTCACTCCCTAAACTTAGCTTACTTTCCATCTATCGACTGTTTTAATCCTACTTTTGCTAAGTTGGAAGTCAAACTCTAAATTCGCGCTGACAAACAATGTGTGAGAAAGTATGGCTCCTGACAGGAACTGTGGGCCCGTAACACCTTGCTCGAGTGGTAGCATGCAGGGGCTATGCAGCGAGGATACAGATAAGTGTATAAGTATCGGCCGGATATAAATACAACAATATGTCTTTCTCAAACAACTTGATCCGTGGATACGTTTAATATTTTTTTAGAAAATATGGTGAATATGCAAAATAACCGAGCTATATATAATAAGGAAAAAAAAGGTAAAGCTAGAAGAAAAGGAAAGCCCAGCCCACGGTGTGCCCAATAACTTTTCCCTAGCCCACTCCACGTTGACCTATACATCCGATATGTTATCGTATACTTTTCTATCTCTCACAGTAGCGTCGCCACTCTCCCTCTCTCTCCATCCCTCACTCCTTCCTAGCGCCGCCTCATCCTCCTTCCTCCCGTTCCTCTCTGTCGTCGCCGCTCCTCCCTTGTTCCTCTCTGCCCCTAAGATTTGTGCCGCCAGAGGCACCGAAGCCAACAGAGATGGTAACGACGGTAACTACTTTCTGCCCCAGTAGTGTGCCCCTGAGATCTAGGGGAACATGTCGATTCCAGTGGTGTGCCCCTCAGATCTATGCCACCCAGAGGCACCAGCATGGATGGCAACAACGGTAACTACTTCGCCTTACCAACCAATTTCTACCCCCGCCCCCTTTTCCTCTTTTCTCCCTCCCTCACTTTCGCCGCTCCCTCTTCCCCTATCAGGTCTGCTCCAGCCAAAGGTGTTGAAGTCGACAGGGATGACAACAACAATAACTGCCCTCTCAGATCTATGCCGACGAGGCACTGAAGCCGACAGTGATGACAATGATGGTAATTGCTTTGCCTCGTTATCCAGTTCCAGTCCCACCCTTCCTCTCTCTCTCTCTCTCTCTCTCTCTCTCTCTCTCTCTCTCTCTCTCTCTCTCTCTCTCTCTCTCTCTAGCGGGCTGGGCCAATTGTCAAAGCTGGGCCAAACGTATTAAAAGTGTGGTTTATTGGCCCAATACACACCCGGCCTAAAAATCAGATTATTTCTTATTTATTTTTTTGATACTCTCTGGATACGTATCCAAGGAGTATTCTTACTCGTCATGTCTATGGTGCATATCCACGCTTCATACAATGTATTAGTGTTAGGGTAAAGATGACCAATTTACATCTTGTGATTACCACAACTCGATGATGGCCACCCAACAATTTCATTCTTGTCGTTGCTATGATAGCACATGTTTCCTTCCCCTTTCCTTATTGTTTAAAGCCTCCATAATACTTTGTGTGAATATGCTATCGTATGCGTTGAAATGTCTGAAATCAATTGAGAGGAATATTTGATCGGGCTTAAATGTCTCAACAAAGCTATGATCACGATATCTCAGAGGTTAAAAGTACACACATATCTCTCCGTTATTATGTAAGACAATTTCGTTTTGACCAACGAAACCACACTCTTGCACACAAGCAAATCCAGGTTTGATTATGTTTAATTGGTGAAAATTAACCGATCGTATCTTTTTAGATTATGCCATATAAATAAATATTCATAGCATTATATTGAGCTAATTAAAGCAATAAAAATATGGATCCGTATCTTTTTAGATTATGCGATATAAATAAATATCTGCAGCATTACATTGAGTTAATTAAAACAATAAAAACATGGAGCAATATCCGAGTAGATAGACGCATGTTCTCTTGGTCCATGCATTTGGACCCGCAAAACCGAGCGGGCTGTTGGATGGAAAACCGGTGAACATGAGCAAGGCAGCCCAAAATGATTATTCTACCGCTGATCTAGGAGGGGTACAACTGGAAAGCCGCAAATAAATCGTGCCTGCCCTTCCGTCCTGCCTTTCTTGTGTGCTGCTCTCTCTCTCTCTATCTCCGTCCGCCTCCCCCCCCATTCCCTTCTCCACCGCCGCCTCATCATTTCATCGCCGGCGACTTCATCGCCGGCGACTACACTACCCGCGCATCCTTCCGCCGCTCCCTCTCTGTATCTCGCTCTAGCGCGCGCAGAGAGACGCATCGTTCTCCTCCTCCCCGCCCTCCGCTGGCACTGTGCTGGCGCGGCGTTGGGAGTGGAGATCCATCTCGGCCCGGATCGGTCTCCTCTTGTTGGTAAGTAACCCTAGCTGCTTAGCCGGATTCGCTTGCTGCGTGGTGCCCGGCGAATCTGATTTAACCGCCCCTCCGTGGTTTGATTAGGTCCTCTGTCTCCAGCACGCACGATCAAGGTGCGGACGCATTTCACTTTTCCAGAGAAATTTCGGGTTCAATCCAAGCCCCACGTTAAGATGCCCTCTCCTGGAACAAGCTTTCTAGTAGAGTGATTTTGATCCTCACGCATTTTGATCAGTGGTTAGGGGATGGGACCTTATGGTTTTGATTGTGTGATACCTACGCTGATGGATGTGCATGCACGCTTGTTGGTCCTCAACGAAGTAGAACTGCACTTATTATGTGCTATTCTAGTGTACTTGTAAATGCAGGGCGCCTATGAGATGCACTGGCTTACAAAATGCAGTACCTAGCTCGCGTTAAATGCTTGCACAATGCAGATTGATATGCATGCACGAGCTGTAGAAAATAGAAATGGAAAATGCTTAGCAAATGAAGTTGAAAGCTGTCCTTGCATGATTTTTTTCGTTGCACATTGTTTTGCTGGTTTGGCCGTCTCTAAAGTATGGCATTTCCATTCTTGCAGATCACACTACCCCAGGCTGAACTGTTGCTGGTATTGGCGATATAAGCGTTCCTTAGCTGTTTTATCTTGTGTTTAGGGTCTTTGATTAAGGAATACAGTACTGTGCATGAGAAAACTCTTTTGTTGAAACATTTCTCTTGTAACATGGATGTATTGTGACAATCCTTCTCCCTATGCTAGAATCATATATTTTAGCTTCTAAGCTACCATACTTGTCAAGTTTCCTCTTGAACTGAATGCCTAATGCATTGATTCGGGCCTTGTGACAAACATTTATTCAAATTCGTGGACATTAATTCAGAACCCGGTGGCATATTAATCTTGGATACTTGGTCAACTGGAAATCGAAGCTCCTTATTCATGTCATCAATGGAGAGCCTAGCGCAGTTAGAGGTGCTGTGTGAAAAGCTTTACAATTCTAGAGACTCGGCTGAGCGAGCACATGCAGAAAGCACCCTCAAGTGCTTCTCAGAGAACAGCGAGTACATCTCGCAGTGCCAATACATATTGGACAATGCCTCAACTCCGTATGCCCTGATGTTGGCGAGTTCAAGCTTGTTGAAGCAAGTTTCTGACCGCAGTCTTTCTTTGCAACTTCGTCTTGATATACGTAATGTTTCTTTCTGTAAACACAATGAAATCACATGTAGTTATGTTTTTGCTTCTATTCTGCTTCATCCTCATTGTATCTAGCATTTATCTCTTTATGTTTGCTCAAATATTGTTCAACATAACATGCCTATTCATAACTCTTTTGCCGTTACCTGATTCTCGACTTTTCTCCTTATTATGCTTCGGTGGCACTACTAAAGAATATCAGTTATTTATTTTCATTTTTTGCCTTAACATTTTAAATGCTTTCATGACATTGTTGGAATGACAGTGATTTCCCTCTTGTTTTTCCTTTTCTTTGATCTTTTTTTTTTTTGGCATCATAGCTGAAATTTATTATTTATGCTGTTTCTTTTCTGAGTGCTAATTTAAAACTAACCTTTTGCAATATGTGTGAAGGGAATTATGTCATAAACTATCTTGCCGCAAGGGGGCCTAAATTGCAGAACTTTGTCATTGTGTCCCTAATTCAGCTGGTTTGTCGAATTACAAAATTTGGATGGTTTGATGATGACAGATTCAGAGAGACTGTTAAGGAGGCAACAGATTTCTTAAGTCTTGTAAGTGTATCTTACATCCTCGTTAAGCGTTGAGCCTTATGATTAGTAACTCCTGTAATTCCTTAGTTGATGAACTGAGCATATGTTCTTTCTGGGTTTGTATTCCTTGTAATATCCGTCTTAATGTCGTAGGGGATAAGAACACTTCAAAGTTGCTATTTTCAGTAGATACTCAGAAGGAGTATCATATCCTTTGTTAGTTATAGTTTAAACTACTTTAAGGAGTTATTTGATCCCATTTGGTCTATTCGAGCTAAGTTTCCTGATTTTGAGTGTAACCCTCATCTCATGGATTAAAAATAACATTTCATTTCAATAAAAATTTTACAACAGTCACGCTACCTGCTCGTTGTAACGTCTTTAGCTCTTTGGTCATAATATATTTTATTTATACCCACACTGTTCTATATATGTAGTTTTGCCTCACGTGCACATGCCAAGATAATGTGCAATTGTGCATGGTCCCTATCATATTACCTATTAAATATTTCTCTTTTAGCTGTCACCAAACTTTCTGGTTTGTTCACCCACCAGTCTGTCCATCCTTAGTTCATGTGACCAGTTAACAATAGGAATCTCTCCAATATTAACAGCCTCACACATCGAGGGCATGAACAGGTGCATAGCGATTTGAGAAGATTTATCTCTACGTTTCTTCTAAAATATAGAACAAAATAGAACAACAATTTCTTAAAACATCATTCAAAGAAGGAAGGAAGGGAGTAATAAAAGAAAATATTTTCTTTGTTTGTTATGCAAAACTCTCAAGCTAAAACTTAGCCATACATTCTCATTTTGGAACACTATTTTCTATAATAGCATATATGTCACTGAAAAAAATCAAACTGTAATCAAGATTCTGTGATTGAAGATATTATACGTGGCAAAATACTCCCTCCGGATATGCCTGCAGTCAAACTTCCAAAATTTTTTTTTGTCAACATCTTTCTAAACATTTGGATTGGAAAGATAGAAATAATATATCTGTATTTTTCATGGAGCATACTGCCATAATATTACATTTTATTGGATTTTGTAATTGTTTTAGAGTTGAAATTACGAATCAAAGTTTTGTTCCGAAGACCATGTGGGTGTCGGAGTTAATTAAGTGTTTTGTGACTGGGGTGTGATACTTTTGGCTCAAGTTCTGTTGCATGTGACCTGATATATTATTTTCTTTTCTTTTCTTTTTTTCTTTTTTTTTTGCTTGTTCCTATATCTTTTCAGGCTTCTCAGGATCATTATTTCATAGGATTGAAGATACTAAATAGTCTCGTAATGGAAATGAACCAGGTGAGAAGCCCATAAATATATGCTCATAAATGGTATAATCCCAGCTTAATATGGCCTGTGATTTTCATTAAAACATGGATGGATTGGTGTTTAACTGAATGTTGCATAAAAATGCTTTAACTAGGCTGCAAAATTTGAGTTATAGGACTTGTCTACATGATATTGTTTGCTCATGTATTCTGCTTGGGTGTGTTCATGAAATGGACATAGACACGGCTTCATAGAATAATATGAGATAATCAACTTTGTTTTCACAGACGAGCAAATATATTAAAAATTACATATGCTTTTATTTTAATCAACATAGAACTTTCATGTTGGTGTGAGTTTGTGTAACACAGTTGTATGGAACCATTGAAATGAAAATCATGTTTAACCGTCTTGGTTGGAATGTTAGTATTAGGTTTTTTATATAGGTGTGTATATATATATGCGCGCGTGTGTGTGTGTGATTTTCTATCAGTAGTTGATATTTTTAGAGCATTAAATATTCTGGGAGTATGCAGGGCCTGTTTGGATCACCGTGTTCCTTGATTACTGTTAGTGAAAAATTATTCTTTATAATTTGTTAGTTATCACTAAACTGCTAGTGACAGTATCGATATGCTTCTGCTTTTAATAAAATTCGCAGCGGGAGCCTCTTCTACTGATATGCTTGCACCCTACTTAATATG
Source organism: Eragrostis curvula (assembly GCA_007726485.1). NCBI lineage: Eukaryota > Viridiplantae > Streptophyta > Magnoliopsida > Poales > Poaceae > Eragrostis > Eragrostis curvula. Next base: position 55,448,672 of record CM017441.1, read on the forward strand.
AGCACCAACATGTATTACTTGGTTTATATGGAGGAACAAGGTGCTAGTTGTGTTCAAGTGCTTGCTACCTTCATCTATGTTTTAAGCAATTTCTCTCTTACATGAAGAACTTTGTTACTATGTAATGGAGTGTATACAGTTTCCAAACTGACCACTGCGATTGAGTTCACTACTATGCTGAGCTCCTCGAGATCTCTGGCCATGACTTCATTTGTTTTTCAGTACTGTTAAATTGTCATGTCCATTTTTGTTTACTTTTTATGTGTTGGTTTATGCATATAGGCAAACACTGCTATGCCTATGACACTTCATAGGAAAACTGCGAGCTCATTCAAGGACCAGTTTCTTCTACAGATCTTCCAAATTTCGTTAACCTCGCTAAACCAACTGAAGAGTGAAGGTTTGTTCAGCATGCTATGTGGCCATCGTTTTTGTTTTCAGTAGACTATCGGAATGCCTAATCTAGTTTTCTTTCTTCTTGAACCTCAGCTCCTGATGACTTTAGACATGTTCCTCTTGATCTTGCATTGAAGTGCTTATCATTCGACTTTGTTGGTTCTCCAGTGGATGAAAGCTCTGAGGAATTTGGAACAGTGCAGGTATGTCAATCACATGATTATTAACTTCCAGTCATTAATAATTAAGCTGTCACTGTACCACATTTGAACACTTCCTTTTATTTAATGGATTTTTTTTATGTCGGTGCAGCTTCCTGCATCTTGGAGGCCTCTCCTTCAAGATCCTTCCACTGTCCAGATATTTTTTGATTACTATAAAGTTAACGATATACGCGTATCAAAAGAGGTACACATTCACGGGGTGATTTGATTATGAACAGTATTTAGCGTACAATTTTATTTGTGAATAATTTGTTCATACCGCGTATTGATAGAGGTACACATTCATGGGGTGATTTGATTATAAACAGTATTTCAACCTACAATTTTATTTTTGAGCAATTTGTTCAACCTACGATTATGAACAGTATTTCAACCTAAGAGAGATTTGGTTTGTTCCACAAGTTTGAACAGAGCTACCTTTTATTTTTCACGTTATTGTGCACATGGTTATGGCCAATCTATGCCCTTGTTAATTCTTCGCACAATAGTGCTGGAATAACATTTTTATAGTAGGTTAGCCAAGTTATTTCTGTCTTATTGTCCGTTTATCAGTGTATCTTCTAGTATTTCTCTGTTAGTGACCAATCACTCTTTTTAATGAATATGGCTATTGCCACTCAGGGACAGCTTGAAGAGTGAGAGTTCCTTTTTTCTTTGTCCAAGTCTATTGTGTCCACTCTTTTTTTTCAGTGGCCTGGTCATTAATGCAACTTGCAAAAACCTGTATTGGCTAGTGGGTGCTAATATATGCAAATTAAAGAACTGGTGTGAAAGTATGTTTGATAATGGCTGCAACATTTCCTTAATGTTGTTCAACTCTCTGTCAAACATGTTCATTTGCTTACTTGGTTGAGAATTTAACATCTATTAACCGCTGCTTTGATAGTTTAATATTTCTTTCACTATATCTCATCTCAGCCCTCAATTTTAAAACAGATATTAAAAAAAATAGCTGTGAGGTTCGATATAGTATCTTATGTTATACTTTCATATGTTTCTCTTTTCTTTCTGTATTTTACATGGCGAGCTCTTCGTTCTCTATAGGCGCTGGAATGTCTGGTGCGCCTTGCTTCTGTCAGGCGCAGTATTTTTACTGACGACCCTGCAAGATCCCAGTTTCTTTCTCATCTGATGTCAGGCACAAAGGAAATACTCCTAACTGGCCAAGGTTTAGCACACAAAAATTCTAGTATTGAAGTTAATGCTGTTTTTTTTTTTATATTACAAGTTTCTCAATAGTCTTCATTCAAGGCCTCTTAATGAAGTAAAAAAGATCCTTGCTCCTGTTGGTTAAGAAATATTTAACTCTCAACACTTGATCATCACAACCACATTATGTATTGTAAGTGAAAGCATACTTGTTGGCAGAGAACTACAAGTTAAATTAACTACTCTTTCCAAGAAGATAGGTTTGTTTGTTGATGCACCGGTTCTGGCAAATAGGCTATTTTACGCAATTTATGATTCCAATTTGCAGGTCTTGCTGATCATGACAATTACCATGAGTTCTGCCGGCTTTTGGGACGTTTCAAAGTGAATTACCAGGTTCTAATCTTGTTACTTGGACAAAGAACAGACCTAATTATTTCTTAAAAGTTTGACAACCAAGGATTTTTTTTTACTTTTTATTTCTCTTTGACAGTCCTTGTAGTTTTTGTTATAAAAAATTAGGATGTGTACTGAGTTGTCTTTCTTTAACTTTCTTTCCCAAATCAGCATGACCTGTGGAGTAGTGGTACAATTTCATTTTGAATTTTCTTCAGGTATCTGTGTTTATGAACGAAGAGAGCCGCGTAACTAATTAGGCTGATATACACTTTAGTTCCATCTTTCTTGCTACTGTTTGCTGTATGCTAGTTATTTAGGAGCTATCCAAAAACATCACCATGGAACATGCATGAGGGTTTCTTATGCAAGAGGAAAGGTGTTCAGTAATATGCAAATATTTTTGGTTCTTTGTTTACTAACTGTAGTTGCCTGATGGAAGGTTTGTACCAACGTTATTACTTACTTTTGTTTGGTAACAAGTCATATTTCAGAATCTCAGATATTTTAAAAATAAACGAATAAGCTGCTTCATATTATCATTGTGTTCATTTTTTGTTTGGTTGATTGCTGACCTGCATCCATCAGACTGCTATATTTCTTCCCTTTCTGTCGTAAAAGTGATCTACAGCATTTGGTTGCCACTTGATTGACTTGTAACATTGTTGCCAATGTTTGACAAACAAATTGGATGGATTACTTGATTGTTGACAGATGCGTTATTGACCCAGTTGTTCAGCTTCATGATAATTCGGTTTCGGTAGCCTTCATCCTAGGATTGAATCTCATATTAATTTTCGTGTTTATTTTTTAACCTACTGTATTCTGCAGCTGTCAGAGCTTGCAAGTGTTGAGTTTTATGGTGAATGGATTGGGCTAGTAGCTGAATTTACGACCAGATCCTTGCTTTCATGGCAGGTTTGTCTTTTCTTGTTTGATTGTGATCGTGTGATCTTTCACTTATCAATGCCACCAATTGTATAACAAGTATGCTATTGGTTATTTGTTCTGCAGTGGGCCAGCAATAGTGTATACTATCTTCTAAGCCTTTGGTCTAGGCTGGTGACATCTGTACCTTACCTGAAAGGTGAAACTCCGAGTTTGCTTGATGACACTGTTCCAAAAATAACAGAGGGCTTTATCACTTCTAGGATTAATTCGGTTCAGGTATTAGTTTATACAATATATGCTGTTGCTACAAGTCCAGTGCAAAAAGGGATTTTCACCACTCTTATTGTTTGTTGTTTCTACCTATCCCAGGCCATCCTTGCTGATAACTCTTTGGAAAACCCTTTGGATAGTGTGGAAGTTCTTCAGGACCAGCTGGAGTTTCTTCCTTACCTTTGCAGATTCAAGGTTGCTACTGATCCCGTGATTTATGATTCCTGACATGAATTCTTTTATCTTTAGAAATGGTTTTCGAAAGACATTGATTAATTTCACATTTTGAAGTCATGTCCAACAGGAAATATGACAACCTAGATCCTTCAACTGATTAATAGTTTCTTTCAATGAACTGCAGTACCAAAGCAGTAGTCTGTACATCATAAACATCATGGAACCTCTTCTGCAAGCTTATACGGTATGTTAGTGTTGTCACACAAGTTCTTATTTTGGGATAGTAGTGATATTAAAAGTCAGATATCTGTTACAGGAAAGATCAAGATTACCAGCTCCTGGAGATGCAGATGAGCTTTCTGTGATTGAAGGACAAATTGCATGGATGGTCCACATAATTGCAGCCATTCTCAAAATTAGGCAGACCGTGGGTTGTAGGTGCGCAGCCTATTTTCCTTACATAGATGTTATTTTTATTATTACTATTTTCATGAAATCCTTTTCATTTTCTCCTGCAGCCAGGAATCACAAGAGTTAATTGATGCGGAACTTTCTGCTCGTGTGCTGCAATTGATAAGTATTGCTGACACAGGGCTGCACGCACAGGTGAGATGAAATTTGTTTTTTCACTTAACATGAATGATGAGCTCAGGTTTCGCTGGAGCGATGATTTTCCTTATGTGTTATGTATAATGTAGAAAGTGAATATATGTGTACTGTAGGTGTAACTTGTGTACATTGTAAGTTAGAATATGTGGCAATTTATTTTGAAGAACTCTGACAGGTCAACGGCTTTAGTATTGTGCCTATAATGTGATCTAAATAGACTACATTTGTTTTTACCGTTTTGCTGAAAATGGGTGTAGAACTGCAGAATCTGTGATTTTCAATCTGTTCTATTGTGAAAATGCAACTGATGTAACCATTCATGCATAAACTTTCCCAACAGTCTATCGTCCAAAGCATATCACTGTATGTAATAAGACTGGCTGAAATGATGTCCCCATACTCCTTTGCCTTCGGTGTCCACCCCCAGGCCAGTCATGTGAGTCGAAATGCGACACATGCAGTATGATCAAGATGACTTTCGACTTTTTCACACTATTGCTTGTTTCAAAAGCAGGCAACCTACTTTCTTGGAAATACACATGATTTTGTGGATTATGCACATGTCCTTGAATGTGGCCTTTACTTTTCTTGACATAACTTAGTTTTCTCTCAACAGCTCCAAATGCTCATTGTGTGAATAATAGCTTATTTTATTTCCTTTGCAGAGATATCAAGAATTAAGTAAGCAAAGGCTAGACCGAGCTATTCTCATCTTTGTGCAAAATTTTAGGAGGTCATATGTAGGAGACCAAGCCATGCATTCTTCAAAGGTCAGAAGAGACAAAACTCTGATTCTTTTTGTGTCTTGATGGGGTACTTTAGCCTACACCCAAAGCAACCTTGCCAAAATTTGGCACCAATTTGGATTGTTATCTATTGTTTCTGAAATTTTGTGTATACCTCATTGCCACCCGCTAGATTTTCTTGCCTATATTTGGCCTAGTGTGGATGGTATTCCCACTAATTGAATTGCATAAACCAATGCTTGTTTGCTGCAGCAGCTGTATGCAAGATTGTCCGAGCTTCTGGGACTGAATGACCATTTAGTTTTACTCAATGTCATTGTTGGGAAAATAGCTACAAACTTGAAGTGCTATGCTGAGGTAACAATCAATCTACCGATATCAGCTTTGACTTTGGGATCTGGGTTTAACTAACTTTTGATGTGGTTGCAGTGTGAGGATGTAATCGATCATACCCTGTCCCTTTTTCTGGAGCTTGCTTCTGGGTAAAGTTGTAGCTATATGTTTTAATTTCCTTTTCTGTCATTTAGGCGTGATGACATTTCTTCAATTTGTATTTCCATATCAGATATATGACTGGAAAGCTGCTTCTCAAGCTGGAGAGTGTAAAGTTCATCATTGCAAATCATTCGGTAATGTCGTCCCACTAGCTATTGCCTCACTATCCCTGCTCTTCTCAATCTTAGAATTTCTTTTTCATCCTTGCAGCAGGAGAATTTTCCATTCCTTGCGGAATACAGTTGTTCTCGTAGTAGAACTACATTCTATTACATCCTAGGCTCCTTAGTCTTCATGGAAGAGAGCCCAGTAAAATTCAGGACTTTCATGGAACCACTTCAGCGGGTGTGTGGCTATCCATTTCAATGCTAGTATACCTGTATAAAACTCTTTATGTGGTTTGACCCTGCCTTCGCCATAGGTTTCACTTACCCTGGAGGCAACTGCTGATGCTGCTTTCCGGACAGATGTTGCTAAGCGTGCCTTTATTGGATGGATGAGAGATCTACGAGGCATTGCCATGGCCACCAACAGGTGGCGCTGTCTGATTACATAAACATACATTATAAGGGTATTACAGCTCCTATAATTTATAAACTAACTGTACCTTTGTTGATCTGATCCAGCCGCCGGACTTATGGTCTCCTATTTGACTGGTTGTATCCATCTCGCATGCAACTTTTGTTGAGAGCCATCTCGCTGTGGACTGATGAACCTGAGGTGACTACTGTTACCAGTTTGTTTTGTAGAATGCTTTTGTGCCCTTGTGCACATATAGTTTGTTTCCATATTAGCCTAATTCATAATGAATAACCCTTTGTCTTTTAGCAACATCGTTATATCCTACATGTTGTGTTTTCTGAATATATGCAGCCAAAGCCTACCTTTTCTATTCATACACCTAACTTTCTATACATTATCTTTGCTCACTCTAAATATCACACCATTCAGGTGACCACACCCTTGCTCAAATTCATGTGCGAATTTGTTTTGAACAAAGCTCAACGATTGACATTTGATTCATCATCACCAAATGGGATCCTTTTGTTCCGAGAGGTTAGCAAGATAATAGTTGCTTATGGATCACGGATTCTATTGCTTCCAAATGGCACTGATATTTATGGAAGCAAATACAAAGGCATCTGGATCTCATTGACTGTTCTTTCAAGAGGTGAGCATAAAATGTGTCTTTCTGCTCGCTAATTTATGTACAAGTTTTTGATAAAAAATTATGCTCTAAAGTTATCTACAAGTTCAACGGGGATAGCTGGTGGCATTAGTTGTTGTGCATTGCTTTATATATGTTTTATATCTTTTTGTCTGATTTGTATTTCAGTAGCATAGTTAAGGCAGTGAGCTATCTGGGTGGAGCCTGGGGTTGCCTTGTCATCTAGACAACAGGGCGTTACTAGGCCCTTGTGGTAACCCTGGAGGGCCTTGTTGCCTAGCCCATGCCCTAAAAATTATGTGTCAGTAGTTGTTTTTTTTTCTTGAACCGGCAAGAGAGAGAACCGGTGTACCATTTGGGACTTTGGGTTTATATTTCTTAAGAGCCAGATCCACTTCCGGTTTTTAATGACGGCGTATGGATGTTATTTTTGTTCTGCTTGATGCTCATCATGTTTTCAGTTTTTTATTTGGTTGTTCAGCTTACGTTTATACTTTATAATCATGTTGGACTGGAGAGTTTCTGGTTGTTCCATCTAGGTTTATACTTTAGAACCTGATGAAACCAGCTCCTTACTGCTTTATCTAATTCCAAACGTTTTTCAGTTTGTGGACTTATAATCTGAGTAATTTCTTCTTAATGAAATGGCACACAACTTTCCTGTGTGTTTTGAAATATACCTACCCAATGAATTCAAGCTATTTTTTCCCTTTCAGTTTTACGTCTCTGATTTCTTGGATGATTTGTAGGGAATCGCATTGGATTAAGATCCAGCTTAGTTCTGATCTTCTAAACAATGGCAGTGATTTATTCATAGACTTTTTTTTAGTTTCTTATGATTAAAATGTGATTGTAGTTTCTTGTTCTTGCGCAGAAAAATATACAACATCCTATTTCCTCGGGCTTACGTTGTCCTTTTTCTGGTTATGTATATTGTTCTCTTGATGATCATTTTCTGGTACTTGCAGCTTTGTGTGGGAACTATGTCAACTTTGGTGTATTTGAGCTTTATGGTGACAGAGCACTTGCGGATGCCCTTGATATATCTCTAAAGATGACCCTTTCGATCCCGTTGTCCGATATATTGGCATTCAGAAAGGTATTCATGGCAACTTTAGGTCGCCTCTCATGTTTTGATTGTTTGCTTTTATTCATATATTTATTAGCTATATTACTCAGTTCGATGTAGCAAAGTTCTTACTTTTCTCATAAATGTGAACATGAATAATGGATGCATATCTCGGAGATATTGCTCATTGATCAGAAATGATAGATTGATTTTGTCCTATCATTTGCATTAGATATTTGACTGTTTTGCTTTATCTAAGTGGAGCCCCATGTATCTGTCTTTGCCTGTGTCGCGTTGCAAGTGCAAGCTGGGTTCATATTTTGGTTATTCAAAGGTATACAAGCAAGAATTAAAATAGTAATTAGTATGATGATTGTATGTTTGGATATGGAGTTTGGACTTCCTTGCATGTTTAGTATGCTAAGTATGATGATTGTAGCTCAAAGTTCTGTTTTGGAATTTATTCATTTGTTGGTTTACACACTGGGACATTTCCATGTGGTACCTGTGCACAAGATTATTATTGATTAGTTTAAGGTGGTTCCAGTCTATAGATCACATAGAAACAAATGATTAGGACAGTGTGATTCAGGTCTTGGTTCAACTCAAGCTTCTTTGTGATCATTAAATGCTTGATTTTCTTCGGTTTCATCCATAGATTCAATGAGAAAGAGCTTTGTTTTTCAGCTGTCGAAAGCCTACTTTGGATACATGGAAGTTCTGTTCAACAACCATATCAGATTTGTCCTCAATTTGGACACAAACACATTCGTACATATTGTCAGCTCACTTGAATCTGGCTTAAAAGGTCTAGATACAGCAATATCAACACAGGTTTGTTTCTGGGAATCTCCATTTATTCTTTTTTACAATGAACATTGTTTATCATTTGACACATGCTCCTGTTACAATGATACGTAGCCAGTGCTTTTAACTTTCAAGGGAAATACATTGGTGTCCCCATTAGCGAAAATGCTATAATTCAATATGTTGCCAAAAATTTATATTTTCTTTACATTTCTTTTACCTGAAATCAGTCAGCTAACTTCTTGTCTAGTACAGAAGATAGGTCACACATGGCAATTGTAAATGTTTGCCGTAGGTTCAACAAGTTTTCATGAATTCTAAAACTTATAGAGATGGAAAAAACATGCTGTGTAATCATTTCTTTGTGCAAACGTGCTTGTAGCAGTGGTAATGCCTTCTGATGTGAGGCTACCGACAAGGGTTCAAATCCTTTCTCAACCCCTATTTTGGTTGCTTCTTAGTTGCATTACCTTGGGGAGGTCTTTCCTTCAAGCCATGTTTTTTTCCCCATCGTTTCGATTATTTTTAGCATCCCTTGTCTGTTTGTGATTTATGTCTTGTTATTTACTTTTTGCAGTGTGCGTCAGCGATTGATAGTTTGGCAGCCTTTTACTTTAACAATGTCGTAGCTGGTGATGGACCCCCATCACCAGCTTCATTAAATCTCACACGACACATTGGAGAGTTTCCCAGTTTGTTTCCTCAGGTTTGTGCAGCCCCTGTCTACCTTAATCTGAAATGTTTCCCTGTAACTAAATTTTATTTGTTATATAGATACTGAAGACACTTTTTGAGATCATTCTCTTTGAGGATGCTGGTAACCAGTGGAGTCTAAGTAGACCAATACTGAGCCTGATAATGACTAGTGAACAGGTGCCTGTCTCTTTTTTGCTAACACTACTTACTGTTTTCACTTAAGCTTTTAAGCTCAATTTCAGCATCTACTGTCATAATCATTATTTTGATTTTTCCCCCAGATGTTTAGCGACCTGAGAGCGCATATATTAGCATCACAGGTTAGTAATCCTTTGCTTGAATTTTCCATATTCTATTTCCTCTCTTATTTTTTTCTATTGTTGGGAATTTCTAGCTTGTCATCCTCGTGGAGATCTTTAAAACACACACACACACACACACAAAAAATGTTAGGTGAAGAGTTAATGATTCTGAATGAATGGCCTACCTCATCCTTCCGATAAGAATTATTTGTCTTTTTTTTTTTTTAGGAATGAATCATTTGTCTATTGTACTGAGGTATCCATTATGTTGGTTTGCTCTTGTGAAGCAAAATGGAATGTAGTGCGGTAACACTGGGCATAATGCCTTCATCATGCATGTTATAACTGCTTATGTTTGTAACTTTGTATATACAAGAACAAATTGAGCGGACACTGCTCCATTAGCAGTGTCCATTGTTGGACATGAAGAATGATCGGATAATCACACTAAATTCTGAGATTTGTTGGACTTATCAGTGTTATCACTTTGAGCTGAAAAATAGGTAGTGATCCATGAGAACTAATGCAACTTATGTTTTGCAGCCTGTAGACCAGCAACAACGTCTTTCACAATGTTTTGATAAGCTGATGGCCGATGTCAACAGGAACTTGGAACCCAAGAACCGAGACAGATTCACTCAAAATCTTACTGCATTCAGACATGATTTCCGACTGAAGTAACAATTCCTCAGAACCGACTACCAATTTGAAGGAGGTGCTCCTGTGATGTAAATACTCCGTTTAGTTTTGTTTAGGAATCACCGTTTGGGGGATGGATAGAAAAATTTATGCTTCGGTTTACTTGCGTTGGGTGAAAGCTGAAAGTTCTGGTTGTTGCATGTGGTTGTGAAAGCAGTTGTAAATTTCTTCGCTTGTCATTTGTATCAGAATAGTGAATGGCGGGGATTGCCTCATTTCTTTTTCTTTTTTACCTTTTTATCAGTTCTCTTTTGCTTGTACAGCAAAAATTGATGCAGGAACGAGGATTGCTGTTTGCCTTGGTTGTTAGGGAGGCGACAGCCATCCATCAAATCTAATTCATTTGTCAGAAAGTTAACCAGGAAAAGGATGTAAATGATTCTATTATTGGCTTTGCTGAAGGTAGATATGAAAGCAGGGTGATACAGAGAAAACAAAAAGGGCCCCATGTACAATCTTCATTGTGCTGTCATACCCTGTGCATATCAAGCTGTTAGCATAATAATTTTCCTCTTCATATCAATGTTTCTTTTTGCATGTCATGTGCAGGTTGATGTGGTCGCCACACAGCATCGAGTCATTGTTTTGTTGCTGGCTTGATGGTGCTCGTGCTTGCTCACATGCTGCTTCCAGACCGCCTTGTGTCAATTCACGGTGTTTGGCGAAGTAATTGTCAATCAACGTCAAGTTTGTTTTGTCTGGTTAAACAATTGTTTCTAATTGCTATTTCCGTCTAGTATTATAATTAAAGTATCAGTGATCACTTTGACTTTTTTAACATACTTGCAACTTCTTGAAGAAAACTGGCTAGTATATTTTTTAGTGGAAATATTTGAACGTCTTTCATTGATTTTAAAGACTTGTTCAACAAATAGTTGTTTAAATCACAAATTTAAGTGGAACCTGTTCACTCAGGTTTGAATCGGGATGTTGCATTTATTACTAATTATTCTGTTAGTAATAGGTGACATCAAGGTTTGTGAAACCGGTCAAACGGACCAAGAAAACCGGACTTGACCGGTTGGCAAAACAGGTCGTTTTCATTCAAAACCGACACTGTACTGTAACAAAATCAAAAACCAACCGTTTACCGGTTGGGGTTTTCCCAGTTCGTTTTGCAAACCTTGGGTGACACTCGTGATTGATAACTTCTTATTTGCAAAAACAACAACAACAACAACAATAATAATAATAATAATAATAATAATAATCATGATGATGATGATGATGATGATGATGATGATGCAAACTTTAGGGAAATGATATGCACAAACTCATTGAGAGCTATTGAATTGCATCTATATGTCTAAAATCATGGGTGGGAATTTCCTGATGAAGCAAATATTTTTGGAAACGCAATCTATATTTATGGTTGAAAAAATCATGCCCGAGACTTTTCAATCTTTTAATATTTTAGGCCATCAAGATTAGATCTCACGGTCTAAAAAGTATGTGCACATGTACATCAAATACTCTCTGTGCAAACTTTTACCACTTGTATTTATGGCTTTTTATTCTTTGCTATTCTTTACATCTAATACATACTGCTTCAAGAAAAAAGTTTATGTTCTTCCTTTCAGCAAATATATCAATAACACATGTATGTTGCTCGTCTAGATTGACATGTATCCAGTTGATGTTTTCTTGTAAAGCCAGAATTTTTCAGCTCATCGAGTCGAGCATTGGAGGTGCAATAGAGGGGCAGGCATTGTTCAACCTTTATCCAAGCATACTTGGGAAAAGGAAATATCTCCAGACTTACCATAACCAATTAACTTCATGAATAGAATATGTTACTCGTATGGACCAAAGTTATTAAACTAACAAGCCACATGGCATTATTGAGTGTTGTTCAAAGCGTTGAGCTTAAAACAATGAATCAAGGTTCTAAAGGGTTTATTCAAAAGAAAATTAGGAAGGAGGCATTGGCAACCTTCCTACATCTTTCTTGCAATCTTAACCTACGTCTCTCCTTTGATACATTTTGCATCTGTTGAACGAGTGAACTATCTGTACAACGGCATCCTCATGTAAAAACGAAAAGGGACACCGCTCTTTCTTTCTTTTTTTTTCCTTTCCTAGACACCACGAATACTAGATTACAAATAGGTCAAAAAGGAAAAATCTGTGAAATGGCACGACAAGGCCTGTTGCCTGTTGTCCAGTATCAGAGCTCTACCTCGTGAAGATCCTCACCCATACCACCGAATTGAGCAGATGAGTTGCTACTGGAGCGGCTGTGTGGAGGTCTTTTCCCAGGCATCAATGGCGACTGCATCGTTTGTCCATCAGGTGATCTGGAAGCAGCAGTGCTGCTGAACTGGTCTGGGTATGTTCCGCTCCACGAAGCCGCTCTGGACTTTGACAAAGAGCTGCTACCGCTATCTGAGGGGGTCATGATGTTGTCCATACTTGGATACCGCTGGATGGTTGACGGCATCAAGGCTGATGGTGGCGGTGAACTGAATGCTGCTTCCAACGTAGTTGAGGATGATGTCTCATCCTGGTGGGTGGCTTCGACATGGGCATCCACTTTTGTGTCAGATGTCTGTTCTGGAGCAACAGCAGCTGGAGTAGGCACAAAGAACTTCGCACCAGACAGTGGACTCATTGATGAAGCTGCTGGTTTGCTAAATGATGTCGGAGCTCCAAAGGCACTTGCACCACTGCCCTTGTTAAATGTATCAACGTATCTACATAAAGGGAAATGTTACACCCTGTCATTATCAAAAGAAATCCGGGACAACAACTAAACAAATTACCTTGATCTAACACCCATCCGTCCACGCGCTGAGAATTGGTTCTGGGTGGGTGGTATGGGTGGCATCCCCGAACTAAGCTCGGCAGGGTTAGAGGTTTTAGCATCTGCAAATCCGTTAGCAGTATGACCACCAACAGGGCCACTCAAGTTGTAATCTGGAACACTGTTCTGAAATGAAGCTTTCGTTGGAGGTGGGGGAAGGGGAGGCTCCTCAACCGGGACCTCGGCACCTTCCTCCACCCATCGCTTCAGCTTCTCGTCATAGTAGAATTTGTTCTGTTCCCCTAGCTTTGCCTTCAGTCCATCAGGAGATTAATATTTTAGCATGTTGTAGCAGAGTGACAGGTAAAAAGAAAATTGTGTGATCATTGTGTACCTGCTTGCTAGATTTCGAAACAAGCCCCATTGTCTTCTGGACCAACCATCCAAAGCGTGAACTGCCTGAACCTGATGTGCTTTGTGTCTTACCTGACCCTGCACCCTGTTATGATTTTGAGTCAGCAAAAAAGGTACAGAAAGATATATCTCCAAGAATCAAGCAATCCAAGATGTACCTGCTGTGGAGCTCTGCCAAAGTCTGGCTCAGAAATACTTCTGTTATGTGCAACTTTCCTGTCGGGGGCGTCTGAGATTTCACTCATAGACAACTCTGAAGTAGATGACATTAATGGTGACATGGACATCACTGACTGAGTATTTACAACTTTTGTATCAGGAACAGCAGAAATCTCTCTCTCCTTTACAGTGCCCTGTGTCGGTTGGGGCAATGGCGCAGATTGGGTACCCATCATGCGGAACAAGGATTTATCAAGTGATGTGAAAATCTTCTCAACAATCTTTCCAGGGGCCAGATTTATTGCATAGCCACCCTAAAGAAACGAGTTGATTATTAGTGAACAGGAAGAAACGATCAAGAATAAATAAAAACTACAATAAACAAAATACCTGCTGATGAGTGCGTATCCGCTCCTCCAGGGAAGAAAATAATTGCTTCCATGTTTCTAGTTCAGGCGCACGGCCAGAGGCCTTCAGCACCTTCAGAGATGCTTGACAATACCTTAACAAGGAAAATTAATGTCAACTACGAACCCAGGGGAAGTACTAAAATAATAATTCAACAGCCTACCTTAGTGAATCAGAAACCTTCCCAACCTCCGCAAGCATGTATGCATACATCAGCTTATATGGTTGAAATGGCAAGAGGATATACTGGGAATTACCAAGAACCTTTGCATACTCGTACACCTCCGTCCTCTGCTAGTTGCATAGAGAGGATGTTTATTCAGGGAGAATGAATACTAATGAAATACTGCAAAAGAATTACTATAACAAGTCTAGAAACCAGTAACAGAGCAAAATAAATGTGGCCAAAAGGGACCAAATTAGGAAAGCCACTGTGGTCCAAAAAAAAAAACTATGTTATTATATAATAAATTCCTATTTGGCTATAATGTCCCTAATCTGAAGGTTCCAAGAATTTAAATTTTGATGAAGCACGCAAAAGTATTCATGTCTTAGCCACACTGGAACTCATTGCCTGCCTTCTATGTTAGTGGTCAGCGCACACATCTTTGATGATTGCCTAATGCAACTTAAATATCTTCACCAAAGCATGCTATTATTTGTAGCACCCTCAATCAGAATAGATACTACCACTAGAAGCAGCAGAAGATAAATTTCCAGAATTAACTAGGAAACAGATGGTGCAGCTTAACGATGTCGAAAAAAGACCTGGATCGCTTCAGGGCTGGCAAATGTACGTGGACATCGCAAATGGTCCGCACCAATGAGACACATCCTAGCACTTTCAGAGTAGGAGTCAATATTTAGTTCAGCAACTAAGTAGCACGAGTGGGCGGACGCAACCTGCATTAAAACTTACAATGAATTCAACTCAATCCATAGACAAGGAACAGTGCATATTCAACATGAAAGATTCAAACCTCATTTCTCTCTTTCCAAAGGCAATCCCCCAGGTGGGTAATTACAAGGTCGTCACCTTTCGTCCTATTTGCAATTAAAATAGCCAAGTTCTCTTGCCATTCATCCAGCATACCCTTCGGAGCAGCCTGCCAAGAATAGTAAAGTGAGTTTGAACTTCAAAAGAATAAAACTGGAATGTGAGTTTCAATCATTACAATGAAAATGCGCATGTTTAATGAGATATCTGAAAATCTAAAAAATTAATACAGTTCGTGTATGTTAAAGCTAAGTAGCACGCCATAATACATAAAAACTGCTGACAACACATAACTATGATGCAAGGACTAAAGAACATTAAGGTTCTTCGCAGTAACACAGCATGACATTGAATGATGAGAAGTTTTTTTTTCCCTTTTTTTTTTTGGGGGGGGTGGGGGGGGGGGGGGGGGGGGGTGGGGGGGGTGAAACTCGAAAAAGGAGAAGTTGGCTGTTCCCACTTCATCAAACTAAGTTCCTAATAATCATTTAGGTAATGCATCATAATTTATGCTCAATTGAGACATAGGTGTACTTAAGACCACAGAACAGTTGTGTTTATACATTACCTCTACAGGCGGCTGGCCTGAGTGCAACGAACCACTACCAACAGGATCCTCAAAATTGAAAATATCTGCAGGTTGTCCGGCAATAAGAAGGCACAATGTCCTCAAAGGTGATCCGGACACAAAATGGCAGTGAGCCATTTTCTTCACAGTATCCGCATAAAACTGCATCATCAGTCAAGAAACAGGCAATTACTCAGGGCCTTAGGGAAGGAAACAGGGCACACTGTAGTAAAATTCAGCTCAGTGAAGCAGACCTTATCACCAAGTTGTAAAGCAAGGATAATTGCGGGTCCCCAAAGCTGACCTTCTTGTGCACACTGAAGGGCCTCTTTCCTTCTACCAGAAACTAGGAGGTTTTGAACCTCCTGGGCAGTGGCCTGCAGTGGAGTATTTGCCTAAACAGGGTATACTTTGCTAAATAATGCGGTTTAGACAATAAATAGAAATAATAATGACCTGAATCTGGCTTTCCAAGGGAATATTTTTCACGCAATGAACAACGGCTCCGTACCCTTTCATATTAGCATTACTCTTATAAGATGCAAAAAGCTTCGTCACTGCCATCTCTGGGCCATCTATGCCCTGTAATGAATGTTCAAAAAGCATCAGTATTTCATATGAAATAATATTATACTCAGCATATAGTTTAGTATACTGTTAAAGAGAGGCACTCTCAGAACATGATAGCGAATTAGTGACAAATCTAACTGGGAGGAAACATAATGATACATCTTCCATTTCCTAGGTAATTTAAGCATAAAATTGGACATTTTCAGACTTGATATGCATAAAACTATATATTTCGTTCTGTTTAGGTAGGTACTAGATGGATTTGGACTATTTCGTTGGAAGCCAGGATTTGCTGCTCCTTGTGGCCATGGAGCTGTGTAGTGGGCCCGGTGGACACTAACTGTACAAGTTCATTCCAGCAGTACATAAAAAAGAACCAAGATCATTTCTTGGGTATCCTCTGCCAACCCTCGAAAAAACTACAACCCGAGGAAATATCAGTATTCCAGAAACAAGTTTGTGCCCTCCGAATTGTATATTTATTCAAAAATCAGAACTGGTGACCAATCCAGTTCAGCAGATAACATATTTCTGTTGTTTCGTTGTTATAGAGCAATCAGTTTCCACTAAGACCAAATGTAAGGTCATCTTTATCATAGCAGTCAGTGGAACACAGCAGATTCGCACATCAACATCTTACTCATCTTTTCCTTAGGTAGCCCCAGAATTAACTTAAGCACCAAGATACCATTTGCCATTCAAACCAGTATATAAATCCTACAATTTAAGACTGGGCTCAAATAAGGGATATCTGCTATAAAGTCAATCTTCTAGTACGTGTCAGATAACATATCTCCTAAGAAATCATACGAAACAGCAGAGCAGATTGGCCACCATGACACTGGTGCCTGCTAAATATTTTTGTTATGGAGAGTAAGATGAAAATTTCTGTTCAAAGAAAAGGGGCTTTTGCATTTCTACATAGTCAAGCAAGAGAAGGAAAATACCTCCTGTGATGGATCCGACCCAAAGGGTGAACGAAGTTTTCCATAGTGCTGACATAATATTTTCAGCAATGAAATAAGGAGTTTCTGAACATCCCTTCCTTGGAATTCCCTCAGAGACGATTCATATCCTCCAATCGTATCATCAAGCCATTTACTCACATCCTTTGCTGCAGCATTTCCACCAACAAGCGGACCAGGAATAGGGTGACGGCACAAAGCATGGAAGTAGCTAAGGACACTGCTGCTAGGGATGATTGAATGGTCAATTTTATCAGCAACGATCTCAGGTACATTCAGAATTGACACCGTCCGGCCAGAATTGCCCTTTGATTGCAGAAACAAAAGAAATTAGTTACTACTTCATTGCGAAAAGAATATGATAAAGAAACAATGTTGTAATACCTGACTTCTGCTGTCAAAAGTTGCAGTTATTGAGCTGATGTCTTTCAGAACTATAAGCTTTCCCCCGAATCCAAAGGTGACCAGAGCATGAGGTGGGCGTCCAGCTGATGACCTCTGTTCATGCGGTGAGAAACCAAATTGTTGGGATGGACCATTTGGACCGATCGACTGCTGCTGGGCGAAGTCCCCTGAGCTCCGAGTACCCCAATAGTTGTTTGGCAAATGCATATGCGTTGCTGAATCTGCGTGTGATTGCTCTTTTTGGTCGAAACTGCCATACCCGTGATTTGTCAAGGGTTCATATGCCATGTGGCTAGCCTGGTGATCTTTAGAGGGTTCGAAACCAGTCTGGTAACCTGCAGAAGGTTCAAACCCTTTGTTCCCAACCTCCTGACCTGCAGAATGCCCGAACCCCTTAGTCCAACTCTGGTTGTTTGTGAAAGTTTTGAATCCCTGGTGACCTGTGTAAGGCGCAGAGCCCGTGTACCCACTCTGATAGCCCATAGAACTACTTAGATCACTTGTAGACTGTTCCAGAACCTGATAAGCACTTTGATGACTAGCTGAAGGTTGCAGCCCCTCACTTCCAGTGTATTGACTCGTAGAAGGCACAAATGTGTTGATATAATTCGTAGATGATTGCAACGGCTGAGGATCGGCTTGCTGCCCAATCTGATTCTCGGAACCATAGAAACTACCCAACAGGCTATTATCTGCTGAACCATCAGGCTGCATGCTGTTACCCGAAGCACCTGGTTGCCACTGGCTCTGTTGAGCATAGCTACTTGTATAAGAATCTTGGGTGTGAGCTGCAATATGACCTGTCCCTGCAAAACCATCCAAGGCTGCTGCAGTCTGGGCAACGGTTTGTTGGTACGACTCGAGCGACTGCCACTGCTGGGTGTTGGTGTCGAAATACCATCCTGGGTAATCTGCGTAGAACAGCATGTTTGGTGGGTATTCGGTGGGTGCTGCATAGCTCCCATCCTGAGCCCAGGTTGCGGCACTGCTCTCCTCCGCAATGGTCTCAAGCGCTGCGTGTGAAGTGGTCTGCACATACGAAGCACCAAACTGCTGCTGCTGCTGCTGAACGTTATCATGGGCTGCCACAGTACTGGTGTTATCAGCAGCATTCTGCTGTGCACTGAGAGTGTCTACCTGATACCACTGCTGAGTCGCCTCGTCGTACTTCCATCCAGGGTAGAGGCTCTCCCAGTACTTGGGATCGACGGAGTCCAATTGTGCATTGTTGCTGTGATCCACGGCAGATGCGCTGGAATCCCAATGGGAATTGGCATTGTTGTCCACTGCGCTGGAGAAGCTGTGATCCACCGCTGAAGGAGCAGGTTGAAGTGAAGCCTGCAAGGCCTGGTCCCCCGGCACGGCGCCCTCGAAGAAGGCGTCCTCAGCTCCGTCCGCCAAGAGGTCTCCAAATGGATCTGCGCCGCTGCTGGCACCGAAATCGTTCCACTGTACTTGCTTGATAGCGGTATGCCCACCCTTGTCTGACGACTGAGGGGAGCCGCCCTCCGGCGCCTCCACCTTCGGGGTCGGCTCCGGGGCCTCAGGCACAGGATGCACAATGGCAGGCTGAGCCAACACCACAGCCTCTGACTCAGGATGCACAACGGCAGGCTGAGCCAACACCACCGCCTCTGACTCAGGTATAGGATCCGCCGCCGCGGGCTCAGGCTCAGCCTCCGTCTTAGTAGGCGGCGGCGCGGACTCAACCTCAGCCTCAGGATGACCGGCTGCAGCCTCCGCCCCAGGGTCCGCCGGTGCAGGCGCTGGAGCCACGGGGTCCGGTGGTTGGTCGGCGAGGGTTAGGGCGGCGAGGTCCCCCGCAGATGCCTCGACCTCATCAGCCGCGGCGGAGGGGGGTGGTTGGCGATCATCGTCGTCGTCGGAGTCGACTAGCTTGTCGAAGAAGTCGGCGTCGTCGGAATCGGATGCCATGGACTAGGGTTGGGAGTGAGATTTGGACGGTACAGTAGTAGGTAGTGGATCTGGTGGAATTGAGGAATTTCTTGTTCCGATTTGAGCAGCAAGTGGTGGACTTGCAGCGAGAGACGCGTGCGGCGGCCCGCCCCAGCGTAAGCACGACAGCGGCCGACGGCGTGACGTCACCTCACCGCTCTCTGACTTAGCTAGCCTCTTCCTTCGATTATTTTTTTCTTCTTTTTCTTTTACCTTTCCGTTTTGTCTATGACTGGTCAGGCAAAGGCGCACTCCATCGCAATACAGAAAAAAAAAGCGATGAAAATCTAGCTGATGAGAAAGATCTCCCCTGGCCAATATATACTCCATTTGCAAATGGAATGGTTATCCATTATTTTATTTTATTTTCTTTTACCTTTCCGTTTTGTCTACTTCTTTTTGCCAGCGCCTCGCTGACCACTAGGTTACAACCTCTTTCGCAAATGGTTATCTATTGTGTGCATATCGGTTACTCTTTCCGTGCTTTTTTCTTTTCTTAACGCCCTTTAGATTAATTTTATTAGCAAGGAAAAATCACAAAGAAAGTACCACCGGTATGATTTAGTCGTTGTTTAGAGTACCATACACGTTTCAGTTTACTTTTCATCCAGGATACGAGATGTGCGTTGACTTATAATTTAAGATCATCTTTGTACCAAATTCAATAAGTTTGTAATGTTTCAACAAATATAATATGGCCGGATCGAGTTGAGTGGCTTTTGATGTACTCCCACAACCTAACTCTATTTGTACGTGCTATCAAGATTGATTTTTCCCTTCTTCTTTACTTTGTATATCATTGCACATGTTATTGTTTTATGTTTGGCACGTAATTATCTTGTTTTTCTTTCATTCTTGTGTTCGCACGGCACCACGAAAACTAACCCATCGACCTGGATCGATGCATCGGGCGAACAGCGGCTTCCCAACTAGCTTGGGAACGAAAGCACTGTCTCGCTCGTGGGACCCGTCATCGCCCAACCTGCCCTAGGGACCAGAGGAGCCTCGCATGCACGTCATCTCATCTCTCTGTAAATAAAAGAAAGGGGAGGCGGTGGCTGGCACTAGACCGGCCATCAATCACCTCTCACTAATCTCCATGACGACGCGCCGCTTTCAGGTTGGATGGTGATGGTGGTGGTGATGAGCATAGGACTGGCCAAAAGCATGCTTGAAGAAGAAGTCACGCAGGAGGAGGAGGTGCTGGAGCCCGCCGACCAGTGACGAGCTTGACCACATTAAGAGAGGGCCAATACTTACTTATTTGGTGACTTAATTAGTAATTTATGTAAATAAATACTCTATTTACTAGTGCAATGACTCACAAATTATTGCTCCATGAAGCATGTTGAAAATGGTGGTGGTGGTGTTGGGGGGGGGGGGCCAAGGCCCCCTTTGATCTTCACAAAGCTCCATGAGTGTCGTCGACGCCGATGGGTAAGCAAATATGTGATGTTGTTAGAGAGTCCGAGCGCCGGGAGGTTATTATCAAGGACGACGGCAGTGAGGAGGATATCGATGCGCACGTCAAGCCCCGTTTAATCCGCTTGTTCCCGACGTATTTTACTACCATTATTTTGTTAAGTTTTAGAGCCATCAGGCGGAATTTGGCGAGGAGCAGCTAGGGGGATTTGAGAGATGCAAGTGGGGAAATTTCTCGGTCGGTCCATCATCATTCAGACCCCGTTACTTTACATATTTAGTCTCCAAGGAATTAATTATTTTTATTACATAATACAACTCAGACACTCACAATACACGCACACACACCCCTATGAACACGCGTACGCAAACCTTACTTCTATAAGAATCTTCAAAGACTGAGCCGACAAATCCTTGAGATTGACGAAATCACCACTGACGCGACAGGAGCGTCGCCTACCACTGAAAGCACAATACCGTTAAATCCTAAAAAATTCGATACCGTAGGAAGTCGAGCCCGAGACCTCAGGTGCTACTAAGGCTCTTGTAACCATTATGCTACAATCCCTTTCGTAAAAAAGACGGCCATGGATAGCCTCTCTCAAATATGTGCAACCTTTTTCAACAAATAACCAAAATATAAATAGACAAGTCCTTATTTAGGATAATTGATTCTAGAATGTAAAAAAAATAAACATTTTAGAGAACTAGATTCAACATTGAGTAATAACTGATTCAACATTTTAAATATACTATCTCAAAAAAATGGAAAAACGTTGCAGCAGTAGATAAAAAAATATGTTTTTTTAAAGAATAACTATTCCATTGTTTGAGAGAAGGCCAATTACTCATGATATATATAACTGATAAAATGAAGAACAAATCACTAAGTCACACTATGGATGGTCTTTCTGAAATACTATATACACCCTTTTTCACATTAACAAGAGTCGTTAACCACCCCAAAGATCAACAAATAACAAAAAAAAAAGACAAGTCCTTAATTAGGATAGGAGCGCCTTCTCAACATCAGCAGCATTTTCTCCTTCCAAGTGATCACCGCGGGGCCTCTCCTTGTTCTTGGCCCACAGGACTATGTAGAGCCCACTGAACAACAGCGCCATACCTGCCAAGCTGTAAATAAAACAAATGGCAGTTTCACTTTTTTTTAGCAAATTCCAGATTCACAAATGACCAATTACGTATATATCCTACTGGTACCAGCAAATTGGATATAGATAGGCTCATAATAGCTACCCTTATACAGAATGCTTATAGATTTTTTTTGGCATTTGTCTCCTCACACCTAGAGCAGAGTTAACATTGCTGAATTAAAGACTAAAAACCAAGTTGATGGCAGCTTGCAAGCAACTCGGTCAAAGTTTCTCATCACGAGCAAAAATGCTTTGTTTCTTTGATTTGAGATCTTAATTTATCTTTGACAGAAACAAGGATTGATTAGTTATCAGTTAATGTGGTAGTAGTACCTTCCCAAGCTAACAGTTTTCCCGAGGAGTGCTGCAGAGAGGATGGCGGAGCAGACGGTCTGCACCGGCCCAAACACTGACACGAACAGCGGTCCCTTCTTGCCCAGGCACCATGTCTGAAACACAAGGCATGCCCCAGCAACCACCCCTCCCTAACACCAATTCATCATCATCAGATTGTAGAAACCAGTTAGCTAGGTTCGTGCAAAATTTCGATCAGAGTTATTACAATTACGACGATCCCTGCAATAAGCATGGCGTCGATTCTTGGTGAGCCCATGTCCATCTTGCCCTCGAGGATGACTTGCAGGATCGCGGTGAAGACGGCCCCCATTGCACTTGTTACGGTGCACATTGTCAATGGCGCTGGGAAGCTGACCAATGCCGCAGCCTGACATGCAACAAGTGACAGTGGTTTTCAGCTTCAGTAATTTACAGTCGTTTGATCAAGAAACTTGAACAAATTGAAGTTGCAGCGACTGATTGCTTGGATTAATTACCTGCAGCACAGTGTACAAGGCGAAGACGATCACCCCAGCGAAAAGGTACGAGCAGCCGAGGATCCAGTCGTAGTAGCTGCCGGGTTCAGTATTGTTTGGGTCTGAAGCTGGAGAAAAAGAAGAAGAGGGATTCTGCAGGAAGCTCAAGGCCATTGCTCCCACCAGGCACACAAGTGTTCCCAGGACCTTGGCCTGCGTGTACTTGCACGCCCTGTCGAACTTCTCCAGCCTTTTTTTTTGGGGGAAAAACAACATAAATGACTATCAATTTAGGGGACTAATACCGTGTGTGATCCTTCAATAGCTTAAATATCATCAAAAAGAAATCGTGGGAAAAACAATAACTGCATGCTTGGACAGTAAGATGTACCTCAGACAAGCTGCAATGATGAATATCACTCCAGGGCCCAAGTTGGGCATGGCTGAAGCGATTGCTGGCGTCGTCTTCTTTATCCCCAACAGCACCAGCTCTTGGAACCCAAGTGTTCTGAACAATCAGTCATCGATAGCGTTATTCACAGGAAATTGTAACAACTCCCCAATGCATAAAACTAAGAAGCGCCCCTTTAATTCCCCATTAATTATCAGGTCTGAATAACACAATCTGAACTGAACTTTTTTTTTTTAATCTCAATCTGAACTGAACTTCTGTCCATACCAATGTCTGAATAACACATGTTCATTAGCACCAGTCGACACTTTCGGACGTGGGGTGTAAAGTTTCAGTCACTATAGTACAAGTGAGCATATAGATTGATGGTGCAAAGTTCAGAAACAAAATTTCCCTGAAAGAATTTTCTCGAGCTTAACGTACGCCACAGAAATTGGCAACAATGAGGGTAATCGACACACCTTACTACCCCCTATTAGTGACATGGGCTAACTGATTTCCTAGATTAAACTAAAGATGAGATCGTTGACAGAGCTTTCCTTACCCTCCAAGAGCAATGAACACGAACTGAGCCATCAGAGTTAGGGAAATCTTGGAAGGCCACTTCTTCCTGTTTGTGGGCACAGATCAGCAAGACATGCATGAAGCAAAGAGTATGCATCTGGAAGGGTGAAGAACAAGAATCTCACCTCTCGAGGGCAACGGCGAAGGGGAGGAAGAAGGCTGAGGTGGCTGCGTTAACGACGACGATGACGGCCAGGGGATTGGCGCCAAGAGCGAGCAGGTGGCCCATGAACACGAGGTAGCCGGCGATGGTGCATTGTACCAGCAGGAGGCCGCCGGCGATGAGCACGTCCTCCAAGAAACCGCCGCCGCCTTGGCCCGTCATTTTCGCGATATGGTTACGGGTGCAACCACGTAATGATTCTGTATCTATCTATATCTATCAACTTTTTTTTCTTTTCTTTTGATGGCTATCTATCTATCTCCTTGAGCAGTTTCGGGAGAGGAAGAGAGATACATGTGCGAACTTTGCAAACAAACCAAGAGGAAGAGTGGAAGCTTAAAAAAGGTCAAGGGGCACGCGGCGGAAGCTAACATTCAACTCCATGTGTCAATGACGATGGTTCCCAACAAGCTTTCTACCAACAATACAGCGGCAGGACATCAGCAGAAACTAAAGCGGTGCACCGTCGTCGGTCGCATGGCATAATGACACGAGTTTCAGTGGGCTGGGCTCTCGATCTGACTGCAAGGTGGAGAAGGCGACACCGTAGCCCTGCGTCGCATGGCATGTGCATGAGCTACATCCTTCTCATGCGCCACGTGCCAACTGGAAGCTTATGTGTCAAATTGCCACGCTTGCCGTTCCTGCATGCCATTAACGTACGATCATACTATTATCTATCGCTGCACACTTGTGGAAGCAGTCACACCTTTTGTCACCAACCTTGCAGCATCGCAGAGCAAGAGCATGCAGACCATGCAGGTACCAATAAATCAAGATGCCTTCAAATGTGAAAACCATTCCACAGTAAAAGATGCCACCCCGTATCAGCAACGACAGCTGGATTTTGTTTATAATACTGTGCTTGCCCTTATCGTTCAGTACAGGGTCTTTCGGAGCAGTATCCACCACACATATATGTATGCAATTTACAACAGCAGGTTGTTAGCCTATACATACACTACGTATAGCCGCGGGAACAACTCAAAAAATAATATTCCGTTCATCCTCGATATGGGAAAGGGCAACGGAGAAAACATACCATGATAAAACCACCAGGCTCATACTTGGTGGAAGCTCACATTATCAAGTCAAAATGGGGAAATGAATCACAAGCACATAAACTAGCTGGCCATCTACATGATGAGCAAAACTAGTCTAAGGTCAGGGCATTACTAAAGAGCTATGTACACATGTGATGCTACAAGATGCGGCTGGCACCCCCAGCACATACTGCCATGCTCCCGAGTGACTCCAACGCCTTTGGTGCTCGCAACGGGAGGAGGTTCTCTCATTTGCTAGTTACCCTGGACAGAGATCCATAAACTTAGTCAAAGAAGCAATTTTTGCGGGTCAGGAACGAAATTGAAAAATAGAAATGCTAGAATTACATGAATGGAAGATGGAGAGTGGGAGAAGGGCCCATATCTTGGTCCGTGCTTGGACCGTGTGAAGAGAGCAAGCTCCTCTGCAACACAAAGATTTCATCAGTCAGAATTCAAGAACCACGTCCTTCATAGCCAACATATTATGTGAGTATTTGTACGAAAGAAATAAAATAATGGATTTAAGTTTAATCTTCCAGCTATAAGGCATTTCACGATTTCTAGAGAACCTTTACAAAGGTTCCAGAAAATTATTAATTCTGCTCAATTTGTTAACGGAAACTAAACTGAAAAAACAAATCCAAAGCAAAACACAATACCATACAGAAGGAAGGGCACACAAATCCCGAACATACCAACATAACTATTGTACGATTGGAGTGGACCATCCGAATTTTGATGATATACGGTTCAAACAGTGACAAAGGACAGTTAGGAAGCTAGTAAACTTCATACAAAAATTCTGCCACCCACTTGAAATGAACAGAAATATGGGATTACTAATAGTATAATTGGATTAGCAATGAACTCTATAACAGCACCAGATACTTCATATTTAGTTTGTGTAGACAACCATAAACGCTCTGAAAGTAAAAGAAAACGAGATGAAAAGATAGGTACTCACATGTTCCTCAAAGTTTGGGCTGGTTAGATTCATAGACAAGTTTTTCATAAGCAACAGTACCTGGAGATTAAAATAGTCAACACAAGAGATTCCATCATGGGTGAAAGGCATCACTAATAAACACTAATGTTGTGTGTCAAGAGAAGAAACAAATTGACTAAGTGTGAATGCAGTGCACAAAGGAATTACCGTTTCAGTATCAATTGGATCCATTTCCCTCAACTGTTGCAAATGCCCATTCGTCTCTGGGTCAAATATGCTACCCAGGAAGTTGTATACACGAGCAAAGTCTGGCATCGCTGAAGTTCCACCAGAACATGGCCACAAATAACACAAAAGTCAGAATATAGCAGAAGAAAACAGAACCCAAATGACCCCCAATAAGAGAAAAAACTATCATGGTAATGCCCCCATATGCACTGTTGCGGTAAAGGTAATGGAGCCCTTACCAACCAGACATAAAAAAAAAATTAGAAATTAAAGTATCAGATGCAAAAAGAAGAAGGTTCACATAAATTTGTTCAAAGTTGAAAAGAACGGTTGGCATGAAGAACAAAGGTACAGTTAAAGGTAACTGCATTTTACAAGAAGATCCAAGGGCCCACAGTCAATCACGTCACGTGCCTAGTGTGTCACAACTATCCTGATGATGTTGTATCCCAGGTTGACCAGGGCTAGTTGTCATCAACCAGTAATGCAACTGCGCATTGGATGCACATACAAGACTACCAAGTTCCAATGGCAGCAGTAAAAACATAATGTTCAACTCTTCCAACTTTTAGTGTTTACTGAGAACCAGGATACTGTATAACGAATACTAAAAGTCTAAAAGCAAGGCTAGGTAACTTAGTACGAAAGACCAAAACCTTAACCCTTTTAAGTCAATTTGTAATTATGCCTTAAGACTAGATGATAGATACTACACGGTAAGCATCTTTGATATACAAACTCGAACATATACCAACATAAGAAGCAACGAAATTAAGTATATTTTATTCACAACAATAAAAAATAGGTTGCTCGCCACGGTTTATCAAATAATAACAAGGTATTAGTTACAAAAAAAATCAGGATAGGATTTACTCGGAGAATGTAATTATATTGAACAGTGTGTCCAATATGGCCAGACTAATCTTTAGAAGTTAGGATCAGCAAGATAGGATTTCCAAACTATATGCAGCCAAAAGAAAAGTTACCACGCAATGACGGAAGCATGATGTCTTGCTCGCTAACTTCGGAAGTTGGACAAGTTCCAGATTGGCTAGTTACGCTACTAGAGTGATTATTTGTTGCAGCAGAACCTGTAGCATCTTTCATAAGTTATTATGATGCTCTAGAAAAAAAATGATCCAAAATAGAGCTCACAACGGAAGAATGTTGAAAACCTTGTGTATGCCTTGGACTGAAATATTTAGCAGGACCATACTCCCCATCATTTGCACTAGAGACAGTAGCAACAGGAGATGTATCCATAGATGCAACACAGCCTTGCTCCATTATACGAGAAGCTTGTTCAGGTAAGACAACTCGAGGGGCTGCATGAGACCCAAATTTCCTAATTAGACCCATTTGCTAAACTACAAATATCGTGCCAATAAGAAACAAGATATAAGAAAGGGGCTTTACCCTTTTTTGAGGCTTTATGAGGGTATGGATGGGCAGCCTTGCGCTTTGGCCTAGGTGGGGGCAAATGTTCACCTGTTCCATTCTTTTGAACCTTCAAAAAGTACTTCTGCGCATGACTCCTGATCTGTTAAAAGAACTGTTTTTAGATCATGCAGAGCAAGTCAGATACGACTCAACCATGAAGCAGCAACCAGTAGCAAGTTAACAGTTAGTACAGTTATCATGTAATCTTGTTGGAAGAATAAACAGGTGGAGATTGTAAACCAAAAAATAATACTAATAATAATTGGACAAAAGTATGAGCAATGAAACTCTTAGTATCCTAAGAACACAGGATTTCAGAACGACCAGAAGTTCACCAGCTTAAGTGTGTAACTTTATAAAAAATATGGTGCTTAGTGTTGCCTGCACTATCTCTTATCCTATATTGGTGATAAGAACAGAAAAAGAAACTCTCCTAGAACACTACGAAAAAGCCAATCTAGTGAACTGCTAAACAGGAAAACAGCAGCAAAAGGTTGGAAGCTGAAGAACAGATACTATACCTGTATTACTGTCTTGGAGCCAACAAATGCTTCAATCTTTTTCCAATCACGGTCGAACCTGTTAACATATGCAAGAAAGAAGGGAATATAACAGATGAAACAAAGCCATTCATGTTGTCAAATGAGCTACTCCATGTCTCCATAAGTACGGAATATCTTTTAAAAAATTGAAGCATATGTTTAATCAATAAACCAAAGCATGAAATATCTTTAAATTGCTAAAAAAAAAAAATCTGTTGTCAAACTTTGCAAGGTGAAATTCACTGTGAGCAATAGCTGTCAGTCCTTCAGCTCAAAGGGAATGAAGAGTGAGTGCCTCCAAGAGAAGAGACTCTACTCCACAGGCATTCCTCAATCCCCCTATAGGCTAAGGCTATAAGGCTATAGGAGGTAAATAACCACAGCCACATTGGAACTAAGCAACTAAATCAATCCTACAGTATCCAACATGAATAGACGAACTTATTTCAAGAAGTAGAGAACATCTACATGCAACCAGAAAAATTACAAAATCTAAAGGAACGCAATTGAGTGTAATAGCTGTTTCGCGTTTGATTGATCCTAACGCCGCGGCAACATTAGGGACCGTGGATGCTAATCAACTGGCTACACTATTCTATGGTCAGTAAACTGTGATCTAAAATAACGCGTCAGATCCGCCTGTGACCATGTAAGTACGCAAGTTCCTAGGGAATTCGGGATGATGTGAGCAATTTTCTGACGGCCCTACTCAAGTCGATCCCGACCACATAAGGAATAATCAGAGCAAACGAAGCAGCACGATAGAGAATAATAAAGTCTATTGAAGAAGCGGGCAGTGGAGGTGTAAAGAGGGTGGGTGACTCACAGCTGCAGCGCCTCGAGGAACTTGTCGTGCTCGGGCTCCGTCCAGCTCTCGCGCGACTTGGTGATCGTGTAGGGCTTGCGCACCCTCCTAGACCCTTCCTCGTCGTCCTCCCGGAGCCGCATCTGTGCCTCCTCCTTCCCGTCCCCGCCGCCGCCTCCGACACCCGGGATCGACGAATCCAGCGGGTGGGGCGTCGTGCTCATGGAAACCATCAACTCCTGGACGATCTCGACACCAACCAAGGACTAGGGTCGCTGCTCGAGCTCGGTCGGCTCTGAGATGGGGTGGGTAGCTCGGGAGGGAGGAAGAGGAACAGCGCTGTGGTGTGGGGGAGGAGAGAAAGCGTCGTCTGCGTGGGGGGAAGAAGAGAAATGCTCTCCTCCACTCCTGTCCACAAGTTTCTGCTGACGCTGACACTCGGGTCCCGCCACCTCTTTTTTGCTTTTCGGACCCTCGCTTCTCGGCCATTGGCGGGACTTTGGGCATCCTCCTCGGCCCATCAGTGAACCAGGCCCAAATGCAGCAAGGCCTTGTCAAAACTTTGCAAGATGAAGCACAGCAAAAACCGGCACGATTATCACTTTTGGAACGAGTGTGGCACCCTATCACCAGTGGCGAATCTAGAGCATAATTGACAGTGGTGCCATGTGAGAGTGAAACTGTGTTTTAGAGTGATTAATCTATAATTTAAGAAGTGCACCAATTGTAGCATCCCGCCTCAAAGCAATGAGGGGTTAGCTAACCAGGATCTTAATCGGGGAATACTTGGCGAAGCAAGTATGCATAGACCACACACATAAGCATAACAAAAATAATTTTACATTAAGTGCAGTTATTACATTGATTCCATAATTAACATAAGATATCCATTTCGGAGTTCGATTTATTTTACATAAAAGGGGTTCGAAATTCGATTACATAACACGAGCGGAAGCGAAACACACGACGATACATATATACAATGAAACCATGTCCGGCCCGTAGACACGATCTCACTCACCTTGCTCCTGGCGGGGAGAAGAGGGAACCCACTCAATGGACCAGTCCTTGGGCGGTTCTCCCTCCCACACTATTTTACCACAGCAACCGCAGAAGTTGCAATCGGGAATACCTGTAGTAAAAATTTAAACAGCGAAACCCTGAGCAACTAATACTCAGCAAGTCTTACCCGTCAAATTGGCCATTTAAGACCGACTTCTAAAATGCAGGGGGGTTGACCAGGGGTGAAATTAAATTGCAAAAACGGCGCTAATATTTGATCCTTATTTTCATATTTTAGCCAGATTAAAAGGGTTCTTGCATAAATAAAAATATTAGCAACCTAACTAAGCAATACATGGTTGCAATACAATTAATTGAAGTACAATAACATATAAACATCATCATATGCACTTCTTACTACGATGTGACACAGTGAACAAGTGGTACTCAATAACCGCGAGGGACGGCGATTCGAATCGATTTACACCTGCAGGCGAAACCCGAATACACGACGTACGCTACTCGAAGGAGTTACGCACGGCAACCTTTTACAAGACATCATAAAGCCGGTCCGAGTGTCACCTCTCCCGAGTACACGTCTCCCCACGCGATAGCCACGCCGGGTCTAACCGTGGTTCGCCCGTGCACCCTCCCTTCAAACACATACCCGCAACCACCATACCATCTTCATCACCAAAAGAGAGGTGGGGCCCCGTCCAACAATATAACATCGAGCTACTAAGTTTACTAGTTCCCATTCTCCTAGCATGCATCCGGTACTGTTCAAACTTGCTCAGCGGGGCCACAACGAACGGTCCTCAACCGACACAAACGGGGCTATGGCGAACAAGGCGAGCCTTGTCACCTCAACCTACACATGAACTTCCCCGTTCGGTCTCAAATTCATTACCATCATCATGTGAGAACATAAAGTAAATCCGACCCCACTTACACCGAGCGGTCTCCGTACCACTCGATATTCTACCGACGACACTACTTTATTAAGCATAGCAAACTAACGAGTGGTAGAACTTAACTTAACCATACCCATAGGAATATCTGGAGATACATGCAACTAGGTTTTCAATCAAGTCCTATACGTAATGCACATTTCACGACTCGAAATACACGTGAGAAAGTATAAAACTTTGTAAATATGGGAGTGCACCGGGGCTTGCCTTGGGGCTGGTGGTTAGCACACTCAAGCACGTTCAGGTCAGCGCCGGTCTCCTCGGCCACGATCTCCAAGTCCTCGAGTCCGGCGTTGGTTCCTAAATGAATGCAACAATATAAACACAATCAAAGATAGTTCATGGAACTTCCTTGACAAAATGATATGGGGATGTTATGATGCAAAATGTAACATGCTGGCAGGGCCATTCATCAGGTTTTTGCAGTTTGGTCCCAAGTGATTTATACAATTAGTTTGAATTTAGGAATTTCCTTACGCGCAAATAAGGGTTCCTCTTCTAAATTCTTTAAAAAGGGTTCTGGAAGATCTAAAATTACATTTGTATTTTTATTTAGCAACTTCATCCTAGGTACAGTAACATATCCAAAATTTGGTGCAAAAAGGTGCAGGAATAAAATCAATAAAAAGATTTTTCTAGCAACTGTAAAATGCAATTACTCCTAAAAGAAGGTGCATTTCAAGATACCACTTGGTGGGATGTTCAGTGAACCCATTAGAAGTGTGCATGCCAAAATTCAGAATTTTTGCACTTACAGATCTTTTTATAGAATTTATTTCCTGATTCTATTCTTTGAATTTTATAAAATTAACTGAGAAGAATTCAGATGTTTATGTTGTACCACTGGATAGGTCTCATTTCAAGGATTCCAGAACATTTGAGTTTGCATTTTTACGATTTTTCTACGAATTTCTATCGAATTTAGAAGTTTGGCCAAAATCTGAAAAATCAGGGAAAAAGGAAAACTGACTGGCACTGTAGCAGTGCCAGTGCGCGGCGACCGCGCGCCACAGAGACGGCGGCGACAGCGGCGTTCCGGCCAAACTACGGCGATCCAAGGTGCAGACCACCCGGAAACGTGACGAGGGAGTCAAGGCGAGCTCAGCGCACTATCAAACATACCCGCGCACAGCCGGAATAAGAGCTCGACGCGAGGCCAGCGGCGGCGGCCATGGCGACGCGGCAGTCCGGCAAGGAAAGGCGGCGAGAGGGCGAGATAGAGGGAGCACGAGCATCACCTTGACGTGGGGAACCTTCTGGTGCAGCGTGTGCTCGACGAGGTGGCCCGGAAGTATGAAGTCGTCGGAGAGGGGCGGATGTCCGGTGGACGGCGGCAGGGAAGAAGCAGGGTTCCGGTGGTCGAGCTGCACAATCGTCGCCGAGGTCACTCTAGGTGGTACGCAATGAAGTGAGGAAGACACAGCCGCAAACAATCGGGAAAAAGGCTCACCGGGACGGACGAATTTCACGTCGACGACGAGCTTGCCCAAACTCCGGCCATGGCCGATTCTCGGTCGATTGACTCTCCACGCTCGGGGAACGGCTTCACTGGTGTGGGTAGCAGCTCAAAGGAGTCCTTGCGCGCACTTTCGCTGCTGGCGGCTCGCTCGGACGCGGTGAGGGAATGAGGGCCGGCGCGAGCTCGGTCGACGGCGATGGCGCGGCTCGGGAAAGGAAGAAGGGAATGGCAAATCGACGACGACTTGACCGAGGGAAGAGAAAGAGAAGGCGAGGACGAGGTTAGGCGCGATCGTACGGGAAGGACAGCGATTACAGTGGCCGGAATGGGCAGTGAGAGAGGAAGGTGTCGCCGGCGGCGACACATGGCTGCTACAGTGCCATTTGAGAATTTTTCGAATTTCGGTGATTTTCCTCGGTTTGAACTGATTTGATTCAAATTCGATCTTCCCGAGCTCCAAAAATCACGAAAAAATCAGGTTTGGAAGATTTCAGAGAGAGGAACAACTTTGTAAATTGGCACTTTTGCTAAATCGGCTTGTATTTCAAATTAAAATTCATTCAAAGCTTAAGTTTGAAAAAAGTTCATGCATTTAATTGGGCTTCAAGATTTTTGCAGAAAAAAATTCCCAAAAATCTCTAAAATTCTCTTTTAGCCCCTGGATGCTGAGGAATTTTTCATTTGGGTCCACTTGTATAGAAAATTTTAAAGTTGTAGTTCAAATGCTTGTTTGAAAGAAATTTATCCAATTTGAAGTGATTTTGAGTTCCTTTTCATTTCTCTTTGATTTCTCTTTATCATTTTCACTGATTGAGATCAGTAGCTTGATTAGGGACTAAATTTGAGTGGGATGTTACACCAATGGTGTAAACTATTACTGAATAGCTTTTTACCATGATGCTTGTGAACTAGGGTATTACTATCTGGCTTCACCAGTGCCTACCACAGTTACTCCGAAGTAATCAATCCCAATTCTATTGCAATGTTATATTATAGAGAACTTCCATTAAAAAACAACATTATATAGGTGACTAATAAGATCAAAATATAAAACAATATAATGCGAAAAATGTTCTCACTTCTCAGTCGAAGTTGCCAACCAAAGGTACTTACAATTAATATATTTATTTTGTATATAAGACTGAAACTTTTAGAAAAATGTTGATTAAAAACCGTTGAACAAAAGTCGCAAAAGAAGAGCAAAGCATGCTTTTTCCCATATATAGTTGATGGTAATTTATATATGGGGCAATTGCAAAACAACCATCCTTTCAGACTCCAATTGTGTTTTCACCATTGGTTTTCAAACTTTGCGGTTTTACCATCATTTTTCGAAAAGCGATGATGATCTTGCAAAATAGTTTTTACCATCATTTTTCAAAAAATCAATGGCGATCTTGCAAAATCTGAAAATCTATGGTGACAACGCAATTAGAGACTAGAATCATAGTTAAAACGCTATTGTCTCTTTATATATATAGCTCTCTGATGGATTGTGTAAAAAAAAATAATGCGACAGATACTTGAAAATTCTTAAGTCAACTCTAATGGCCAATGTTGCACTATAACCGCTCAAACAAAACCCAATGAGAAATTATCACTAATACCTTGTGCTTGTGTGATCTAATCCCTCTGTTCACGAAGATTCAAAAGAGCTACAATGCATAACCAAGGGTGATTCAACCATAAGTATAACAATTGGTTAAAACAAAACCAAAGCAATTTAAAATTATTTTGTTGCTTGGTTCCTATGCATTGATGAGAGATATTGTGCATTCGTAGCTATCGCGTGATCTGTCATTTTTCGTGACATGTTTCTCAATCTGTCGATGGACAACATTGTCATCGATAGTTCAATATGGTAGATCATTAGTATAAGTCTACTTAGATTATTTAAATTTTGTGAATTTAGACAGTTTTATAAATGACTGCACAGCAAGATGGTTTTATGAAGATTGAAGACACAGTACATTTATCAATGCAACATTCGCAACAGTTGTCTTGTCATACCTGGGATCCAAGGGCAGATCTCGAAATCTCCCAAATTGAGGGTACCTGCTAGTCCTCTCCTCCTCCTCTCCCTTCCACCATTTGCTATCGTCATCACCACAAATCGCTGGGTCTGTCTCATCATCATCGGCGAGCCTCACCGCCGGCGACGACAAGCCCCCATCCCCTCCTCTCGTCGAGACTTCCTTGTCGTCCCCGCTCTCCACTGCTTCTGGACTGGCGCGGACTACAGATCCATCGGGGCCCTAACCTCTGCTCGCACTCGATTAGCCCCCGCCCGCGAACCTCCTCTGCTTCCTCCTTCCATTGGAGAAGAAGGAGAAGGGCAGCAGTGCTGGTGGTTCCCCACGCCCACGCGTCGATTAGGTTGGATTGGCGATCTCTCGTCGGTAAGAACCCTAACTTGCTTGGATTCAATTTTCTCTGGTAGATAGATAGATCTCATGCCCAACCTGCTTTGTTTGCGAGCTATCAAATCCAGAAGGGATTCCCCAAAAGGAAGATGGATTGAGCCCGACCCTGCCCTAGATTCCTCGATTCGAGCATCCTAGCTGTTAGATTTAGCTGAAGCGTGGGCGGCAGTTTGACGGATTGAGGCCGTTCCTTAGTGCGGTGGCGAGATGAGCTCGGAGCCCCCTGAGCCCAAGTGAGTAGTATGCCCACGCTCTTTTGTCTCGCTGTCGCGTTACCGCTATTGCGTTACTACTTGAAACTTCCCGTGAATCGTGATGTGTCTGCTTCTGTATGGCAACAGGAAGATGAAGATAGTGTACTCCAGGGACTTTCTGCTGTCGTTTGGCGAGCTGGAGCATTGCAAGAAGCTGCCCGCTGGCTTTGATACGGCGCTCCTTAGGTCGTTTCGTGTTCCTTTTTGTACATCGGTTACGCCTTTTGCCTCCTGTATTATGTAATTGACGTCATTTGTTTTTGCTGGCTTGTCCAACAGTGAGCTCCAGGAGCTGTCAGCAGGTGTGCTTGACCGAAACAAGGGCTATTACCACACGCCTCTGGGAAGGTCAGATGGCTCAGGTTCTTACTCTTCTCGTGGGGGGAATTCGGGAGGCCGGTGGGACACGCGCTCTACTGGATCAAGCGACCGGGATGGGGACTTGCCTGATCGTGAGCCATTAGCACAAGGTATACTTGTTCCTTTTTGGGAAAGGTTCTTTATTATTGATGTTGTTTGCGTTTTAACGTCGGTAGCCAGCGAAACATTAATAATGAACTATTTATCATGACCTTCTTTTGGTATGGAGACTCTGCTGGTGAAATTCTATTCATTATCACGCGGACTTGCCATTTGGATGCTTTGTAGTTTATACTCTATATAGGTGTAAACTTGAGGAAGGTTTGCATAATCATATTTTTTTTCTTATTTAGGCATGTTTAACATACTGTAGTTGGTTCTATTTATGTACATATCAGGAACATCCTTTGCATTACTTAATTCCTTTTCCCGTGTTAATAATTTTACCTTGCAGATAGGCGTAATGCCAACCAATATAGGCGCAGTTGGCAGAACACAGAGCATGACGGTCTTCTTGGAAGTGGTGGTTTCCCTAGACCATCAGGATATGCCGGCCAGTTGACATCAAAGGATCCTGGTAATGCTTATCAGATAAACAAGACATCTCAACGCTACCAGCCACCACGTCCTTACAAGGTTTGAACTTGCTCACAGCTCACATGCGCATTTCCTTTTTTCCATCCTCATAGACTGGGAATATCTACAACTTTAGTGAGTATGTTCACACTAATGACAATCTGCTCCCTTTTTTTTTCCGCAGAAAGATATTGATGCAGTAAATGATGAAACATTTGGGTCTTCTGAATGCTCAAATGAGGATAGAGCAGAAGAAGAAAGAAAGAGAAGGGGTCAGTATCTCTTAGTGAAATATAAACATCCTTTTTTTTTTGCTGCAATAATCCATGTCTCACGCCACCCTTATCTGCAGCATCATTTGAATTGATGAGGCAAGAGCAACATAAAGCCATGCAAGGAAAGAAGAATGGTCCTGATATTCTAAAAGAAAATCTCGGTGATGATATCATTGCACAGTTACAAACATCGACTGAAAAGGCAAACACCAAAACTAGAAACGAGAAGCTGGATGGATCTGCTGTATCCTCAATTTATCAAGAAAGTACTGCTAAAGCATCTTCGGTTCTACCACCTCCTGCAGCCAGGCCACTTGTGCCGCCCGGTTTTGCAAATGCGTTTGTGGAGAAAAAGCTTCAGTCACAGTCGTCCAACACCTCACTTGAACCAAAGGTGCATAGCAATACATTGTTTCAATAGTTAACAAATTAGTTGAATACTGGCAATTACACACAGTTAGCTCCTACTTGTCAGTTGCCACCACCCCATTTCGGAAATTTGCATTCTGTGAAGACTAAACCTTCAGTTTCTCATCTTTCTGATAGAATAATTTCTGTTACAAAATTGCAATAGTAAGTCTACTATTGACCAGTGACTTACAGCTTAATATGTTGATACTTCGTAGGGTTACAATGCCACTACAGAGGCAAACATGGCGACTATTGCACGAACTGAGGGAAACAAGTCAGCAACAGAGATCACTGAATGTGAAAGCAAAGAGAGAAGCATTTCTGATAACATTGCTAATCTGGGTCCAAAGCACACCCTTCTATCTGGTGCTGTCACCTCTTCAACTGACTTTGTTTCTGGCGTTCTGAAAGAAAACGGAAACTGGGAAGCTGCTGTGATGGATAAATATTCTATTGCAAATGAAGGCAACTCAAAAAATATTGATCCTGTCAGGAAGGACAGTTCAGTGTCAATCTTGGAACAATTCTTCGGCAATGCATTATCAAAAAGTAGCAGCAATTTACCGACTTATGTCGAGGTGCAATAACAAATCCTTGTTTGGTCTTGCTTAATCTTAGTTTCCTAAACGTGCATAAGCTTCTTTGGGCTCTTTAAAATTCCGTGTATGTGTAGTTTATAAGCTATGATCTGTCAATCTTAACTTTGAACCTTTGTAATTTTATGTCTGATTAGCATTGCACATATGTTTTCTAAAATACAGCTCGATCTATATAATTCGTTATGTTCCAAGTATATGGTTTTTGGTATAAGATAGGATGGCAATTGGTAATTTTATGTCAATATACTATCCTGTGCATTTATGTGATAGGTTTTCTTGATTTACGTGCATATATGGCTTGTATGCACATGTTAAATCTGTTGATAATAAATGTAGATTTTTACGAGTCACAGTTTGATTACAACTTAATTTTGGTCCTTGTCATGTAGCAGTGGGGTGCTCGGGAAAGAAATTTCAGTTTTGTTAGCCTCTCAGGCATTCAAAAATATATTACTTAGGCCACATGTTTATTTGACCTTTTATGCCTTTTGCAGAATCCGCCACTGAAACCTGATGATGATATGATGTCCTCTGTACCAGAATCATCCAAGTTTGCTCGCTGGTTTATTGATGAAGGTGATTTGCTTTATAAATTTGCTAGCTGGTTTCATTATATCGAACAAAACAAAATTCTGAGGACACATTCCTCTTTAGTCCACGACAGCTATTTGATGTTCTGTTCTTTTGACAATTTAAAACTTTATTTCCTGCAGAATTGAAACCCGCAGAAGATTTGTCGTCAAAGAGCCTCCTATCCATGATTGTTAAAAATGAAGATGCAGAGCCAGGAAATGTATTTCACGCTCCTTTATCTGACCTCGGTGTCCAGAATTTATCTCCTAAATCACCTATTACCAAATTTGATTCTGGGTCCAAGCTCCTCTCATTTTCGTCTCCTCCTGCTGATGGAATCCTGAAACAACACAGCCGTTCTGATATTCCAGAGACGGTTCCAGTTATGATGACATGTGAGGATCTTGAGCAGGCAATGCTGGAACAGGTCAAGAGCAATAGCAGCTCGAGTCAGAAGAATGCTATACAGGAGCATCCGGCTGTTTTAGATGAGCCAGTTGCCATGCAGAAAGTAGCCGTAGATAATCATGCATCACATCATCTTCTTTCATTGTTACAAAAGGGAACTGATACGAAGGGATCTCCTTTGGGTTTCCAGATAGGATCTGATGAACCACAGAGTGTTGATGTAAATTTGATGGCCAATGGTAGAATATCTGGAAGCGGTCCAGTTGATAAGGCTGAAAATGCTTCTACTTCAGGGAAGAACGTGACACTGGAAACATTGTTTGGGGCAGCATTTATGAGTGAGCTCCATTCCAAAGATGCACCAGTCTCTATTCGAGGATCCACAACTGGTGGTCCTAATGAGTTTGCAGAGACTGGCAAAAGTCTATTGCCATCTGGGCATGAAGTATTCTACCCTGTTGAACCAACACTTCACACCAAAACCGTTAAAGATGCTGCTGACCCGAAAGAACCAGGAATTGAGTACAGGAATTCAGCATTACCAGGTTATCAGGGAAATGCTAGCTTGGAAATTCA
Organism: Eragrostis curvula; assembly: GCA_007726485.1. Classification (NCBI taxonomy): domain Eukaryota; kingdom Viridiplantae; phylum Streptophyta; class Magnoliopsida; order Poales; family Poaceae; genus Eragrostis; species Eragrostis curvula. The sequence continues at coordinate 55,487,372 of CM017441.1, forward strand.
ACTGCCTGAAGAAGATAATTTGTTTACAATGAACGACTCACTGCCTGGTCAAAATTCTGATATTTTGCCATCAGTAAGGTCCGGTAGGGCTGAAGGGCTATTGCCTGAGAAGGCTGTTGACGATCTCAGTTATAGGCTTCAAAGTCTTGTGCCTGGTGATGCAGAACACATTCAAGTACTTGGTCCTGATGCTCTGGGATCTTCTCGTGAACAACGTTATCAAGCTGAGTCTCAGAATCTTTATCATCTCCTACAGGGTAGGCCACCCATGATGGCTCCTCATCCTATGATGGATCACGTTGCTAATAGGAACCAGCAAGGGCCATTCGACGCGCCACAACCCACACGCCATGATCCCCACCGGCCTTACCCATCTAATGTGAATCCTATGCAGCATACTCTTCATGGTCCAGGGGTCCCTCACATGGACCCAGCTGCCCATCATCTTATGCTACAACACATGTCCATGCCTGGAAATTTTCCACCAGAAGGCTTGCCAAGAGGTGTTCCGCCATCTCAGCCTGTGCATCACATGCCTGGTTATAGACCTGAGATGAGCAATGTAAATAATTTCCATATGCACCCTCGCCAGCCCAACTATGGAGAATTTGGATTGATGCCAGGTGAGTAGTCTGCATGTTGATTTTGTATTTTTTGTTGTGGCAGATTTTGCATGTCATTTGTGTGTGGTCGGCTTTTAGAGAGAAATATCTTGGTTTCCTAACATGACCATAGTTCTCCGATTCATGTTAATTCACAATGCTCATACTTGCATGTAGATGGCTCATAGGGTGGGTAGCTCTTATGAACAGAATATTGTTTTCCTTTGTTATGATTTTTCTTTCAACTTCTTTAATTTATAATATGAGAAGAAACTAATGGTTTTGAGGTGAAGGCTTTCTTTTGGACTTGTCCATCTTGTTTTTTTTTTCCCGGCCTTTTTCTTGGAATGGTTCTATTAGTTTGTGCTAGCTTGAATGCATTAGATACATGTTAGCTATGATGTCCAAATTTAATGGATCACGTTGTTTTAGGCCCAGAGGTGAGAGGCAATCATCCAGGGGCCTTTGAACGACTGATGCAGATGGAGATGTCGGCCAGATCAAAGCAGCAGGTGCACCCAGCAATGGCCGGTCCTGTACCCGGTGGGATGTACGGTCATGAGCTTGACATGAACCTGAGGTACAGATAGATCAATGCGTGGTTGCTGATGCAATCCACAAGATCCAGAAGCGTGGTTTGTTGTGTGTACCGTGTTGATTGACTTGGTTTTAGCATCTGGCGTCGACTGAATTGGGCGGAGATGGCTGATTGGGGGTGTTCCACCGGTAGTGTTGTAGCATGTATGTACTTGTGAAGGGGTCAATGGGTTTATGATCTGGAGCGCTCTGTTGGGGAAAGTGGTAAAAGAATATCCTGTACTGACATGCTGTCTAGCAGCCACCTCAGTCTGTAATGTACCTTGTTTGTTCTGTGTCTGACTTAAGCCATTTTCAATTTTGTATAAACATATACAAAAAAAAAGGAACCAGATTAACATATTTGGATTTGGTTTGCCCCCCGAGCACTAGCATTCGAAAATGAGATAGTTTTTGGCGTTTATGATTCGCATCAAGTCTTGTAATCCATGCGCCAGTTTGTAACTACTACTAGTCGCTTAAATTGGGACAGGTTAGTGAACTTTCCTCAAATTCTATACAATTTCTTTTATTTTTTTTCCCTGAATCCTATAAATTTGATGTGTTTGCTGTGAAATTTCTGCAAAATTCTCGGTCCCAGATCCCACGAGTGTGACCCCAGTTCCTGCAAAATTCTGTGCAGCCGGTGGTCAGCGGTTGGCTATAGTGGCAGTGAAGGAACGCGGCACACGAGTGTGACCCAGCCATGGCCGCCACCTCCTTGGACTGACCTCCCAAAACCCTAGCCAGTCCGCCCCCAATGGCGTTCGCCCCGCCGCGTCTCCTCCCCCTTCCCCCGACCAGCTGTGCGCCGCGGGCCGTCTCCACGCGCCACCACGGCGGCCGCACGGCCCCTGAGCTGTCGGGCCCCACGCCGCGGGTGGTGGTGGTGACCTCGGGCAAGGGCGGCGTCGGCAAGACCACCACCACCGCCAACCTCGCCGCCTCCCTCGCGCGCCTCTCGCTTCCCGTCGTTGCCGTCGACGCCGACGCCGGCCTGCGCAACCTCGACCTCCTGCTGGGCCTCGAGAACCGCGTCCACCTCACCGCCGCCGACGTGCTCGCCGGGGACTGCCGCCTCGACCAGGCGCTCGTCCGACACCGCGCGCTTCAGGACCTCCAGCTGCTCTGCCTCTCCAAGCCACGCTCCAAGCTGCCCCTCGCCTTCGGATCCAAGACCCTCACTTGGGTCGCCGACGCCCTCCGCCGCTCCGCCAACCCGCCCGCCTTCATCCTCATCGACTGCCCCGCAGGTCAGCACATAACCGCATTTCGATTGCTTACGGTTGCATCGGCGCCATCGAACCCAAAGCGCGATTGGTTATCTCGATCTAGTGGTAAAATAAGGTGGACACATTTCGACAAGTTTACTAGTTGTTTAAAAGACTGTTTCGTCTAATTTTAGATACTTGGTAATTTTCTATCTACAATGAATAAGAATGTACTTTAGACTTCCATTAGTTACGAGTAGTAAAAAATAAACAGAAGAGCCCTGCTCTTCCCATTAGATTATTTCAATTCGTCCCATCTAAACGTGTAGAGTTGTTCCCATAAAAAAAAACGTGTAGAGAAGAGGTACTGCAGTAGCAGCAACTGGGATGTTTGTTTCATCCTCATAATTTTTTCCTTGATCATCTGAATTCATCATCCAAATTAAGGATTTAAAAGTATATGGACAAATAATTTGCCACGTTTGCCCATGGCCTTGGGAGTATGGGTCTCAAAATGTTTGTTCAAGTACTTATGGGTAAATAAGAGTGTGGTTATTGTAATTTTTTCACTCACTACCCCTAATTAAACGGCTTGAAAGAGGAAAGGTATGCTAACATTTTACGCTGAATTTCTCTTGAAACTAATGCCCCCATTTATGTCCGATTTATCAGTAGATTGATCCTAAGTTGTGGTACATTATCACGTTTCACACCATCGCTTAAAAGCACTATCGTTGTCGGAAGTCACTATCAGGGCATCTAGTTTCCTTGAACTTTCTTTTCACCCCATTGGAGAAGTGTAGCCCTGGTAATAGTTGAACTGTCAAGTCTTGCCTGTTTATTCTAGTCCTTCATAATGTGCCTTGTCAGTTTTCTTAGCATCATGTTGACCTCTTTGATCTAGATCGAGTGCCGCAGCAAATGAGTCGATGCTGTTCTGTGCAGCTGCATCATGATATTAATTTTCACTTTTGACAGAAAGTCAATTTCGATTGCTTACAGTTGCATGGGCGCCATCTAATCCAAAGCACAATTGGCTATCTCGATCTAGTGTTGAAATAAGTTTGACACATTTCGATGAGGTTAATTGTTTAAATGACTGTTTCGTCTAATTTTAGATACTTGGTAATTTCCTATCTAAAAAGAATCAATGTACTTTAGACTCCCACTAGTCACTCGTAAGAAATGGACAGAATTAGGATCTTTGAGGAGCTCTGCTCTTCCCATTTGATCTTCTCGATTCGTCCCATCTGAACATGTTGGTTAGGACCTTTGCTAGAGGAGAGACACTGCGGTAGCAGCAATTGGGACGTTTGTTTCATCCCCATAACTTTTCCCTTGATCATCTGCATTCATCATCCAAATTAAGGATTTAAGAGTCAGGACCCTCTTCATTACTCCCTCCAATTTGCCACTTTTGTTCATGGCCTTGTGACTATCGGTCTCAAAATATTTGTCCATATAATTATGGGGGGAATAAGAGGTACGCTAACATTCTCTTGAAACTAGCGCCCCCATTTATGTCCTGTTTATCAGTAGAATGATCCTAAATTTTGGTAATTTATCGCATTTCACACCATTGCTTAAAAGCGCCATCGTTGTCAGATATCACTATCAGGGCACCTAGTTTGTTTGAGGTTTCTCTTCACCCCAATGGAGAAGTGTAACTCTCGTAATAGTTGGGCCATCAAGTCTTGCCTGTTTATTCTAGTCCTTCATAATGTGCCTTGTCAGTTTTCTTAGCATCATGTTGATCCTCTTTGATCTAGATCGAGTGCTGCAGCAAATGAGTCGATGCTGTTCTGTGCAGCTGCGTCATGATATTATTCTCTTTCGACAAAAACTCAATTTTAAAACCTAAAACTGTAAATCTGCATCTACTCCTGTTATGCGAGGTTTCTTGACTGTGGGTTCGTGCAGGCGTTGATGCTGGATTTGTCACTGCCATTGCCCCTGCAGAAGAGGCTGTGCTTGTTACCACCCCTGACATTACAGCTCTCCGTGATGCTGATCGTGTTGCTGGGCTGTTGGAGTGTGATGGCATCAAAGACATCAAGATTATTGTTAACCGCGTGCGTCCGGACCTGGTTAAAGGGGAGGACATGATGTCAGCCCTTGACGTTCAAGAAATGCTTGGGTTGCCATTGCTAGGTGTGGTGCCGGAAGACGCAGAGGTGATCAGGAGTACGAATAGAGGTGTGCCACTTGTGCTCAACGACCCACCCACACCGGCTGGCCTTGCTCTAGAGCAAGCTACTTGGCGATTAGTGGAAAGAGATGCTATGACAGCAGTCATGGTTGAGGAGCAGGAGAGGCCCAAGAAGAAAGGAGGCTTCTTCTCACTCTTTAGTGGGTGAGTCTGAGATTCCAATTGTTGAGTTTAGACTGTAGATGGTGTATAGGCTCACATTCTGGAGTTTCCGGTTGATTTCTTTTTTTGCTTTTTTCTAGAGTAGAATGATTCATTTGTTGTGCTTGAGTAGAAGAATATGTAATTTTGGATCAATGCTCCTATTGTTGGATAATGTTTGTTGAAAGTGAGGTGACCTTAGCATTAAGAACATAAACTGTTGTATTCACAACGGACTTCAGAGTCACGTCCCGCAAACTTGTTGGAGCCATGCAATTTTATGGATTCAGAAGCACCTCTATGATTTGTGTTGTGATACTGTTGCAATTGTTTGACAGATGATTACTATGTACGACTACGATGCAAAGCACCCCCGAGACTCCCCGTAACTTGTTTTACAAAGAGATGAGCATTATGCAAGATGCATAGCACCCTGAGAATTCGCTGCTCAATATCTAGCCTCTTTTTTTTTAGCAATAAATGAGGAAGCGCTCAAAGCATTTCTCCTTGGGCAACACGTTACACGTTCTTGCTCCTGTTGCTCACAAAATAGAGGCTACGTGAGTTTTTGCGTCATTACTCTGTTTGGTGCTTGCCAGGTCATCTGTATCGCGCTGTACTAATCTATCAACAACTGATTTCCGTTGTACAGCTTCAGAATTGCATACAACTAACATTCCAAACCTTATGCAACTAACGGTCTACCTTCCCACAACTCATTTGAGAGAAAAAACACTAGCTGTAACATAGGCATAGTTTCTGCATCTTCTTCGCACTTCAGTTGCATCAGTTATTCAAAGCGCACTGATTGTTAATCGGACATAGAATTAAGTACTTTGCAACAAAGCATATGTTACAGTTATTGTCATACAGATTGATCTTCCACTCATATCGAAACATTACATGATAAAACCCCCAGGGAAGGCCCTGACATACACAGCCAAGAGACATAAAAATCCTTCACAGCAGCAGCAGCATCACTTCATGTACCTCTGCAGAAATTTGCGGTGGAAGTCACTTCTTATAGTGTCATTGATGAACCGTTTAGGTGTCTTGGTCTCTCCACGAGCCTGGTTCTTGAATACAACATCGTCATCCCACCTGCAAAACACATGCAAAACAAGATTAGGAACACTATGAAGCCTTTTTGGTAGTTCTATATAACGGTGGTAACATAAAGGCATATTAATAAAACAAACACAGCATTAACATCTAACCTTCTCTTAATACTGAAGGAACCAGGATTATTAATGTTGATTAACGGGTTTCCTCGCATCAGTTCTGCCTCTTTCATCTTAGCCTCCTCTTCTGCTTGTTGCCGTTCCTGCAATTAGACCATTACTATTATGTTCCTGAAACCTAGATGATCAATTGATCATCACCGTATAGCGGAGTTCAAGAAACAAACAAACCTTTCTTAGCTTCTCCTCCGCTCTTTCTTTCTTAATCCTCTCAAGCTCTGCCATTAGAGCTTCAGTGTCATCGTCGTCGTCATCATCTTCATCACTGGATAGAATATATTAAATGTTTAAGAGCTAGAATACAATGTGAATAGCATATTACCATGAAAATTAAAATGTTGGTAGTAAATAATAACAAGAAAGTGTCTGGGTTGTTTTATCAGCCATTTGGAGTCTTTTTGCGCGTGCGTGTGTGTGTGTAACCAGCCATTTGGAGTCAGTAAAGCCCGAAAGCAACCAACCAGACATGTCAGACAAAATCAACTACTTGGAAGGAAGTAGCATTCTGGCTAATACAAGATTTTGTTGCAGACGGCACAGAAAAACTATGGCAATCCTATTTTACAATAGCTTAACACAGTTGTCGGTCCAGTTAACTATTCTGATGCAGAAATGAGAGGAATTCCAGCAACATTTTCAGGGGCACCATAATTATTAACCAACGAGGAGGCGATAGATCAAACCTTTCATCATCACTTCTAGGCTCCACATCTGAGTCATCTGCATCGATTTCTCGTGGAACTATCTTATCCTCAGCGTCTCTCTTTGACCCTATGATTTACAATCAGAAAGGATATGTCATCACCTAGGAAGACCATAAACAAAAAATCATGCAGAATTAGTGCCACCAACCTTCTAAGAGTAGCTGACTTGAACTTTTCCGCCGGTCTCTCTCCTCTGCAAGCGAGGAAATGCATGGTTATTCAATTGTACATATACCGTTTAATAGAATAAGATGACTATCCATCAATCTATCTATAGACGGGAGAATAGAGAGGAAGGAAGTAGGGATACCAGCATAGGACTTATCCTTGGAAGAGTAGTGCTTGCGTTCACGTTCCTCGAGTTCATCCCTGAGGTTCCTCTTCTGTATCTCCTCTTGGGTCTGCTGGCCCTCTTTTCTGCAGAAACGGGAGCAAATCGTTAGCCGATATCAGTAACGGAGGGACAAACCTCAGAATTGGCAATGAAATACACAGCAATCCTAAGGTCAGGTTGATAGAGAGACCATGTGTGGTTGAGGCTATAATCAAAGGAATATCCTAGTCATATCTGATGAGGTTGATTCTGGTTTCTAGATACCGATTAGGAACATACACATGTTTGTGCTCAAATTTTCTTGTATTTATGCAGCAAAGACAGGAGTTTTTATATATGCTTATGATTTACAATCGATTACGATATTGTTATCCCAGCTCTAAAGTCCAAAAAGAAAGCAGCGTACAATGGACAAACAAAAGGCTGTTTGTTCATTTTCCTTTTGACCACCCCGTCTTACTTGCATACAACATCTAGAATCTCATGTTACTACTATCTCAGCATTCAGAAAAGCCAACGTATCCAACTTTCTGCAAGTAATCCCCCATTTTAGTCGGTATGGTGATAATGATGATGAGAGCTGAAGCAGCTGCCTATTGTTATTTCCAATTGATCAAAAAGGCTAGAAACCAAACGGATCAATTAAGCACTCTAGAATTGGTATGCTAACCACAAGTTCCCAATGATTCGGCTCCTAAATTAAAGGTTGGGAGCTGGGCGCCTACTCGTGGATAGTAACTTGGCGATTTTGTAGTACTAGTTGGATTAAAAAAAGGGGACCTTAATTGGGGAATCAGTCCCAATGAGAACAGCCCCTGGTAACTAAGAAACAAACCCTAGACGTCGTTTCCCCGATCCTCCGCCGAGCTGCGCGCAAAGGAAAGGGTACTCGCGTCCAGATCTCCATGCAAGCAATCCCAAAAAGGGAACGGGAGGAGGGAATTTGATGGTACCTGGGCTTGAGGCTGGTGTGGGCGGCAAGGTCGCGGGAAGAGTACTTCCCGGAGGGGCCGAAGATGCGGGTGCCCCCCTGCTCGTTGCCGCCCTTGGCCGGAGCCCACGTCGGGCGCGCCGCCGTCGTCATGGCTCAATCAGCTCCTTCTTCTCCCTCCTCTTGTGCGCGGAATCTGTTGGAGAAAACCCTAGCGAGGGAGCTGGATAGGAGGAGAGCCAGGGAAGGGAAGAGGAAGGAAGCTTTCTCTCTCTCTGTTCGGGCCGGGGTGGAAGACGAGACGACGCGGTCGGTCTCTTGTTGGTTTTGCGGGGAGGCCCCTGGAGAATCCAGTATTTTGCTTATTGGAAGGTAGGCGGTGAAGGTTGCCTCCTGGGCCGAAATAACGGCCTGCACATTACAGCCTGGCCCAACCTGGTGGCAAAGGCGCTTTTCCCTTGGTCAGTCAGTAGCGGTCGCGCGATTCCCTCAACAAAAAAAAAAAAAAAAAAAAAAGGGTAGCGGTCGCGCGACAGGGATCCAGGGGGCTCGCCATGAACGGCGAGGTAAACTCCACGCGCCGGCGGCCGACGGACGCTAGTGCGGAGTGCATTGATCAAGACGAAGCTGGTCCATTGGATCTGATATCGCCGTGCGGCTGGCGCAGCATTCAGATAGGCCAATGCTCGTGTCGTTTAATTCGACACCCAGGAAAAACTGACGCTCCTCTGCCTGAGTATGTGATCCATGTTCAACATTTGTGTCGTTTATGTAAGTTGTGAGACTGCTCATTTCACAGGAATCTCTTCTCTTCAAACATTAATCATAATTAGTAGTACATTGATTTAGCAAGCATCTGACTGACAGGGAACATCTGCTGAATCTTGCGTTTGCAGCAACACATATATATAGTATTAGTTAGCAAGACAAGCAAATTCGTTTACATGGAAATCAAGCACAACCATCGCCATGCTGCGTATGTATTCAGCAGACGGGATGGCATGACACTCTCCTTCGTTATTGTTTTCAGACAGGTTACTACTACTGCTTGCTGAGCCTTGGAGGAGTAGTGATACTAGACTGTCTCTCTAGAGCAGACGATCGACACTCTTTAATTGGCAGCCCCTCCTGGTACGTCGTAGTTGCACTGCTGCACGGTGACCTGGTCGATGGGCAGCGTGTCGGTCGGGAACGGGCACCCGCCGTCGGGAATGGTTCCCTTGAGCGGCTCGCACGGCGCCGGTGTGACGTCGGCCGACGACACGCCCTCGACGTCGGTGCATGTCCATGGTTGCTTCCTGGACTTGGAGAGCTCGGCGGTGACGTTGGCGATGCAGATGCCCTTGAAGGGCGCGCCCTGGATGCCCTCGAGCCTGGCGGCCTCCTTGTACACTCCCGTGGCCACCACGTCCTGGTAGCTGATGTTCTCGACGACGGGGATCGCGTTGGGGTCGTACTTGTCGTCGGGGTGCGACTTGTAGTTCCCCGTCATCCAGAACACCCACTTCATGGTGTCCAGGTGCATCCGGCGAACAAAGATGTCCTTGACAAAGGCTCCTCTCCCAACGGCGGTCTTGATGCGGACGGCGGACTCGGAGTCGACGGCGACAATGTCCTCGGCGCGCACGTCCTGTATCCCGCCGGACATCTCGCTGCCGAGCGCGATGACGGCGGAGGTCGGCGACACGCAGGTGAGCCTGCGGACGACGATGTGCTGGCTGGGCATGGCGTAGGCGATGCCGTACTCGTCCCATCCGCTCTTGATGGCCACGCAGTCGTCGCCCGAGACGATGTAGCAGTCCTCGATGCGCACGTGCGAGCACGAGTCCGGGTTGATCCCGTCCGTGTTGGGCGACCGCGTCGGCGCAAGGATCGTCACGAACGACACCACGATGTTGCTGCTGTACACCGGGTGGATGTTCCACGCCGGCGAGTTCACCAGCGTCACGTTCGAGATGAAGATGCTGTCGGAGTGCATCACCTCGATCAGGTAACCACGCGTGTACTTGAGCTGGTTCTTGTGGAACTTCGACCACCAGCTCGCACCCTGCCCGTCGATCGTCCCGTTGTTTCCTATCACCACATTAATTGTTCAGTGTTTGGTTAATTACGAGTACATTCTTCAGTTTCAGAGCTGTGTCTGTTCAGGTTCTGATGAACATTTCTTGAGGAAAAAGAAAAAAAAAACTGACTCACCGGTGATGACCACGTCGGTGAGGTTGCTTCCGCCGATGAGGCTGGCGAACCGTCCCCCGATCTTGTCCCTGCCTCTCCCGTAAGAAGGCAGGGGATCAATGATTGGCCACTCGCTGACGTTCTGCGTGCCGAGGATGACGGCGTCGCTGTGCAGGAAGAGCGTGAAGTGGCTCGTCAGGTTGAACGGCCCCGTCAGCCACTTCCCCGCCGGCACGTACAGCATCCCGCCGCCGTCGCCGGAGTACTGCGACAAATGATCCACCGCCGACCGGAACGCCGCCGTGTTCGACGTCGTCCCGTCGCCCACGCCGCCAAAGTCAGTCAGCGACGCCGTGTGCGCGCGGCAGTTAGGCGCCAGGTACATGCTCTGCCCCGTGCTGGGTGTCGGTGAGCTGTGATGGCGCGCGGCGGCAACCGTGGCCGTCGCGACGAGGACGAGGCACAGGGACCGGAGAAGCTGCTGCACCATCAAGACAGAATTAAACGACGGGACATTACTGTCAATCAGTGTGCCGTCCTACTTCTGAATTCTGCAATCTGCATCATCCTCTTTTAGCAATTCTTTGCAGGAGCTGATGTGATTTGGTGGGTGGAGTCCAATTCGGGGGGAAAAAAAAACTTTATGGACGGAAAAGGTGATGAATCGCAGACTCTGATGGAAAATGCTTGGGAACTTTACCAAACTCAAGGCAAAATTCGGATTTCTTATTTCAAAAGAAAGCGAAGGCACTGAAGGGAAATCTGTGACACTCATAACCCACATTCATTCTTCGCCCAATCCCATGATAAGACATTGCGAAAGACAAAAAGCAAAACCATGATGAACTGTGAATAGATTGCTCCAACAGAATAGCATGGCATCCTAAAGACTACAGCTATGGAAGAAATGAACAGAGAGAACAGGGGCTTACATGGAGAGGTGAGGCGTTGAGCATTGTCATCGCCATTGCAGCTGCTCTGCGCAGGTAACCGCTGTAGGCTAGCGAGCGTGTAGTGACTCGTGAGTCACACACACCGGAGAAGACGAGGAGAGATGATGGAGTGTGGATTGGATTGTAGCGGCAAGAGAGGCGCCCCATTTATAGGACTCCTTTCTGCACTGTTCCGCACTAGCTTCTACACTCACTCATTATTTATTGGTCTACTAGTACGCAATAATCCGCAACTAACTTTCCCAGTTTTTTCTTCTTTGTACGAGTGACTCTTTTCCACTGATGAAGAATTTATAAAATCGGCTCCAACTTGCTAGTACTACGTAGCACTACATTTCTTTTACATACTTTTCGGTCACCTGAATCACGTAGCAACATTTTTGCCAGCCTATATTGTTCATCAATTCAACATAGGTCATGGGACACCTAACAGTTTTTTTTTTGACCAAATTTTTTATTTGCCATCGAAAATTATACTTTTTTCTTATTTGCCATCAAAATTTTGCATTTTTCTTATTTACCATCGAATCTAATTTCACTTCTCTTATTTGCCACTCCAATCACTTTAGCTCATAGAAATTTTGATCATGTCATAACAGTGTTCAGGCTACAATACCAAAATAAATTTGTCTCAATTTGTACTTTATTCTAAAAATGGTTTTCAAAATTTTTAAATGAAAATTTGAGGTGATTTTGAGTTAAAACAAAATATTGCCAATAATTTTCATCCGAAAATTTTTGAATTTTTCTTCGCATATAGTATACACTGCGGTGAATCTATTTTGCTACTGTAGCATAAATAATGCAGCGATGTAAGCACAATAATCTAACAACCTAAGTGACTGGAGTGGCATATAAGAGAAGAGAAATTAGATCCGATGGCAAATAAGAAAAGTGCAAAATTTTGATGGCAAATAATAAAAGAGTATAATCTCCAATGGCAAATAAGAAATTTGCTCCTTTTTTTTCAGTAAATTGCTTATCATGTTTGCTGAGCATTCGGCAGAGCCTAACTGCTGCTAGTAACCTGTGATATGCAGTAGAGCAATGCCCTTTTTTAGCCTCTTCTGTTTTTTAGCTTACCTCTGCATCTACACTGTACTAGTCACGAGCCATGGCAACTGAGCGAGTCGTGTCTGAACCCCGAACTTTTATTTTGTTCCCCAGATAAAGATGCTAAGCCTGATTGCTTCCAGAGCTTAATTTGTCATGTTATCAGCTGAGGGACTAGTAGGGCAGTTAATTATTTGCCGTCAGCATGCGCTTGCTGTAAGCCTGTACCAACTGTACGAGGTGGGGCGGTGGTAATGTTGCGTGGAGTCGGCTTGTGCGGAATGCAAATGGGAGATGGGACTGCTGCTTCTTCTTCTTGGTTTGCTTCGTTCTTCTCAGCAGTAAGCAGGAGCACTGCTTGTTGAAAATGGAAAGTAAAGTGTGCCACTGAATATTTTGTTACCGTGGACAGAAATAATCTTAATCCCGCATTCTGAACCGAAGGAAGCAGCAGGTGTTCAGTGCAGTGCAGGATCGTCGTTCTCTTTTTGGTTCTACTCCAGTACTGTTCATTCACGTGGATGGCGAGCGGACATTCTCCGGCCCTAAGCTTGCTCGTGATGGAAAAGCGACAACAATAGCAAACAAACTCTCTGCTCCATGGCATCTCTCTCTAGCATATGCATCTCCCCTTCCATCCAGAACGAACACGGGAGAGAGAGAGAGAGAGAGAGAGATGGCCGTCGTCGTCACGGGTCCCGGCCAGGTCGCGATGCACTAGCTGCTGTGCTGCTGCTGGTTTTCTCTGCATCCTTGGTTTTTTCGTGCGATCACGGGTATCATTGGGTGGGCGGCAGGGCCCCATTGATGCATGCATGCTTGCTTTCGGCCTTCACATTACGCGACGACCTCACGGACCATTGTCCAATCTAACCCCTGCGCCGTGCAATGTCCATTACTACTACAGTACATAGGACTGCACCATGCTCCACTGAATGAATGGTATTTGGACGTTGTCGACATGACGCTTGCTAGCAACTCTCTGAACTGAACAGACCGTCTTCTTTCGCAACTAGATCGACTTCATCAGAGTTCTGCTCTTAACTTGCTCAATCGACTTCTTCAGAATCGATGTGTTGGATGCATCGACCATTACTGTTATCCACACAACTAGAGGTTGAACAGCACCGAACGAATTGATCATCTATCGTCTCTGTATGCATGCCATGTCACTAGTCCATGGTAGACAAAGAAAATGTGAGATATGCAGAAGCTAGCGTCAGTGGTTGGGTCGGTGGTGGCAGCCGCAGCTGTCGACGCCATCCAAACAAAACGCAGAGAGATTTGGATTGGATTTGACAGGACCAAAACATCACTTCTCTACATTATTTACATACGGGCGTCTGAAAATCAGATTAGAGTATTGGCATGCAAGCACGCTTGCCTCCGCCTTTTTCATGCAAAAGACTTGAAAGAGTGTAGTCCTAGTGCTCCATCGTTTTCAATTGGCGGCCTTTTTGCCGACCCACCGCATCCGCGCATGCCTCCGATCCCGTTTATTTGCCTGCCTTTTCATCAGTCCGTGTGTGTGTTGCCGAGATCTCTACTACCGCGCGATGATCGTTCAGCCGCAATAAGGTTGGGGAGCGAGCACAACAGAGATCCAGGCGATAGTGGCGTTCATGGCCGCAAAATTAAACAAGTGGCAGCTTATTGCTGGTGCCCATCGCGTCTGACGGTGCAAAGAACATTTAGTATATGTTGTAGCGTTGCTTACTCCATGATGGAGGTGGCCGGAAGCCAAACCAATTACTGTGAGCTTTCTATCCAAACCATCCTTGTCTCTCGTTGACCACCAACTGCATGCGATGCGAGATGCGACCTGCACTCAGGCCTCCATCACATACTACATGCTCGAGGTGGCAGAGATTTGTTCATTGATTGGTTACAATAGAGTTTGTTGTTGCTGATTGCTGTGCCTGCACTTTGCATGGACGACAGCCACAGATTGCCAACGCGCTTCAGAGTTCAGAGTTCGGAGTGTTGCCGTCCTCGTCACCCATCCACTGTTCTGTTCACAAATTACTCCATCAAAAAGACACCAAATAGGCAGTTGCAGATACGATCTCAAGTCTAATAATATACTAGTAAGTCATTTGGATCGTGAAATGCAATAGTGTCGATTTCGACTGGACAAACCGCGTGCAGAATGCGCCTTCGGTCAAAAGAGAAGCTAAGGAAAACCAAGCGAAAACGTAAAGCATAAAAGCGCCAAGAAAAAGGTGCAGATTGCCTGACAGGTAGGACCCTAACGCAGCCGGCGGTGATCTCAGAAGACAGGTGGGGTAGGGCCCGGCCCTTTCAGGCATCTGCTCCGGCAAGGGGATCTCCGGCGCGAGGCGCCGCACCGGGGATGAGCCAGGAGGTCGTAGCGCACGTCTACGACGTCGCCAACGCCGGCTCCGATGCCGCCGTGCTCCACATCAACCGCTTCTTCAAGGACGCCATCGGACTCGGCGGCATCTTCCATACCGCGATCCAGGTCCTTCCTTGCTTCCACAATAGGAACCCATTCATCCTCCTCTTCTGCCCTTGAATTGCTGGAAAGACTGGATTTATCAAGGCGACTAGAATCCACTTACCGAGAGAAGGGGGGGGGGGGGGGGGGGGGAAGAAGTAGTTCTTCCCTTTACATTGTGATACTGATGCGGCAAATAGGTGGTTCCCCCGCTAATCAAAATTGGTATGTGCACTGGGGTGGTTTCCGTTCTATGGTTTCTTGGTATGTTTGTGTGAACCTTCGTTTCCTGTCCTGTTGGGGGATCAAGTTGATTTTCTATATGGATTCGAGAACGTGTAGAAACTGGTGTGCTTCTGATGGATATATGTAACTGCAAGCCACCATTTTTTTTTATGTTGTGCGCTTTGAAAAGACTGTAAGTTGAAGCTGTAATGCGAACATGGAGTTAACTGTATAATGTGGTGGAAGAAACATTAGAGAGATTTCACACTCACTGGCATAAGCTCTTTCCTCCTGGTTTTTAGAACTGGGGTTAGCTCCTCGCCTTGTAGAGAGGAAACATTGATACTAAGAGATGCTGCATTATTCCCCTCCTGAACGAAGGTTTGCAGATTCATTATACCAAACAAGCTATGCATATTGTAAGAGACAACATGATGCCCGCAGTGAAATTGATTGATTCTCAGTTTTGACTCGTACATGCTTACTGTTGAGGTTCCGCAGTTATATGAGTTCCTATTTATCGATTCACTCAGTTAACATCTAAACTAACAGGTCTACGGTGATGAGGAATGGTCATTTGGTTTTTGCGAACGTGGCACCGGGGTTTTCAGCTGTCCACCATGCAAAAATCCAATGTACACTTTCCGTGAATCCATAGTTCTGGGAAAGACTAGCTGCTCTATTTTCACGGTGAATCAGATAATTCGGGAGCTGAGTAGAGAGTGGCCTGGAAGCTCGTACGAACTCCTTTCGAAAAACTGCAACCACTTTTGTAATACATTATGTGAGAAGCTTGATTGCCCAAAAATTCCAGGTACTTCCTATTGCTTAATCATTCCGTCCTAATAAATTGCATGGATGTTCCTTTTGATACTGGTTGCTGAAAATCAAATACCCTTACTTTTGAAGTGACGCTGGATCATGCATAATTTTCAGAGCAAACTCTCTAGATAATGACAGTCTGTTATTGAATCCAAAGGGGCCTGTTTTTACATCTCCAGAATGATTTCAAGCTGTTTAATTCATGTACAACCGCGGATTATATGCAGGTTGGATCAATCGCTTTGCAAATGCTGGTGACGCGGCTCTAGAGGTTGCTGAAACAACAGCAGTAAAGGTATATGTTCTGGTCTTTTCTGTCAGTTTCATATTTCCTGAGAAATGTGATATATGGGTCCTCAAGTTTTTTAATTCTTCCAGATTTTTTTCAGCATCTCGCTGTTGGAAAACACAACAGCAAATAACAGTGTCTTAATTTTTATCAAACTTTCAACAAGTAACTGAAGATGGCCTTAAAAATTAAAATGAAGTAGAAAACTAATGTATGTGGAATCATGAACAATGACCTGAAAAGGTATGCATGAAAGCTGTAGAAAATTTTAAAAGCGGTTTCTTAAAGATGGGAACCTGTTTCTTAAGACAGAATCTGTATGAACGTTACCGTATATTGGTATGTGCAACAAGAGCAATAGCCTTGCCCACTGATAGTATTGCCCTGACAATTGACATATTGATTGATTGTGTTACTGCCTGACACATTGAGTTACATCAATCTTTTACGTTCAACTCAGCTGAAACAAGCCAAAAAGGAGATAGTGACTGCATGCAAAACAGCCTCAATATTTTTGACTGGTACATCATCAAGTGCCCCACAAAATGTTGATGATACGGGTAGCTCAGAAAACAATTCATTTTTCGAGGGGGCATGGCTGAAAAGTATCATTAGTATCAGTATGAACCCGTCAAAGAGCCTTGTCTGCTCAAATGATCCAGATGAGGAAAAATCTGAAGATGAGAGTGAATCTGAATCAGATGACGATGGGCCCAATAGCGATCACAGCGCTAACTGACAAGATGAACACAGGGGCAAAAAGACATGAAAAGTGAGAGTGAACCAGGCCATCATTCATGAAGCTCACACCATTATGTGCAGAGAGAGGAACAACCTCTACATACTGCCATTTCTGATAAACATATTACACAGGGAGCAATCTACGAAGGAAGCTAAGTTTACAACTGTAGAATGTTCATTTCTGGTCAAGAACTGGAAGCTGCGAAAATGCCCTGAGAAGTGCCGAAGCAATGGAGTGCACCACAATGTGCGCAATCTTGGACTTAATTTGTCCACGTCGCGGCAGCGGGCGAACCCTCCTTTGCCTTTCAGCCCTGTAAACTCTGATGAGATGACCAGCGCTTGCTTTCTCGGCCATTTTCGGTGAAGGAGATGCTTTTAGCTGTAGAGCCAGATATTGAGTGAATGAGGAGATATTAGAGGAGCTGTGTTTGCACTATGCTTAATCTGTGTTCCTGTGATGTATTTATAGACCTCGAGGAGTTTATCTGCATAAAAGACATGACAACTAAATTCTTGTTTCTCTGTAGCATCAACCGAATGCTGTTCTTATTGTAATCTTGCAGTGTCTGTTGGTACGAGAAACCTGTGCCGGTATGTGTGTTTGAGTCATGATTGGGCTGTTTGTCTGTGTGTGTGAATCTGCAAATCTTTGACTTGCTGTGGGTGTCTCGTTCTCTGTCGAAGAGACGCGTATGCATATGATGAGCAGATGATTGACTCGTCAGTTATGACATTCGCCACCTGTGATGTCATGTACATGAATCCAACGAGCAAAGGATTGTTGCCAACCTGGTCTGTCCCCAAACCTGTGTATTTGCTTCCCTGCTGAACACGCGTTTGTGAGTTGCTGCTGATTGAGGGACATTTGCCACCTGTGATGTCATGTGTACGATCTAAAGAGCAGGGGATTTGTTGCCAACCTGTCATGTCCCCAAATCTGAGCAAAGACTCTTGTAGCGGTTGCAAGGCTCGTACGTAGCCATGTCTCAATCTTAGTGCTAATCATTTGCTTTAGTTTTGACATCGTTGTGGTGTGGCAGTTGCAGTCCTGCGACTGATTGGCCTTGACTGTCTGAAAGTCGTGTACTCTGACATGAAGAAAGAAGTTTCCTTGTGGAATTCTAGTATCGCATCGCTTTCATAGACGGCTGTCTCCCCCGGATCAGCGAGCAGTTAAGCGTGATACTGGAATGCCGTGTTTCAGATTTATAACAAGTGATACTAGAACGTCATCTTCTCCTCCATCCCGTCATTCTTCATCTTTTATTTTGTTCTCTTGTTGAAGGAGACGAACAATCAACTGGTCATCAAGAGAAAGCGAGCCTCCAGTGTGACGAAGATCGTGACACGTACGCCACCGTTTGTCAATGATGGTTCTTCAGAAGGATACAATAGCAGAAACGAGCAGCATTGCCGGCCAACTAACATTCGGTTGGGAACGAGGGAAAACGCCAGATGGAAGCAGGTGCACCGGGAAGCAAAGCCAAGAAGGTGCCTCGGCGCTGCATTGCACGTACTGACAAGTGGCACCATGGCCTCAGATTCAGACGTATCCATCTCTGCCCAGCTCGGCCGTTTGCATTTTGGACTTTGTGTATGGCAACTCCACTACTGGCGGTGCATGGACATCTCAGCCACACAGACAGCAGGGAGGAGGACCATGAACAGCAGCAGTTTCATGAGTAATAGCTTCTGTTCCACTTGATGCCATTTCAGCCTCTCAGGTCCCATTTGGTCGTTTCGTTACTCGGAACGTGATGAAAGTTTCACAAGGGTTCCTGAATCTCTTCCATGTTACATGCCATCCCAGGCGCCTAACAAGGAAAGAGGGGCAGCGCATCTCTGAGTTCCGATAGTGATGTAAATAGAACTAGAAAAATATTTTGGTGAAAAGAAAAATATCCTACGCAACACAAAATCCCTTGTGCTAAGGAACAAAAAGCTCACGGTGCAGTTATCAGCATGACAACAACAGCGTCATTTTCTCCATTTCTCTTCGTGGGATGGGAGAGAGAAATGTGTCAAAAAAAAAATGACAGCTAAAATATACAGTAGGGAACAAAACAAAATAAAAGACGAGAAGAGAGGAGACTTGGGCCCAGTTAGTTGGGGGCGCGCGGCAGCAAGAGGAGAAAGGATTTTGGGCATTTCTTCCTTCAGTTGAGGGTGGAGTGGGCATGGCGCCGCCCGCCGCTCTGCTCCTCTCCAACCACTCCTCGCCCTCGCCTCGCCGTCTGCTCAATGTCCGGCCGCTCGCGCTGCCTCGTCCGCATCTTCGTCTCCAGCGTGGCAGCACGGGCACCTCTTTCTCCTCTGCTCGCCTTCGCCATGTCCGGCCGCTTGCCGCCGCGGTGGCCATCCCGCCCGGCGACCACTGGGGCAACTGGGCCTTCCTCCTCTCCGCCGCCGCCTTCGGGACATGGTAACCTCTGGCTCTCACAACACCTCACCGATCACCTGCTATGCTAGCATTCGTGCTCATTGGTGGGCGAATCGAATGAATGAAGGTCGGAGCAGAGGACGCCGTGGGGCGCCGCGATGAGCGGGGCGCTGGTGAGCATCATGGTCGGGCTGGCCGCGACGGCGATGGGCCTGGTGTCCCCCGGCGCGCCGGCGCACGACGCCGTCATGGAGTACCTGCTGCCGGCCGCCGTGCCGCTGCTGCTCCTCGGTGCCGACCTCCGCCGCGTCGTGCGCGCCGCCGGCGACCTCTTCAAGGCGTTCCTGATCGGATCAGGTGATCTCTTCTTCTTCTTCTTCTTCTTGTGGCGGAAGAAAGACTCGTTCTTGGATTAGTTTAAGACGAAGCCACGTGTGGCTACACTCAGAGTAGGAGTGTTCTTTATTATTCACTCAAAACAGTGGAATTACGTTAATTTCCATCATACACTATGTATATCTCATATAATCGCTGAAACTTTCTCATTATCTGAACTCTGGATCTTTGACAGTTGCAACTATAATCGGAACGACGGTGGCCTATCTCTTGGTTCCGATGAGATCACTGGGCCCGGATAGCTGGAAGATCGCAGCTGCACTCATGGGCAGCTACATTGGTGGAGGTACGCAATTACTAGATAGCTTACTCACAAAACCATAACTACTGTACTCAGTTTGAATTGGCATTATGTGAGAGCTTGTGCTTGACCATGGCGACAGCCGTCAACTTCGTGGCGGTCTCGGAAGCTCTCCAGCTCTCGCCGTCGGTTGTCGCTGCCGGCGTGGCCGCCGACAACCTCATCTCGGCGCTCTACTTCATGGCCCTCTTCTCCTTGGCTTCAAACATCCCAGCAGAACCCAAGACTGTTCAAGGTACTAGCTGTACGGACATAGAAACAGTGCCAGCGTTCTTGCACCTCGGAGGATACTGAACTCTGAATCTGAATCCTTGTAATGTACTACTAGATGGCCCCAAGGACGGCGAGTCCGACGGCGGCGGCCGGCTGTCCGTGCTCAACGGCGGCGCGGCGATCGCGCTGTCGTTCGTCATCTGCAAGGCCGGGTCGGTCATCGCCGACCGCCTGGGCTTCCAGGGCGGCACGCTGCCGTGCGTCACGGCGCTGGTGGTGTTCCTGGCGACGGCGTTCCCAGGCCACCTCGGCAGGCTGGCCCCGGCCGGCGAGACCATGGCGGTGATCCTGATGCAGGTGTTCTTCGCCGTCGTCGGGGCCAACGGCAATGTCGTCGACGCCGTCACCAAGGCGCCCAGTGTCTTCGCCTTCGCGCTCGTGCAGGTATCCGTCCACCTCGCCGTCGTGCTCGGCGTCGGCAAGCTCATGGGGTTGGAGAGGAAGGGCCTTCTCATCGCCTCCAACGCCAACGTCGGCGGGCCGACCACCGCGGCAGCCATGGCGACAGCCAAAGGGTGGAGCTCGCTGGTGGTGCCGGGCATCCTCGTCGGCATCTTTGGGATCTCCATTGCAACGTTCCTTGGCATAGGCTTCGGCATGTTCGTGCTAAGAAGAATGTGCGGCTAGCCTGTTATTCTTTCGTGTCCCTCACCTCTGATAGATTAGATACAGGCACTGCAAATTCGTATTAAGGTTTCTCGAACAATTTCCCGGCACCTAGCAATTTGTACCGAACATTCATCATGACATCAATTTGTAGCAAACATTCACAATGGCATCAATTTGTAGAAATGAGCGGCTAGCCTCTTATTCGATCTTGCCCCTCCTTATACAGCTAGATTAGATGCATGCACTTCAGTTCCGTATTGA
This sequence comes from Eragrostis curvula, assembly GCA_007726485.1. Taxonomy (NCBI): domain Eukaryota; kingdom Viridiplantae; phylum Streptophyta; class Magnoliopsida; order Poales; family Poaceae; genus Eragrostis; species Eragrostis curvula. Next base: position 55,508,260 of record CM017441.1, read on the forward strand.
AGTTTTTAAGATTTCATAAAGAGGGTAATAACAAAGCTCTTGTACCAGATACGTTTGTTAATTAACCACACTAGGACAGCCAAATGACATGACTGATCCCTGCATGGCACACAGCAAATTTGTCGCACAAATTCAGAACGGCGGAATGCCTAACCCAAGTGATTTGCCATACGGATTCACAATAGCAGAGGACTGACTATTTTTTGCCCTTCCAACAACGGATCAACAGAAAATGGAACCTCTACAACAACACAATTAGCGAGCCCGCATCGTCAATTCAGACACTAGAATAAATTGCGATCACAAAATTCTTATGATGCCGATCTTCGTCCAAGAACGAATGCTTGCAGTCAACTATTTTTAGGGGAAGATAAACATGGTCCAGACTCTCGAACAGAGGCAATCTGTAAGATAACATAGCATGCACCATTACACATCCTAACCCAGTACAAAATTCAGTCTCACAAAATGGCAACACAAAGGATAATAGAAACACGGCAGGCAGACTCCGCATTTCTGGGGCTCGAGGCATTTTTGCTACTGACTAAGCGGTGACTGAAGCTTACTGCTCCTCATTGATGGCACCCTTGTCGCTCACGTAGATACCATCCAAGAACTTTCTGATATCCTTGTTCTTCACATGGCATTTCTGTGGACAAGATGGAAAATTTGACATCAGAAAACAAATCACAACAGAAACTAGATCATGCACATTTTGTCCATCCAAAGCACAAGCTTACAATAACATGGAACAACCAAAACCAAAAACAAGTCTGAGCTAAAGATTGAAGGACAAGCCACACTACCATCACATAAGAGTTACATCAAACCTCCACATTACCAAGTATATTTCAACAATGATGTCCAATAATAATCTAAATTCAGAGACACTAGTGCGTTGGTTGATATAAGGCGACCATTCCTTGTGATCTTACATCTGTCTAACCAGATTTTTACAGAAGTCATACTTCTTGACATGGATTATCTCTATACAGAGTGCAGCATAGCAGTCCTAGTGTCAAATAAACTAACAGCAATTTTAATCAATCAAATCTCAAAAGACTAAGGTATATACAACACTACATGGGATGAGTTGTAGCTCAACCAATGTGATAAACTAGTTGTCACCTAGGAGCATTCGACCTACAGGTCCATTCCAGACTTGTTCCTACCATGTAGTCAAGCTAATAAGCACATTTGGATCCTACTACAGAGGCTTCCACAACATGATTCAATTAAATTCAGCAAAGTGAAAGCAGTCCCATGATCCTCGTCTAGCATATCAGATAGCACCGCATAAATGAAATAAACAGAGGGCGGCAGGATCCAATGATTCACCTGGTTGATGAGGGCAGCCGAGCGGGAGACGAGCTCGATGTCGTTGCCGTCGAGGACGAGCTCATCCTTGACCTTCTCGGAACGGAGGATGGTCACACCGTCAAGCATGTCCACCTTCCTCACCTGGATCACAGCGAGATAGACGGATCAAATAAGGCCAGAGTTATTCAAAGCAGGATGGGGCGACACCAATGACAACAAATTTATCGCGATCCAATGAAAGGAGCGTATAATACCTTCTTCTCGCCAAGGAAGTTCCTGATCTCGATGGCCCTGTTGCCGTTGGTGATGGAGGCGTTGATGGGGAAGTGAGCGTAGACGAAGCGCATCTTGTAGCGGTACCCCTTGGTGACGCCGGTGATGAGGTTCTGGACGTGGGAGATGGCGGTGCGGATGGCGGCCATGGTACGGCGGGTGCCGAACCAGGCGTCGACCTTGAGCTTCCGGCCGCCCTCCTGCAGCTGGAAGTCGAGGTTGAGGTGCTTGAAGTTGCGGGTCAGCTTCCCGCGGGGGCCCTCCACCGTCACCACCTTGGCGGCGACCTTGACGGTCACCTCCTCCGGGATGTCCATGGTCTCGGACGCCAGGATGGTCTTCATCTTCGCCGGCTTCTTCTGCTTCTTCCTCGGCGGCGGCGGCGGCGGCGAGGAGGGTTTGGGTGTGCGTTTGCGCGAAGGAGCGGCGGCGCGAGGAGGGCCAGGCTTTTATATAACGAGGCGCTGAAATGGTGGTAGGGTTTTGGAGCCTGATTGGCCGTTCTGAGCCGTCGGATTCCCAGAGGTTAGGGTTTGCCTCGCAAGAGGCGGGCCAGTTCTGGGCTTTAATTTTCTGGGCCGGCGACTGGGGGCCTTTTCCTTTTCGGACACCAATAAAGGGCCTCCTCAGTCTGGATGAACCTGAATGAAACGGGCCAATTGTGAGCTTCAATTCCCTTTTATTTTATTTTTGATTTTCAGAAATATCTTCTCTGTTTTTTGCGAATAATTTTCAGAAATATCAATCGATCTTTTTTGAAAAAAATGTAAAAACTTGTAGCAGGTGTGATCCTTTTTCAATGGAGATGGAGATATTTTGTATGGCCTTTTTTGACAGGACTGAACATAAGCATGTGACTTTATATGTAGCGAAGCATGGGGAAGCTTTGTGATGTCTCGCTGGAAATTGAGGAGACAGAGCAAAGTGGCTCTCAAGAGTGGTGGTGTTCCCTGCTCATCTAATCTCATCTCATGGCCCTATATAGCAGCACTACACAGAGCATTGGAGGTCACAGTAACAGAGCTGTGCAGTGTCTAATCGTACAGGCGATAGATGGTGTGCAGTGTCTAATCGTACAGGCGATAGATGGGGCATGCTAACGGCAACGGATCTGGCTGGGCAACAACAGTGGCTCCCTCAACCTGCAAAGGAAAACTCATGGATTGCCTCTTCCAGATGGACATCGTGACCTAACACAACCACTGCTGTTAATCATGCTCAACTCGTCCATCCACCATGTGGCAGCCTCATGTAGCTCATCCTACACTACAGCGACCGATCTCTAGCTAGCTCGTCTGGTCGATCTCGTGGATCTGATCTGAACTGAATCAGATACACCATCTCAGAACAGCTTTGATATGGATAAGTAAGGGCCTGCTAGTAACATGTTTGATGATAGGTTATGTCTTGCGATTCAAAAAAAAATAATGATAGGTTATGTTTCGTGTCTGAAATTTCAGACAGCTTTTGGTCTCAGCAATTCCACCTTTATTTACTTTTTTAGACCTTTCACTTGGTTGTAGCACACAAATGCTTACATCTAATTTGTTTCTTTTTTTCTCGAACACACAGGAGAGCTGCGTATCATTGCATTAATAGAAGAATAAGTTACAACACACACAAACACACCGTAGGTTTAAATTACATACGCGCATGTTACTAGAGAAAAACAACCCGACCTGAAATAACTAACACCTACAAAAACTGAGGGCCGGCCAGCAGGGAGAGTCCCTTGGCACCAGCCTGTTACTAGAGAAAAACAATCCTATTTGTTTCTTTCTTCACCAGTAATCAGAATTCAGGTTAGCATAGACAGAGTGAAAAGGCCTACAAGGAGATGAATTACTGAGAAGGGTTATAAACCAAGAATTTGAAGTTCTTCCCTAGCTAGTATATCAAGATACTTAATCAGCCTGAACCGTTAATAGTCCTGCAAACATTGCAACGAATAACATTATCTTCCGTTATATAACCACAAAAATCTCACGTCATGTCTTTTGGTTCTAGATAGTACTATTGTAAGTATAGACCGAAGACGTCGTTTCTGTGAGAAATTCAAGGCTGAAGGAACCCTTTTTTTTTTTCTCTTGCAAATGCAGCTAAAGCTTAGCATCCGATCCATACTGTCTCGTTCTTTTCATGGCAACCGATATGAGAAGTATAGGTTCATGCATGACATGTGCATAGGCTTCTCAAGCTGACACACACCGGGCCGGAGAAGGGAGGTTCTTTGATTCACTAGCTAGGGAAGACCCCATGCCCCGAGGGTTTTCATTTCAAGTCATCTCAGGCACAAAGCTGATCAATCACTTTTCCTCCTCCCCTTGCCATTCCTTTCTCATCACTCATCTGAATCCACAGTTTGAGGTCGACAATTCCCTCTTGCCTTACAAGGAGAGAAATTATCTAATGTTTTTTTCTCCGACATGGTGACGATGGAAGGGATCGAAGAATAAAGCTTTCCGGTAAATGTTAGTTTAATTTCCCCGGCCTGATAATTATTCCGGTTCCACAAGCGAGTCAGTGCAAGGGAAGAAAATTAATATGCTACTACTACATATATTCCCTATGACTTTAACTACCTCAAGTACAGATGCTTGAGCTAGTTAGTAGTGAGGAATAATAACATGGAGAGGATATAATATATCAACAAGGAAAAGAGTTCGTTTGTTATATTGCTAAAGGGAGGGGGGATATGATATGGTATATATCACCCATGTCGTCTCGCACAGTAGAAAGGAGCTTGCGTTGGCTTTGAGAAAGATAGGTGGCCGAATGGCGACTGCATCATTGCCCACACAAAGGGAAAGGCAAAGATGCTACAGTTCTTGGGCACTAGGTTTCCGCGACCAAATCCAGCCGTCTCTTTTTTCTCCTTTGAAGAAAGGCGTACCTGGAACGATTCTTTCCTGGGTTAGCATCCCAGCCAAACCAGTTACTTCACCATGTGCTGTCCTTCCTGATCGATCGCCACCATGTCTTGAGAACCTTATATTGGTCGCCAAGAGGGACGAATCATCTGGTCGGACCGTACACTCCACAGAGAGAAACACCTGCTGCTGGCTATAAATTCCGCTGCTTGCGACTGCAATTGTTGTCTGAATTAGAAGGCAGTCACCTCAGCTGTGCTGTGAAGAACATGGGGTTGCTTGGCGATGGCTTGCCGGTGCTGGTGATGCTTTTCCTCAACATGGTGGCGGCGGTGATGGTGTCGCTGGTGAAGGTGGCCATGGACGGCGGCATGAACCCGCTCGTGCTCGTCACCTTGCAGCAGCTCACGGCGTCCATCTTCCTCACCCCGATAGCCTACATCAAAGAGAGGTCTGCTTTCACTCTATCACCCCTATCTGTCTGTCACCAAGAACATGAAAAGGACATAAAGAAGCAATGAGTTGCTTTCCGGTCTTTTATTAAGCATTTTCCTCACCTTAATTGTGTTGCAAAATTTGTTACTCCTAGGAAGTCAAGGCCCAAGCTGACGCTGGAGATCTTCGGCTACCTCTTTGTCAGTGCTGCGCTCGGGTACTACTCAATACAAGTACTCTGCTATTTCGTTCAAGAAAGAAATTACGGAAAGTTGGCATGAAATTGGCAGCTGATGTTTGTTGTTTCACCTAATTAATTAAGGGCGGCTCTGAGGCAGTACATGATCTTCGTGGGCCTGCGCTACACCACGGCCACCTTCGTCACCGCCTTCTCCAACATCGCCCCGGTGCTCACCTTCCTCCTCGCCGTCGCCACACGGTAACAAATTAAATTCTCCAAGATCCCCTAGCTCTTGTACTAGCATTATATGTGCACAGAGGAGACGATAGAAGAATCCAGGATTCCAAAAAATCGTGAATGAATCCCTTAAATTAAAGTGCAGCTCGGAAGCACTGAAGCTGAAGAGCAAGACGGGCATGGCGAAGCTGGTGGGCACGCTCATCTCCCTGGGCGGCGCCATGGTGCTCACCCTCTACAAGGGCGTGGCACTCACCCACGCCGCGCCGCAGCTTCACAGCCGGCATCAGCAGGACGCCGTGAGCCACGCCAAGTGGACGCTGGGCACGTTGGCGATTCTTGGCAACTGCGTGTGCCTCTCCTGCTGGTTCCTGATCCACAGCCGCCTCGCCAAAAAGTACCCGCACGTCTACTCCTGCAACTCGCTCATGTCTGGCCTCAGCTTCCTCCAGGTCGCCGTCGTCGGGCTCTGCACCCAGAGGAGCATCTCGCCATGGATCATCAAGAGCAAGTTCCAGATCCTCACCGTGCTATACGCTGTAATTTTCGAACTACAATTATGTCTGGTTTCAATCTGGTTGGCTGTCAGTATTGGATGTCCTCTCAGATTACTCTGAACTCCACGTACAGGGCATCGTCGGATGCGGCGTCTCGTTCGTGCTTCTGACATGGTGCATCGAGAAGAGGGGCCCCGTCTTCGTCGCCGCCTTCATACCCATCGTGCAGATCATCGTCTCTGTCATCGACTTCTGCATCCTGCACGAGCCGCTCTACCTCGGAAGGTACTAACACTGAATATATATGTGCCGCCTCCAAGTTCAGAATTCAGTTCAGGCACTGAGATATTCTCTCTTCTTCAACTATGCAGCGTGCTGGGATCGGTTCTTGTGATAGGCGGCCTGTATCTTCTGCTGTGGGCCAAGAGGCACGAAGCCTTGCACTGCCTTCCAAAAGATGCTGAAGATGACAAGGAGCAGCAGCAGCCACAGCAACTTCAGAACTGAAGGTTGGAGGCAGCATATTCAGCCTGTTGAGTTCTAACAGTTGCAAAAATAAGACCTCCCACCTTTTTTGCACTGCCCAGAAAGTGTTTAGATTCTAATCCAAACAGTAGAACGGTCAGGAATGGAATTACGATAAGCTTTTTTCCAAACCTTTGGTGCGGATTTTGTGTCCCGCGACCCTGTTAGCGAATCTCGCATATCGCAAATTTTGGTCAAAAATCATGTGCGCGGTACACATGAACTTAAGTAAAATCTATGAAATTTCATCATTACTTTTCTCCTAGATATCAAGAAAAAATTGGAAAAAATTTAATGGAGTATATGATGAAACTCTTGACTAGCCGAATGTTCGTGCGTGCCACGCCACAACAAATCAAACAATTCCATTTCATACAACATTTATATCATAAACAAGGCCACTACTAAGTTCCCGAATGGACCTCAAATATCAAATGAATCTGAGCAGTAAAAGTGCATTCACTTTTTATATATTGGTACAGTGGCACTAATGGGTAAGTTAATAAAGTGACGTGTAGGGTTAGAGTAGTGGTGATGGCAGATTGACCATCACCATCAACTCTCATTTTAAGATCGTAGAGAAATATAAATTGAGTAGGCATATACAGAGTATATATGAAGCTCATAATAAACACCCATGGTGAAAAAATAGTGAACATACTCACTATCTACATTTTACATTATATACGCACAGTTTGATCTCACAGCACAGTCGTGTCGACAGGTACACGGAAAAGAGAATGAGATGTAAAATGCAAGAGTTAGTAGACCTCCACATTCCATTGCTCCCCCTTCTTCAGTTGCTTCTTGTACTCAATCCAGTCAATTCCTGACATTGCAAAATATATAAAAATTCAGCTATCGTAATATGAAAAACAAAGCTGCTAAAAAAATAATGAGTTCATAAGCATGTGTACCGTCCTTTGCCGCGAGATCGACCATGATGTCGTCGATGCCCTTCTCCATGCCTTTCAATCCACACATGTAGACGTAGGTGTTGTCCTTCTTGAGAAGCTCCCAAAGCTCCTCCTTGTACTCAGCCATCCGGGTCTGGATGTACATCTTCTCCCCTTGAGCGTTGGTCTGCTCTCTGCTGACAGCGTAGTCGACCCGGAAGTTTTCAGGTGCCTTCCCCTTCATCTTCTCAAACTCCTGGATATTCACAAATACAGTACAACTAGGGCGCTTAAGTATCACAGGAAAGATAAGTAATTAAACACTTGTGAAGGAGTACTCATGTAAACAACAGAGATGCACTGACATCCTTGTAAAGCAATGAACTGCTTGTTGGAACTCCCAAGAAGAGCCATGCCACACCATTGAACTGCACAAGAACTCACACACTTTGGTTTCAGCTTATACCTTAGGATGTGAAGTTTGAAACTAACTACCGGGAAAAAAACACCATTGTAGTACCTTGTAGTCGTCATGCTTCTCGAAGAACATCTTCCACAAGAATGAGCGGAAAGGGGCAATACCGGTACCCGTCGCAAGCTGCAAGTATTTGGAGTGACAGTAAAATTTCTGGTTGTCATCAATGTGTAGTGTAGTTGATGAACTCGCTTTGTCACTTATGCTTACCATAATAATAGTAGCATTAGGGTCCTTGGGCATGAGCATTTCTTTACCAACTGGTCCTGTTATCTGGACATCAGCACCCGGCTTCAGGTCGCCTGCATTAGCACAGGTAAAGAAATTTGTATCAGGTATCAGCCTGTAAAGTGAGAAATTATAACTCGCAGATCCGGATAGCACTACTTCCTACGGCTTCTGTTTGCTACACTGTCACATTGATGCAGTGAATTCATCGCAAAAGGTAGTAATGAAGCAGACAAGGATTAGTAAACCGAAGTATACATCCGAAGGTAGTATTATTAGGACAGTCGGTTCTCGCAACAGTACTACTAAATTAAAAAAGAATCATATAACATTATGCAGAACAAGGACATAAAGTAGTAAACTTTGATTCACAGTGAGAAGAAAAAGAAGTAAATGCAGGAGTAACTCACATAAGAAGTTTGAGCAGACTCCTTTGACAATCTCTCCCTGATCATTGGTGTAAACCAGCCTCTTGACGCACAGTGAAACCTGAAGATATCAAACATCAATCTCTCTGCCCAGTGGGTGTGTGTTGTGCAGACCGGGGAAAAAGAAATAAAGAAAAGAAAAAAAAAAGATAGGCGAGAAGACGAGAGGACTGACGGTCTTGGAGTCGCCGAGGTCTCCGAGCGCGCTGCTGGCGATGGAGTAGAGCCTGATCTTGTGCGGCTTGCCGTTCTTGTCGACGCCGTCGGCGACGATCCCGATGGACTGGCCCTCTCTGTAGGGGATCTCGCCCTCGTGGCTGAACACCATGTGCCATGTCTCCCCGGGTGCGTCGTCGCCGGTGATCTTGGTGTTGAGGAGGCACTTGCCGACGTACGGCTCCTTGGGCTTGTACTTGTTGGTCACCACGCCCTCGTCCTGCTTCTTCGACACCTTCTTCGGCTTCGCCTCCACCGCGTCCGCCGACGCCGCCGACGCCTGCGCGCGGATGCCGAGGCATCGCCGAGGCCTGTAGGACAGGAAGTGGACGGCGTTGGTCGAAGACGACGGCGCCGACGTCTTGTTGGCGCAGGGCGACGACGACGAGGACAGGGAGACGGCCGCGGCCGTGACGGCGGCCATGGCTTAGTTCGTGGGAAGGAGAAATGAATCCGAGGAAGAGGAGGAGGAGTGAATGAATCCAAGGAGAAGATACTACTATTTGTGTGGTAGATAGATAGATGATGAGTGGCGGGCGAAGGAGATGACGAGTCAGTGGCGCTGCTCTGTTCTGCTCCTCACTTCATTCACTCACTCCTCTGTTTTGGAGGGAAGCTACCAAGGCCGAATTCGATTTGGGTGCAGTTCGTTTGGTCCGATCAAAGCGGCCCAGTTTCTATAGTGGGCTGAATTTGCCTTGCCTGACAAGACATCGTTACAGCTATGAAACTCAGGTGTACTAAAAAAAAAAAAAGCTATGAAATTCAGGACCAGCACTCTCACCCGCCGTACGTAAATGACCTCATCAGTTAAGGAGCAACCTCTCAATCACGTTGCTGGAGCAGGAGCATCCGCCGCAACGTCCGGCAGCAGAAGGCACAACTGCCTCGCCGACGGCTGCAATTTTTCTTTTCTTTTCTTTTCTTTTTTTCTTTTTTTTTTGGGGGGGGGGGGGGGGGGCACATGGCCAGGCCCGTAGAGGAGCCCATATCGATGACCTGCAGTAGGAGATGGAGATCCATGCTTCGCTTGTAGCACACTAGAAGTTGTGGCGCGCCCTTCCATCATTTCTTTTGTCCTTTTTGTTTAGTTTTTATAGATTTGTAGATGGTAGCATATTACTCATTAATCGAATTGGATGTTTGAGTGCATAACAAACTGTCAAAGACGATTTAGATGTTTTCTTTTGTATCAATGTTATCAACTAAAGTACATCATCATATACTGACAAAGTTGATCAGTACACATGCACTTGTTGCCTCCACACCATCTTGTTTGGCATCCCTTGGCGCTCCAACACTCAATTAATTTGCGGTTCATTTTTTCCCTACCAATTTTCATGTTTCAACCTATTCAGTCAATAATAGCACATTAACTTCTAGCAACGTATGTTTTGCAAGTTAATAATGTGAAAATCATGACATGTGAATGACAATGTGCAGTTAAAGTGTCACTAATAATATTGTTTTGCTTATAGTAGAAAATAGAAAAACCAATAAACACCAAAGGGACAATATAATTGTCTTAACCAATGCTTAACCTGAACTTGTCCAAGCTTCTACAAAGGTTGGAATGAAAACCCTCCCTCTAAAAACGATGAGAACAAATAAAAAAAGATACATGAAAGCCAACCCATGCCAGCTTCATATACTTTAGTTGCAACCAGCCTTAGCAACTCGAGTCTCTCGGTCATGAAGTAAGGTTTCATCTGTAACCTACAAGACCACAACATTGCAGATCGAGCTACATAATGATGCTTGAGCTTATTGAGATGTTAGGAATGACCTGAGATAATTCTGAGGACGCGGCCGCCCAGATTGCTTCCCTTTTCAACCCGTTTCTCTATTTAAGATGTGGTAGCGAACCACGTTAAATGTGATAGCTGATGTTGGCAACCGCCGCCAAGGAAAGTCTCCCATTAGAAAGGAGGCTTGGACGACATAGTCTTTTTTTTTAGTCGAAAGAAGAATTCTATTAATATGTAGTTGAGTACATACTTAAGTTATAAGTACTCTGTAAAACAAACAGATTAAAACTAAGAGCGCTCGGAATGTAACTCTTCAAAACTTAATCCTAAACCTGTATGAAGATTCATTTAGATGATTGTAAAGAAGGAGGCTGTGAAGAAGCTGCTCTGTCCGGCTGCCCCTTTTAAAGTTGCAGCTCGAACAGCATGAGCGGGAATCATCGCCGCCTACCGCAAGAATAAGCCGAATTGGCATCGCGAATGGATGCTTTAACATGCATGGTGCATGATTGATCGACGAGCGGACGAGATGAAGTCGTAGTAATTTTTGTCCTTCCTTTCGTTTTTTGTATATATTTTTTGAAATTAAGGTTCGGCAGTCAACTGATATATGTTGACTAGGCTTATGATACGTAGACAGGTCCGGTGTGTGTGTGTGCGCCTCTGTCGATATATCTCGTCGTTGTTATCGCGCTAGTTAGTTTCTGTCATCAGTCTACCGCTCCTTCCTCTTCCTTCCTGCACCTTGGCCCACCCCGCCTCTCACGTACGAGGAATTCGATCGATTGCATTGCTCCCCTCGCCGCGGCGGCGCCGGAGATGGACCACGCGGTGGCGACTTCTATGGCGCTGGAGGCGGCGACGCTGCCGCTGAGCATGGTGCTGGTGCAGGCGTTCACCGTGGTGATGCTGCTGCTCTCCAAGCTAGCGCTCAATACCGGCATGCGCCCCTTCGTCCTCCTCGCCTACCGCAACCTCATCGCCGCCGCCGCCATCGCGTCCCTCGCGCTCATCTTTGAGAGGTACGGTACTCATCACCTGGCTCTACGTACGTTCGTTGTCTTTTTTTTTTTTTTTTTTTTTTTTTTTTTTTTTTGAGATATTACACAGTACAACTCAGACACTCACAACGCACGCACACTCACCCCTATGAACGTACATACGCAAACCCTACCCCTATGAGCATCTTCGAAGACTGAGCCGGTAAATTCTCCAGATTCCCGAAGTCACTACTGGCGCCTCGTTGTCGACGGCCTCGTCGAATACCGCTGAAAGCACAAATGCCGTTAAATCCTAGAAAATTCGCTCCCACCGGGAGTCGAACCCAGGACCTCAAAGGTGCTATTCGGTTGCCTTAACCACTAGGCCAAGACCCCTTTCACACGTACGTTCGTTGTCTATCCTTGGAAATTAAAATTCCCACAGTACGTAATCTTATTCTGTTTCGCGTGCTTGTTTTAACAATATGTGTCATCTTTTTGTGGGCAATCGGTGATTAAGTATGTGCTTGATACCGATAAGTAGTTTCGGATGAACATACGTACGGCAGTCGGTTGCTGGTACGAGATGCACAAACCAAACTTCCTTATCACCCGAAAAGAGTACTATAGTTTCCAGTTGTTTGCTGATGTAAAGGATATACCTGGATTCAAGAACCAATAGGAGGGGCAGTGTCTATTTTTTTTTGTTGTTGTTGTTGTTGTCATAGCTTAAAGCTCCATCTCAGCATGGATAAAAGGCCTACAGAATTCGATGGTTTTTAGTTGTGTGCTGCACTTGCACGCCGGCCATGGTCGCCACGTACATGTACATTTACTGTCCAAAATAATAGCCATTAGTTCTTCAAAACTAATAACCATCAATAATTTTACTATTAATTAAATAATATATTTTGTTTAATAATAATAAATTAAATAATTCAACCCTAACTGGCTAACCCTAGGAACTATAATAATGAACTTAGATTGATAGACAACATACATTGATCAAATTATATTTTCTTTATAAAAACATAATTACTATAACAAATCTATTAACTTTATTTTTCAGATATTACCCTTACTAATGGCCATTAGTATTAAATTTTCAATATTAAATCTAAACCGTCGGATCAAACTAATGACCATTAGTTTTGAGATTTGAGAAACTAATGGCCATTATTTTAGACCATAACGTGTGGATCATGCGCATGGCCTAGGGAATTCTCTGCCGTTTTCTCTTCTAGCAAAATCATTTGGACACACCAAGTGGCTGGTGGAGAACAAGCATCATATCAGTACGTTATTGGTAGTATAACGTACACTAGTGCACACGGAATCAGAATTTCTCGAGTATGGACAACAAGTAGATCCTCATTTGGCAGCAATTAATTGTTAGTTATACAAATCAAATTGATCGAAGAACTGTGTCACGCACTGATTGCATCCGGAATCCAAGGGGCAAGGACTAGTGGCTGTTGACTGCCAACTGTACTGATGAGACCACATCTCCATTGACAGTTGTTGCTGCAAAATTCAAAGTGATTTGAACTTTGTCTCTGTCGTTTTTCGAGCGTAACACTAGTTTACTTCCCTGATGAGATCGAGTCCTATAAGAGCAAGTATTATGGAGCTAGCAAGGCGGGCGTAGAGCACAGCCACGTCAGAAAAATCACTGCTGGCGGAGAGAGAAAAGGAGAGAGAGTGTGAAGCGGACGACTCACGAAACGCCGGCCTCAGCGGGCGGATGCGCGCGCATGCCTCTCCCATTCGCTGCCCTGCTTCTGCGCTCGTTGTTTATTGGCTGCATGCGCTGGGCCCGCTTGCTGCTGCTACCCTGCTGCATTAATATTTTCCACCCTGGCGTTTCTTCAACCGGCAGCCGGCTGAACCATAAAACCTTCTCTAAAGCTAGATGTGACTGATTGCCAGGCTGGAACCGCCTCTAATTGCAGTGCTAAGAGCAAGGATAATGCTACGCCCGCTTGCCGGCGTCTTGAGAGCCCAGTCAGCCAGCGATGGTGGCAGGCCCCACGATTCTTTAATGGCGCTGGTGAGACGTGGAAGAAATTGAGAGGGGAAGCGGGAGCCAGCAGCCAATCAACGCATTTCGCCCGCTCAGTTGCCGGCGTCCGGTGAGTCGCCCGCTCTTCTCTCTCTTCTGTTTTCTCCCTCCTTCTCATTGGATTTCGCCGGCTGTGTGACCCTCGTAATACTTGCTCTAATACAACAACCCAGGTACTTGCAGTTATTAAGGAGGCAGAAGAGGAAATTATTTTCAATCACACTGTCAATATCCCGGCTCATGGCTCGCAGACAGAAATAGCAACGCTCTTGTCGTGAGCGGGAAGGGGAAAGAATGGTGTGGCTAGTAGGCTGCCACTAGGATACATAAAGTTATTTACTTATTAACAGCTTAAACCCTGTACAATATCACTTGAAATTTTATACTTATGAACTGAGACACCAGGGAGTTTTCTGCTCTGGTTTCACCAGATCACACTTTGTCGTCTCCATCACCATTCACGCTAAGCCATGACCAAAAATACAGTAGATCATCATCATGCAAAACTACTAGAGTATTTAAGTTCTGCTGCCAACCTTCATATTGCACTGTCAGCACTTAGTGATTGTGTTGCGCCTACATGTATGTGACGGGCTAGATGATATAGATCGATTCAACATCAGATCTATATCGATATAGATTGATATCTACTTTAATTTTGTGTGTTTCCCTGCTGTCTTTTGTAATTCTTTATGAGATAACTAACATTGTCAAAGAACAACATGATACTTTAGCCAACAGAGTGGTTTTCCACGAGAAAGATGAATTAAGCAAGCATACATGATATTGCCTCCGGTTTCTGATACATAATTTAATGCAAATTTTTTTCTGCTTCAGGAAAATGTGGAAAATGGTGAACTTGGCTGTGTTTGGCTGGCTTTCTGTAAATGCTACATTCGGGTGAGCACTCACACTCAGCATAAGAAAGTGCTCTCTTTTCAAGCGAATGCTAGGTAGGTATATCAATACCTAGGAATAATATGACAGTTCTGCACCTGTAGAAGAAGAAAAGCAACAAACTAGATCCCAAAAATGTTTGATTGTCGTATTATCAATAAGAGATCTCGAAGTCTTTCATCATCATTATTTCTGCATTTTGTAGTAACTATCCCCCCTTGAAGAAAAAATAAAGTAGGAGCTGAAACGATGGGAATCTTCTGCACTTTTTAGTTTGTAATAACTATATCTTTTGATTGAAACCAAAGTAATTCCGTATAAGAATTGATTATTCAGAGACACTCATCAATAAAATAAACAACTCTGGAGTACATTGTTAGGACCTCAATTCAGTTGTAACTTGTCATGTATTGCAGAGTCGTCTTGGCAATGGGCCTGTACTACTATGGGCTGGAGGCCACCAGCGCCGCTTACTCTGTCAACTACCTGAACCTGATCCCCATCGTGACCTTCGTCATCGCCATTGTTCTCAGGTACTGCTATATAAGAACGAGACGATATGATGTGCTCGATTGGCACAGCATGCATCATCAGCCATTGACATTGCACTTACACGATTCGTCTTCAGGATCGAGAAGCTGGCGCTGGGGACGTGGCCTGGCAAGATGAAGGTCCTAGGCGCGATCACGTGCGTGGGCGGGACGATGATGGTGAGCCTGCTCAGATGCCGGCTTCTGCACCTATGGCCTACCCACCCGCTGCCAAGACATGAGGCGGCACCAGCAGCAAGCTCTGCTCATCAAGACATGGTCGCCGGCACACTCTTCTTGTGCGGCAGTTGCTTGAGCTACGCCCTGTGGTTCACCGTGCAGGTACTACTACTGGTTCAATCTTGCATTGGGATACTAGTAGTAACTCGTCACTTGGAAGTGTTGAAATGAATCGTTGAAAGGAACAGGCTAGGGTTGTCAAGGTGTTTCCATCAAGATACTTGGCGACGATGCTGACGTGCCTGATGGGAAGCGTGCAATCCTTTGTGGTGGGCATCTTTCTCATGCATGACAAAGATGACTGGAGGATCAAGTGGGATCTGCAGCTTCTGACCGTCGTATACTCGGTAAGTCTAGCATTATTCCATTACCAAATATAACGTTGAGATCAACTATATTGTTCACCGTAATATATGCTCACATATCGATTGTCAGGGATTGTTCAACACCGGCATCACATTCGTTCTGATCTCGTGGGCGATCAGCCGGCGTGGGCCGATCTACCCGTCCATGTTTAACTCGTTGTCGCTGGTCATCACCACGATCATGGACTCGGTGCTGCTTGGCACCAACATGTACCTGGGCAGGTGAGTGAGCAAGCTATGTTCCTTTTGATATATATGAGACAGTTGTCACCTATAGACAGTTTGTTGTAGTACAAAAATAGTGCAGCAAATGCGATATAATTAACTGAGTATAGTTATCAGTGTGATTTCTGATGGTGATTAATTTTTCTCTGTGACGTACACAGCGTGACGGGATCACTGCTGATCGTCGCGGGACTATGGGGGTGTTCGTTTCATGGGGGTCTAAAATTTAGAGGGGTCTAAAAAAAAGAATCTTATCATTTAAGAGTATTAAATAAAGTTTAATTACAAAACTAACTGCAGAACCCCTGGTCTAATTCGCGAGACGAATCTAATGAGGGTAAGCAATCCGTGGTTAGACGATGGTTACTGTAGCATTACTGTAGCATGACTGTAGTAAAACATAGCTTACTTAGTCTCGTTAGATTCGTCTCGTAAAGATGTACCCATCTGTAAAAAGGTTTTATCATTAAACTTTATTTAGTACTAGATTCTCTTTATTTAGAGGCCTCTAAAATTTAGCGCTAAAAGAAACGAAGAGGGCCTATATGCGTTCCTGTGGGGAAAAGGCAAGGAGCTACAGCTCGCCGCGGAGAAGCAGGTCTCTGATGATGAGACGGCCTAGTGTCTAGGTGACTAGCAAGCTAGCTAGCGTGATGATTTTATTTCAGGTTAGCTAGGTACGTAGCTTGATCCATTAATTATGATGATAATCAGACAGAGACTGACTAATTGTAACTGGCCAGTATATGAGTATAGTTGCATTGTTGTGTGATGGTGAGGAGACTGATCGATTGTTGAACTGAGGAACACCAGAGAACATACAAAGGCAGCTCCTCTCCGGAGCCAAAGCATCCTCCTCCATTCTGCCAGAATTAATTTTTTTTTAAAAAAAATTGGAGGGTGGGCCAGAATTCATTTGTAAGATGATCTAGGCTTGTTCCAATGTGGGTTGGGCCGCAAAGGCTTCCTGGAAATCCACTTCTTACATGGGCTATCTCGGCCGTTTGGGCTGCCTTATTTGCACATGGGCCCCGGCATATCACTCCCCTCAAAAAAAAAGAAAGAAAAGGATATTCCATCACTGTGTGGCAATCTGACGTCATGGATTCCATTCCTTAACCGACAGCGTGCCTACGTGGCCAAGGAATCAGCAACAACAGCTGCTTACTGGTCAATGTCGTCGTCGCTATTTGGTCTCCGTATGCGTTGGGAGATCCAGAGCTCCATGATACGCATGCATCACTTTCTCTTCGAATGCACTTGTGTTGTCGATCGAGTCTAGTCAATATATATACAACAGCACAGAGTGAGAGTTTTGTGCAAGAACGAAGTTTGTCACTGTTTTGGTTAACATTAATTTACCACTGGAATTTAATTACTTGTGCTTACATCAGAAATGATACAAAAGCCTACCAAAAATTGAGAAGAAACGGTGAATAATTCACGCGAAAGGCAGTGATGATCGATTAGTTGGATTTGGCTACCCATGCAATAAGAATGTACTATGCGATCGACGATCCAGTTGAAGGAGCAATCGGAGTTGTCAGAGCTGCAAATCCAGCAAGATCAGCGGCTCGGGGCGGAGCTCAAGGTCGACGCCGAACAGCCGTAGCCTCCGCAAGCTACGCTGCGCCGCCTCCTCGACGACGACCACCGGCGGCGGCGGCGGCGGCGCCTTGTTGTTACTAACAAAGGAGGCTTGCGCCGGCACGAGCACCGGCGAGGGGATGGAGGAGGGACGCTTATTCCCGCGGCGGCGGCGGCAGTCGATGAAGAGCCGGGCGCCGTCGCGGCAGAAGGAGACGGTGTCGCCGGCGGCGAGGCGCTTGTCGCGGACGTAGCGGCTCCATCCCTTGGTCATCACGTAGCTCTGGCTGCTGCCCCAGTAGGAGTACCGGAAGCGCCACGTGGCGTGCCCGTGCGCGTCGTGGAAGCAGAGCACCGTGCCGGCGCGCGCCGCCGCGCCGAGCAGAGGGAGGTGCTTCTCGGCGAAGTGCTTGGGCACCACCAGCCGGTTCAGCTTCCCTACGTCGCTCGGCGTCACAACCTTCTCGAACAGCCGCTCCACCTTGCCTTCACCTTGGGCGCTCTCCATTGCAAGCGTCAGGGCCATCGATCTGCGCAGGTAGTGATGGATACCAGTATTTGCAGTTCTCTGGGCTTTTGCTAGCTAGTATTTTGCTTCCCATGCCTTATGCCTTGGCCTGTATATATAGGAGTACTAGTAAGTAGGTAGCTCTTCAACTTCAAGCCGTTTCTCCTGCCAACGCCATGTGATCATAGCTTAATTAGCTCCAAGGACACCGAGGTCTAGCTTGGTACACCGTCTGATCGAGGATGAACGTCCGGGATCAGCATGAGACGCTGAAACCCCGACTTTTCAAACTTGGCACTTGGCACAATATACATGGCTAATCTCATGCATGGAGGGTTGGGTCAAATGGTAATGGTCGGCATTTGATTTCGTTTACCGACCGCCCTAGGTCGTCGTTGATCTCGCTCCATCAGTGCGCTGCCAGTCTCACCATCTGCTCTCCTTTCTTTAATTTCTCGGGACTAACTTAATAGTTAGAACCGATGATTCTTCATCGAGCGTCGTTACATCACCAATTTGAACCAATCGGCATCGAACTGAACATGTATATCTGAATGTTGTATCATGCTTTCATCACTGATATGATGTACGACAGTAGAAAGAAACAAACGTGTGAAACCATGAACTAACTGACCGAGTGACTGAGTAACCGCTTCCTTCTGGATCCATGTCAATAAGTTACCCCAGAGCAGCTGAAATCAACGAGCTCGGTCAGTAGATTAGGACAGTAATTTTTCAGAAAATAATTAACTAGACGATCCGTGGAACAGGTCGCTCGTGGCTACATGTTGATCCATTAAGCCAAGCCGTGGCTTCTCTTTCCCCAATGGAACAAAACAATTAACCACCTCATTACAATAATGCAATGATGCCAAGGGGCTTGGTACATATTTACCATTTGCAGCCATAAGCCAATCATATTGAACGTGCCGAGCCATACACATTTAGTAAACGCTCAAATTCATAAGCAAGGTCAACCGCAAAGTTTGTCGCATTGGTTGAAAAGTCTTTGCTCAAATTTAGTACACAAACGAGTACACAGATGTACTACCTAGTAGTGCTAGGGAGATGAGCATGATGCAAGAGATGCCAGGTATTTGTCTTCTAAAAGAAGACAACATGGCTTTTATTTAATCTATAGACTCTGGGAAACAAGGAATAGATTAGGGTTGGATGACTTGCAACAACCTGGATATGTAGCCATATACTCCAGCAAGTCTTAGTGTATATATCAGTTACAGCTTATATATACTGCAATTATGAGGGGCAAACGTGGGACCATAATTATCGACAAAGCGTGTATTTAGCTAGCAGCTGTGATCCAGCCTATACAATTTGGTAACACTCAATTCAACTATCTGGGCATGTCGACCAGACATAAACTACGAGAAAGTTTAGCTAGCCAACCTCCGATCTGGAACTTATCTGAAATGAAACCTCTGCAAAGCCTCTCTGAATTTTTTTGACGAATGTACCTATATAGCTAGAACATCTCTGAAGCTTGTAAGAAATTATGCAGTGGAGTACCATTGCATAGCTTGTACTGTTCATAAATCACAACAAATATAATCAACTAGTGACGGTACGTTGAGCTAGTTTCGGAACACAGCAAAGGGTAGTAACACTCCTACATAGCTAGTTACATTGAAGCAAGAACATTTAAATTAATAAACTGGTTGAACGAAATATAGAAATTGCAATTTGGGTATATGCCTTGTGGTGGGGGGCTCGTCCCCCCTCCTACACAACAGCTATTGTTGGCCCTCGTTAAGCGTAAACAATCTTGATTCTAAAAAAAAATGAGTAAGCTACCCATACCAATTGAGAAAGCTGCAATTGATATTGTTAGGTTAGCTGTTCTTTGCCTTCGTGATGTCATCCTTGAAAAGGTGGTCTGTGTCACCCCAGGCTTGCTATTTTGGCCCTGGTCAAACATTTATGGTTCAAGGGTATAGTCCAACTAGCTGCACGCAGGTTGCTCCTTACTCAAAGCACATTGTCTACTGCAAATGGAATCATTAAGTTAGTTCCTTAAGCAGGAGATTAGTTAGGACACAAGGCTTGCCTTAGACGACTAGAGCATTACCACTGGCTGTTGAAACACTATCTGATTGGTCACTATAATGATATGCAGTCACAACTTTCAAGGGCCCAATTGCCAGAATTTTTAAATTGTTTGCATGCTAAGGGTGTCAGTAGGTCCGTAGTGCATTGCACTTGCGTTCATGTATTACACCACTGTATTCAGGTCTCCTGGACCGAAACCGCTTTTCATCAGATGCATGCGCAGTTCTGGAATTGGGGATGCTGGTTTCAGGTAGTATTCTACTACCAATATATACCTGCTTTGCTGAGAAGATGCCGTTGCGTTTTTTAAATGGCAAATTGTTTTGGACACGAAGTCGATAATCTTTCTTTTTTTATGATCATCAAAGGAATTGCTTCAGTTTTTATAGATTAATTAAACCCTGCGACTTACTAATGTAAACAATTGTTGCCGGTCTGTTGTTTGTAACCGCGCTTTCTGTATTAATTGATTATCAGAGCCAAGGTTTACCATATCGTTCAGATCGAGGAAACCGGCCGTCACCGATTCCACCGATTTTACCGGTTATCGCGATAACCGAGCGGTTATCGAATAAAAATTCAAAAACCAAATTTCGAATTTGAAAACCTTGAAACCGACCGATTTTTACCGGTAATCGACCGATTTCGCTCGGTAACCGGTCGATTCGACCGGTTATCGACCGTGGAACAAAAAATTGCAAAAAGATCGAATTGACCCGTGACACCTCAAATCGACGCTCGGGTCGATTACCGGCTCGTATCGAGCGGTTACCGACCAAACCGCGGCGGTAGCGACTCGATTCGGATCGATTGTCAGCGGACGGCGGCTCCGGTGAGTCGATTTCTCATGCGCGCGGCGGATTGGGGGACCGAGGGGCGTGCGAGTGTGTGGGAGACCGAGGGGCGGCGTCGTTTGTGGAGGGGGACCGATGATTGAGGGTGGAGTCGTCCGTCGGGAAGGGATAAGGTTAGTTTTCTCCTTTTTTTTATTTCTTTTTGCCCAGAAATCTTTCGGCAATTATTTCACCCATCAAACGAACTCATTTTCATGTATGGTTTCCACCAATGCGCAGCAAATGACGTCTAGTTTATTTACATATTTTTTGTTCCAATTTTTTTCAAATTTTCAAAAAATGTCAAATTCAAAATTCGAAAACCGGTGAACCGGACTTATCGGCTCGGACCAATAAACTCGATAATCGCGATTATCGCTCGATAATCGTCGATTTTGATAACCTTGATCAGAGCTCCTACCTCTCTCAAGGGGATTTTTTTTTTTTTTTTGATTCAGACATTGTTGCCGATCCGATGAGCTTAGCTGAATTTTGATACCCAATACCATTTCAGTTCCATTACCAAGGAACAGATGAAGATGCCAGCACAAGTGGAAACTACTTTACACTTTCCTCATAAACAGGAGCGCAACAACTAACCCTTGGTTTTGCCCAAAAGTTGGCCCCGCCGCCAGCTACCTGAAGCCTGAGTCGCCGAGAGTCATAGATAAGCCATTGAAATTAAGAATGATCTTTCATTTCCGACAAGTTGCAATACATAAGACAATACTGCTTTCCATGAAAGAGAAAATATAATAAGATCGGAACAATTTTCAAGCTAGTCTAGCTAGTACCTATCCATCAGCTAGCTCGTTGACATGGCTCCAGACTCGAGTTGGGTTGTCTCTTCAATAGCATTTCTTTTCTCCATTTTGATCCGCAGAAACCAGATGTTTACTCAATCATCGGCTCTTTACCACGGACGACACCTTCACAAGTTCTATCATTAGAAAGGAAAAGGCATATAATTGAACGCACGTATGAACTACTCACTGTGTGAACGCACAAATAATGGTTTTGTCAACTGAATATATATGATGAAAATGATTACAGATAATTCCACCATTTGCCAATTTGCTCATTTGTTTTATGGTCAAAATAAGTATAGATAATTCAACCATTTGCCAGTTTGCCTCATATTTTTTTAATATGCTTTTGATTTTCTTTGACCTGGAAGGAAATGGTGCAGGCAAAAACTGGAAAGGAGTGGGAGCAGATAAGCTGATGGGCATACAGTGGACGGTGGGCGGGCTCCAATCGACAGATCAAAGGATCTAGGCCGGCCTGCAATGAGCAATTAAGTTGAAGGCCCTCATCCGCACTGCAATGCAATGCAGCCCATATGCAAGTCTTCATTTTTCGAACTGGAAATAAGTTTGTACACCATTACAAGCACCTGCAGCATATTAGTGCAATACAAGCACGATACCATTATATGCAAGAGTCTAATCTTTTTTTTTTTGATGAATAAGTTTGTGCCATTTTGATGATTGATCTAATGATATTCATTTCACATTTGGAAACTAATTATTTAAATATATATAATTGGTCAAATTTCAACAAAAAGTCAATTGCGTCACATTAAAACCGGAGGGAGTAACACTTAGGCCCTGTTTGTTTCAGCTTTTCAGCTGGCTTTTCCAGCTGAAAAGCTGGCTAGCTGAAAAGCTGAAACAAACAGCAAACTTCTGATCTGGCTTTTGGAGTGCTGAAAAGCTAACTTCTGATGAAATGAACTAAAAGCTGAAAAGTTTGCTGAGAGATGCTTTTCTGACTTTTGGCATGCTGAAAAGCTTAATATATATTAAAAAAGCCAACATTATAAATCTAACAGACAGTTTTTCAGCTACTCAAACAGTTAACTTTTCTAAAAGCTCAAAAGCTCCAACCCAAACAAACAGGCCCTTAGTGTCAGAAATTTATACAAGTTACACTGCATGTCCACATTGGTGGGTTTGGGTTGAATCAGCGTGCACGTGTGCGACGGGGGGCCTTTTGGTCTGCGGCAGTTGGGTAGGTGGGAGTTTGCCACAAAATGGTGGGATATTTAAGAATTTTTCATGACTTCAATTTGGAATCCACGATTTGTCAGTCCTAAGACTTGAATTCACACTTTACCATCCATTATTTAGCCTTGATGTCTCATTGTTATGGTTTTCTTTCCTTTTTTTTAATCTTGATGGCTCTCTTGATCGGTACAAGGCTCGATGGGTTTTTCGTGGATTCACCGAGCGCCCCGACATTAATTTTGATGAGACCTTTAGTCTGGTGGTCAAGCCTGCTACTATTCACACAATTCTCACTGTTGCTCTCTCACATGATTGGTCAGTTCATCAGCTTGATGTGAAGAACGCCTTTTTGCACGGCACCCTTGATGAGACAGTCTATTGTGTGCAGCCTTCTAATTTTGCCTCTCATATTTTGTCTCTTGGCTTTGTGGGTTCTAAGTTTGGCACTTTGTTGTTCAGCTATCGTCGGGGGGGTTGTATGAGACGGTATATTACCTTGCACTTAACACCGTTAAGTGCCAAAATTGCTGGAAGGGTCATGTAAGGAAAAAAATATTTTGACCCTAATACGAAAGTTTGATTTGGAAAAAGGCAACAAAAAAAAATCCATCATATTTTTTAAGGCCATGGAAAGATTTGTCTCTATTACAAGCGGCCAGGGGGGCAGTGAGAGAAGATACCACGCGGATATGTCGAGCGCTGGATAGGCTTGGTACGCAACAAAGCTTAGGGAGTGTTCGTTTCTTTAGCAAAAATTTTGACCCTGGCACATCAAAAAGAATCTTGCTATTTAAAAGTATTAAATAAAGTCTAATTACTCGCGAAGTTTTGCTGCTCCCGCACACGTGAGGCACTTAGTGTGTGCATTGCGCGGAACACAAACGCGCAACACGGAATTTAGAGGTAGTTGGTTACGGATCTGGTTAAAAAAAATATGGATGGGACTGGGAGCATATCCCAACAAATCGGGTCATTTTTAAATCGGAATTTAAAGGTAATTTCCCTGTAAATGAATGATCAACGTAACTCAACCAACTCCCGCAAAAAAAAAAAAAAACATAACTCAACCAACAAAGTCAAATTTGGATAAAACGAATGATCAACATAATTAAAAAAAAATCAACGGTGCTAATAATTTAGGAACAAATGTAGTACTTGACTTCATCAATATTTGGGCCGCTCATAGTTTCATGGTGAAAATAAGTATAGATAATTCCACCATTTGCCAGTTTGCTTCATAGTTATTTTTTGGAAGAAGTCCATTTTACTACCCTCAAGTATCCATGTAGTTCACTTAACCCCCTAAACTAAGTTTTGGTCTATTTTACTCCCTCCAACTATTTAGATTGGTTCAATTCACTCCCTCATGAAATTTTTCTTTTTTGTATCTCTAGCTACACATCATGTTTAAGCGTAAACTTTTGTGAGATTATAGGTTAAAACATACCTTATGTTAGAAAAATATTTTAAGATTTTTTTCAAATTGTTTGTATGTGGAAAATGTACAATACAAATTTGACAGATAGAATAATGCAAGAAAATATTTCTGAAAAAATCTAGAATAATTTTTCTAGCATGGAGGATGATGCCATCTACCACCATATAAAATTTGAGCTTCAAATATAACCTATACTAAGAGAAAAAAAAAAGAAAAAAATCACGAGGGGGTGAATTGAACCAATCTAGATAGTTCGGGGTAGTAAATCAGACTAAAAATTAGTTTAAGGGGTTAAGTGAACAACATGGATACTTGAGGGTAGTAAAATAGACTTCTTCCTTATTTTTTTAATAAGCTTTTGGTTTTCTTTGGCCTGGAAGGAAATGGTACAGCCAAAAAACTGCAAAGGAGTAGGAGCATGGGATGGGCGGGCTCCAATCGACAGATCAAAGGATCTAGGCCAGCCTGCAATGAGCAAGTTGAAGGGGGCTCATCCGCACTGCAATGCAGCCCATATGCAAGTCTTCATTTTTCGAACGGGAAATAAGTTTGTACACCATTACAAGCTCCTGCAGCATTAGTGCAATACAAGCACGAGACCATTATATGCAAGAGTCTAATCTTTGCAAAACTCAAGTGCTTTATTAACTTAGTTTCTCTGAATAAGACATCATTTGTGCGTACTTTAGAGGTGTTCAGTTCTGTCATCAAATGGCACTAATTCCACGCTTCTCTCTGTGCATGCCTGAGAGTAATACGATAGGCACCTCGGCTTCTGATAGTGTCATGAATAAATCCCCAGCCAGGACTTTTACGGCCCATAATACTAAGCTAGTCCTCTTTAATTTACCTTATTCTGCATGAACTAAACCGTCAAAACTTTGCTACTAAAATGGATTTTAAGCTAACAAAATGTTGTTCTTTGGGGTTTTGCAGAAATGAAAACATAGCAAGCAACAGAATACATAAAATGGATATCTTTTTCTATCACCTGCCTCATAGCTAGATACAGGTTTGACAATCTAGTATTCTGTATTTTTGTTTGAGGAGCAGACGTGCTCTGCAGTCTGCGGTGACAAGGACAGAAAAAAAACGCCTCATAAATATAAACGAGGTTTTTTAGATGTTTCCTGTTCAAATCTAGTTGCTGGCACGAACTATATCAGGTTGTGCCGTTCCCATGGCTGGAGCTGTCATGCACCTTGATTGCGCTTGCAAAAGGGATACTTGCAGGGTAGTAGCAAAGATGTTTAAAAAACAAAGATATATGTACTGTGCGTACTTTTATGGGGAGTACCAAATCCCTCAGATCGGTTACATTGTTTTTCAAGAGAAAAAATAGACGACAGGAGGCATGTTGAAGTACAGATCGATGTCATCCTATGACGATACACATCAACAGTAACCAAAAAAAAAAACAAGAAATCGAGAATCCACGCTTGCAGGGCCGACCGGGCAACGTAGGAAAAGGATTTGATCGAGAACATCCATCCGATCCGAAAAAGGGTGGATCATATCAGTAGAAGTTGTTGGATCCCTGGTAGCAGAGTCCGGTGCTCCATCCTGCGGGGATGGCGTCCTCGACGACGATGGTCTGCTGCGGCGAGCTGTAGGTGGTGATCTTGACGACGAGTCCGACGTCGTTGCCGAACGGGGCGAAGACCTGGAACGTGATCCCCCAGTTGTGCGAGGCCGGCACGTAGCTGCCTTGGTCGGCGCCGTACCTCTTGACGGCGACGTCGTAGACGTCGCCGGCGCCGGCGACGTTCATGACGTAGAGGAGGAGCCAGTAGGAGTTGCCCTGGACGCAGAACCTGACGCCGCCGGAGCGCTGGCAGGGGACGCGGCGGAACTGGACGGGGATGATGCCGGCGACGCGCTGGGCGAGCTTGAGGAAGGCCGGGGTGGCCATGTCGAAGTGCTGACGCGGCGGGTTGCACCACCCGCCGTTGTCGCTGGCGAGGTACCAGTTGGGCGGGCACAGGTTGGTCCCCGTGATGATCACCGACGGCGACCCCGGGTTGCACCAGGGGGACTTGACGCATCGGAGCTCGTAGCACTGCCCGCACCCGTTGCCGTCGGCGAACAGCGGCGTGCTCAGCGCCGCCGTGTACGTCGAGTACATCGACACGATGTCGTTCGCGCAGTACCCGCAAGCGCCGCCTGCATTATACATAGTAGTGTATATATATTGTTGGATCGATCATGTCTTACGTAATTTGCAAGCAAAATATATATGATATGAAGAACAAGGTCTATATATGTATATATTTACCAAAGTCTGCGCCGAGGCCGGAGGGGTCGCCGTAGAAGGTGGCGCTGCCGTCTGTCCAGTCCGACGTCGGGAAGGAGGGTACAGACGGCTGCGACCTGTAGTCCGCGCTCGCCAGATGTGCCACCGCCAGGATCACCGCGGCGAAGATCGCCGGAGCTCTCGCCATAGTGCTCGCCGTCGATCGAGGCGGTGGTGATCGGTATGGATGTGTGTGCCTGTGCCACTGCACCGTCATTGCATTCACGTTTATAAAGCAACGGGCCGGGATTGCCCTGAACGGCGTTGTTGCCACCACGTTGGTTGGGGATCCACCGTTGACACTTGCTGACAGCCATCAAAAATGAAATTATGAACAACTACATTGCCGTCTCGATCGTCTTCAAGAGCAGTGTTGCGCGCACGACTTTTGTTAGTATCCTTTATTTCTCTTGATGATGAAATGGAGGGGGCGTCTCTCTGACCAAATTGCAACGCCACATTTCCAACCAAACATGCTACGCACTCTAGGATCTATAAGCTTTTCGACGCGTGTTGACTTATGATGATTCTATAATTTTTGTAATCTGGACTGGCTATTATTTTTATTAGTTACACAACTATCCATTTTACCTTAATCAAATTCTCTCTCTTTCTCTGTTCAATCAGTGATGTAAAAAAAACATGCAGCGTTGTTTCGCAAAGAATTTTTTTAAAAAAAATAAATAAACGCAGCATTTTGCGGAGGAGCTACGGTCTACCGGCGGGCCAATTTTGATTGGGCTGAAACAGGCACGGCCTGTCTGCAAATGCTGAATCAGATCACATTCAGCCCATCTACTTGTCGTGTCGGACCTGTCGGTGTCTGCCATCCTAAGAATTGGAAATGAGCAAGCAACAGCCACACGCTGACTGGCACGCGCGTGCAATGCAGGGCAGGTGAACCTTCACATCAAGCCCTGTGTATTCGCTGACTTTTCCTGGCTTGTTTCTTAGGAGTATTAAAACCATAAGCTATTCCTAAGCTTATATTGCAGCCAGCAATTATTTCTTTTGTTTGTGGTTGAATATATGTACGCAAATTTGATGGTGGGGATTAGCCCCAGGTTGTGACCAAACGTGGCCGGAGTGAGGCCTTTCGTACCCTTTCATTACAAACCGATTTATTTATTAAATTATTATTGCTCGATCGCTCTCTCTGTTGGATGCCATGCTAGATTATCATCATTACTCTTTGTAAGTACATTTGACTCACTTGGAAATACATGGCAGCAACTTTAAAGTTTGTATTCGTTCTAAATTGGTTAGTGTAGTGAGTGATTGCAACTATATTTCAAGTTACATGGAAATGCATAACTCATGATAAGCACATAAACCAACTAACTAACTCGCAAGTATGCGTAAGATCCACAAGAAACTAACCGCACACTCGCCCAAGGTTTGTAAAACCGACGGTTACCGCTCGGTAACCGCGGTTACCGGACTAACCGGTCCGGTCCGGTTAGTTCGGTAATCCGGTTTTGAGATTTGAATTTTGAAATTTTTTGGAAATTTGAAAAAAATTGAAATAAAAAATATGTAAATAAACTAGATGTTATTTGCAACACATTGGTGGAAACGGTTAACAAAAATGAGGTTGTTTGATGGGTCAAAAAAATGGCGCAAGAACCGTTCGGTTAGTTGAGTAGAAATCGGTCGGTTAGTTGAGTAGAAACCGGGGTAACCGGTGCGAACCGTCCGGTTTTGCGCCGTCCGACGCCGAGGTGAAGGTTAGTTTATCGGTTTTTGTTTTTTCCTGTTCCCGTTTGACTGATATACAGTTGTAGAGATGCAATGTAGTGTTGTTAAATCGATGATTGTGAAATTTTTTAGAGGGCAATGTAGTGCTGCTATATTTCATTGGATAGATGGTATTATCAACTCGGCAATTGTTGTGTATTGGTAGTATGTGAATTGTGTATGTGTTACTAAGAGGAAATGAGTACATCGCATTTGTCGATGTGATTTTCTTGCAGGCACGATGGGTGATCGTGATAAAGATAGTGTATGGGAACATAGTTTTCTTGCATGCTTGTATCCATTGTTGTATGTTGATGTGCGCAAAACTACATGTATTATGTTCAAAACTATGTTGTATGTTAAATTTCGTCAAGAACTATGTATCGGACAATTTATGTTGGACTTCGTATGAATTGTGGTATGTTGTATGAGGTTGATTGGTGCAATATTTGATGAATTCTATGTTCTCAATGTCTGGTAACCATTATTAGAATATTTCAGCAAAGTTCATGCCAAAATTTTCAACTTTTTGAGCCTATTTTCGCAATTTCCAGTGAAACCGACAAAACCGAGCAAACCGGTCGGTTACCGACGAAACCGGTCGGTAACCGAGATTTTGACTTCAAATTTTAATTTTTGAATTTTTGGTCGGTTTCCGACCGGTTACCGCGGTAACCGGTAAAACCGGTGAAACCGGTGCGGATCGGTTGGAACGGTAGTATCGGTTATGTAAACCTTACACTCGCCAGTCCGTTGCATCTTGGGTAGCCATGCTTTTTTTTCAAAAAAAAAAAGAAAAGAAGAAAAATAGTTGTGCCATGTTTTAAATGACATATAAATAAATAATTGTTTATATCACCTTGATGTCTGCGGTGACTTCGTGAATCTCAAGACCAGCCGGCCCAGTTTTTCGGAGACCCTCATAGGGGTATGGGTGAGTAGTCGTGCATGTTTGTGGGCATCTGCGTTTGTGTTTTACCCAAAAAAAAATCACCTTTACCCAGCTACGGAGGCCTACACAACATATTTGTGATCGATCATGGTACAGAATGAAATGGCAAGGTTTCAATTGTGTTTCTCGGATTCATATAGTGACTATATATAGGGTGCACCCTCCATAGTCTTTACATTTATCCAACTAGCACGTATCTCTGATGCATATATACTTCAGACACAACTTAATGTGCCTCGTACTAGATGCGTGTAATGTGACCCCAGGCATGGTCCTACCTCTGAAGCTGATTTGAGCGCCCAATTTAGCCACATGCCAAATCCTATTGGCAGGCAGGCAGGTCATTTCATAAGTAGCCATCATCGTACACCCGGTAGGCCCGTTGATGCATGCGTCCCAGCTCCAACTAATTAACTTGTGGTTCTCTCCAAATTTAACTTTTTAATGGGACGATGTGATCGACGTCGATAGAGTGCACGTGGAAATCAAGTTGCACTCACCCTTGCAAATTATTACCCCTAATTTGTCGAACAAGATCAGTCTGATTCATCACTCCTGCCAACCAATTTCATCATAATTTCAGTAAATTGGTTCATCGGTTCTTTTTTTAAAAAAAAATAAACATGAAGGAGGATTCCTTTTACTTTAATATCAAAAGGAAGGAGAAGTGCGTCAGAACTTATTAGAACCCCCCAAAATTGCACTTAATTACGATTAGTTACATGAGGTTTTCATAGAGTACGGTCTGCATTGCAGCTAGGCCCCGCCCGTCAATATCCCTTAGCTTGTCACGCATGAGCTACAGAAAAATGTAGTTAGCGTTGAAAGTTCTTCCTTTAGTTTGTGGATTGGAAATGACAAAAAAATAAAGAGAAAATAAAATGGGGTCACTATCCAAGATTGGACCACAATAGGCAAGTAGCTGGAAGGGAACAGGTCCACAAGAGGGATCGATGCACACACAAGGCGAATAAATTCAGTGGAATATATATGTGCAAGATATAGCATGACGCAAAAGATATAGCTACACAAGTAACTCGTATAGGAGATTAACTGATTAATGGTGAGTGGTCATTTAACTAGCCTGCTTGTTAGTATCAATATTTCTTGGCAAAGCAAACGTGGGAACTAGCACACCTGTGTTGTGCTGAGAAGTGATTGAGAGAGAAGCTAGCTGGCACAGGAATTGGCATGTATGAGGATGATGTTGAACCATATAACTGTTTGTATTTTGAAGTTGGCCTGTCCTTCATCTCCTAGGATGTTGGTCCATACATGTCCTAGGAGAAACCACACATAACTAGTGCAACACCGTAAAGCATAGGCCAACTTATAAAGGCAGCAACCTGGGCCTCCCTTTGCATCAACCAGTTAGCAATGACGTGAATAGTGATTCTCAGCCCCCACATGTCCATCCAGTATATTAGGAGTTGTACAAATGAATCCTTTGTCAAAAGCTTAGCTTGAGACTCTCGTACATTATATCAATTGTGCTGTTGCTTTTGTTTTCGCCTTTGTTGTTTTGTTGCACTCCACATATATGTTCCTTGCATCTCCTCCTCCTTTGGTGGGAGCACTTCATTTGCTACAGCTCTTTTGGTAGTAGTATTTATGTGGTTAGGGTTAAGGATAGTCAGGAATATATAGAGCCTCTTTGGGAGAGATTCTCCAAAACGGATTCTGGCACTGTAGCAACACTGTAGCTACTGTGACAGAATATGTGAGAAGCTACGTTTTTGCTGCTTTTGGATTCTGTCAAAAAATGGATTCTGCTACAGTGTTTTTGTTGTAGCTAGAGTGTCAGAAGCAGAATCCAAAATCTAGTCCAGAAGCTGTGCCAAACAGGCCCATAGTACGCTCGCAGTAGCATCTTTGCAAGTAAATCTACTTAGGGAGCTAGCTGTCATCTACAAAAGCATGCAGAGCATATATCTATCTAGCTAGCTCGCCGACTGAAGAATTGTTGCGCGTGCCGATCGATCGACGATGGCCGTCCATCATCCGCACCTGCTCGACTTTTCGGCGCCTCCGACCGCGCTGCCGATGGAGGCGCCCCTGCCCGCCTTCAACAACGACGGCGGCCTCCTCGGCCTGCACGCCGACATGCAGGCAGGCGGAGAAGGCGTCCTCGCCGGCGCCGACGACACGGCGGCGCCGTGGCCGCATGATCAGGCAGTGTCCCTCTCCCTGTTGAACTACAACACGGCCGGAGCGTCGCTGGTCGGCCATCATCAGCCGTTCACGGCGGCGCCAAACCACCAGCTCCAAAACTTGCAGCCGTTCCAGCTAATAAGGAGCTCCAAGTACCTGGGCCCTGTGAAGGAGTTGCTCGGCGAATTCTGCAGCCTTGAAGGCGACGACTTGTTGCACGCCATGGCGAACAAGAGAGCTCCTAATAAAGCCGGCAAGTGGGACGACGTGGAGCCCCTGTCGTCTGGGCTATGGGGCAGTCCGTCCCTGAGCTCCATGGATCTGATGGAGCTTGAGAGGAGGAAAATCAGGCTACTGTCCATGGTTGAAGAGGTAGGTGGTAGTTGTAATACATGCATGATGTTCCCTTTTTCCTTTTCACTTTTGCATGCATGCAATCCGGCCTGGTGTACTGCTTGTCGATGCAATTAGTATGATGATACTAGATGCATGCTGTTATTTCAAGAACTAGTACTTGCTTGGTAATTCTTGCTTTACCGTAACTAGTAATTATTTCCACTCTCGGCAACGATTGATCAGTTGGTCTTTAACTGTCAGTCAATCACTGTTGCCTTTTTGAGCTTCTTTGGTTACAACTCTTGTTACGTTCCTAGTAAGGGATCCACACACACATACGAACACGCATGTCGATATTGGCAACAGTGGAGGGTTAGTGACGGTGTGATATATGCTACCACAATTATGTACTTTTCGGAGCTTCTATTCTCACTCATATCGCCTTTTCACATGATAGGCATCTTGCTATCTAGACTAGACAAAGACTAATGGCCATATATAGTTTTGTTGACTCTTCATTCGTGCAAGATTATTCTTCCTTGATCCAGTTATTATCATATACTAATGTGCTAGCTAGGGGTAGTACAATTTTGATCCCTTAATTTGTTCAGTTTTAGACGAGCATTTGTAATCACTACTGGTTTAATTTGATCAATTGAATACATGCCGACCTAACCCAATGGATCGAAAATGGAACAGGTGGACCGGAGGTACCGGCGATACCGTGAGCAGATGCGGTCGGTGGAGGCGTCGTTCGAGGCGGTGGCCGGCGCCGGCGCGGCGCAGGTGTACACGAGGCTGGCGCTGCGTGCCATGTCGCGTCACTTCCGGTGCCTGCGCGACGCGCTGGTGGCGCAGGTGCGTGCGGTGAGGAAGGCCATGGGCGGCGGCGAGAATAATGACGGCGGCGCGACGCCGGCGGGGGCGAGCAAAGGGGACACGCCGAGGCTCAAGGTGCTGGACCAGTGCCTCCGGCAGCAGCGGGCGTTCCAGCAGCATCCCGCGGTGGACAACTACCCACCGTGGCGGCCGCAGCGTGGCCTGCCGGAGCGCGCCGTCGCCGTCCTCCGCGCATGGCTCTTCGAACACTTCCTCCACCCGTAAGACAACTCACTCTATCGTCCACTGATCGATCCATCTCTGCATACCGTGAAATTAAGCTGAAATGAACATGTAAAATTCACTTCTCGCACAAACATATTCAACAGGTACCCAAATGACGTGGACAAGCAAATCCTGGCGCGCAAAACAGGGTTGTCCAGAAGCCAGGTGGGTACTTTCGTTTCAGAAATCTCATTCATTTTTTTGTGCATGTACGTATGCTTCTTTGATTTTGCAATCCCAACTGCACCGGCCGTCAACATGACATAAAACTGCAGTTTAAGTACCAAATGAGCCCAAACATGTGTTTCAGACAAATGCTACTCAACAATCACATGCATCTGTCTTTTATCCACTTCTTTTTTTTTACGAAAAGGGAAATTTCATTAATATTGAAGCAAATTACACCCCCTGATTACAAGAGCATCCCAATCATCGCCAACTCCATTGATGGGAGACAAGAAACCGTGAAAAAACCGAAAATTCCACCATCTAGGATCACCATCCCAGACACATATGCCATGGAAGAGAACTCCGATCTGAACGAACATGGCCATCTCACCATCCACCACCGCCATCCTCATCTCCGACGGGAAAAAACTGAAACCCAACCATTTCGCAAAAGAGGGGTAGACCGATATTCCACATGCAAATACGATGAACTTGTCGCCGTCAAGCCCGTAGCCGAGCTCATCGTCGCCTCCACCATACCCGACATGGGAAAACACAAATCCAAGCGACGTCCAGATAGATATCACCGGAAAACAAACTCTCACTAGCCCACAGCCATGGCCAAGAAGAACCATGACAAGACAAAGAAGGGGCCGGAGTACCTTATTCTTCATCGATGATGGCGCATTCGACTCGCCACCACCACGGAGACGCCTCGTCCTCCAGTGCTCCATGCCGACGAAGTTGATGACGCCGCACAACCGACGCCACCTTTTTAGACCGAACCACTAGAGGAACCCTAACCCAAACAACCATCGTGGCCGCCGCCAAAAGTGACCACCACGGGAAGACTTAACTCTATCTAAACCTAAGAGCGAACAAAGCGGACGCCGGATGCCGGGCCTCCCTCCTCCGCCGACGGCGAGGGGGCCGTTAAATTTTTCTTCGGAAGCCGCCGCCGCCTGCTGCCTTTGGACTACTTTGTATCTGTCTTTTATCCACTTCTGGACCAACTAATTAATTATTCGATCTCTTGATAGATGGATGTTTTTATCTTTTCGTTTGCTACAACCAAAAAAAAAACCATAGTGGCCCGCGCATTTATGTGGCTAGTATTAGCGATCTAACTATTGCATTCCCTTTGTCAACAAATGTAAAGAGTTTGTAGTTTGTCCAATGTCAACTTTTCAAACTTTGATCAATAAATATTTATAATTTATAAATTAAATAAAAGTATCTTTTTTTTCTAATGGTATGGAGGTAATTTTTAAAACATTTGAAAGGGTATTTTAGACAAATTTTTTATTCGTTCACATAAGGGCAAGCAACGCGATAATTAATTGATGCGATGTAAAGAAAAACTTGCATATAGCTGCTACTGTTCGTATCCATTCGTATGCATGTGAAAAAGGCATGCTATATTGCCATGTCAAAAGGAAAGGAGCGTGGCATCAAAAGAACTAGCAAGATATCCCGCACATTTGTGCAGCTAGTATTAAAATTCTGCATAGTACATCGGACATTCTTAAGGACAATACTTTTGCGAGCGTAGGGGCATATGCCCCCAAGGGTTGTGTAGTATGGTATCTCGTCAATTATGATGCAATGGCTACATTTGACATGATATACATATATTTGATTGTCGTACCCTATTTCTGGAGCACTAGTGCTTACCGTATCAGTCCCTGGATCGGTAGCTGATACGACACTTTTACAGAATGGCATCTCAGAGTCATACCATTGATAATATTACCAAGTCTCATTACAAGCCTTTATATTACAAAATGTCTTTTTACAATGGCCAAAAGCCTTATTACAACACGGCACAAACACCACACTTGAGCGTCACTGAGGACAGTGACACAACACTAGGACTACTGCAACGGAAGACTGAAGCGGGGTCCACTCTACAGGCAGACTTGCGCGCGGACGGAACCCTACTCATCATCGCCATCACCTTGAAAGTCGTACCCTGGTTCTTCTGAATGATTGAAGCAAGAATGAGTACATAAGGTACCCAACAAGCCCTAACACGAGGGTTAATTGCATGCAAGGAGGAGATCAAGGATAAAGGCTGAGGTGTATCCTATCGGCCGAAAAGCCAATTTTTGTGCAAGGGTTTGTTTGAAAAGTAAAACAGCTTTGCAAACTAAGTCAAGTAAGATTCTGAAATTAGTGGGGTTGGTTGGCCCTGGGGGAGATGCATCCATCCCGCCAGTTCCCAAGTTTTAACGCTGGCCGACAACCAGCACACAGCTTCAAATCGGTGTATTCCAAAACACACACGCCAAGGATAACTCACACAGAAAAATCTAATCATTTGTGTGGCCATTGCTTTCGCAATTGTCCAATGCCGTGGAACACGGCTATCCGGATAGAATCAACACTGTGCAGAGGTTGTGCACTTTACCCACAAGGTATACCAGCCTTTGCCATCGTCATAGTTTAGACTGGCATACTAATGGTTCCGTACCTACTTGGTGTCACCACGGCACCACCACGGAAAATCCACAACCAGGGGCATCCATTCACCATAGGAATAAGGGCCACAGGCCATCACCAACCGCCGGACGCTAACGCCAATCTCGTTAGGTCTTCTCCTGGCTTCCGCTGCGACTCCCGCCTCCTGGTGGGTACCGGATGACACTATAGCAGGGTGTGGTCCCAAACCTTTCCCATACAAGGCATGTGGTTGCACGATGGGTGCTAAGCAAGGCGGCACATGAACCGGTCCTTATACGACCGAACCAGGCATCTTCAATAGCCATTCCTCACGAGGAAAGACGTCCCAAAGATAGCCTCCCCACTGAGGACTACCTCGCCTGGTCCCGCCAAAACATACCCCACTATGGGTTGCATATCATCACTAATCCCACCCAAGTTCACATTTACGCACACCACCAAGCACTCACATATTTTAACACAAAAACATATGTAGCAAGATTAATTATATACACAGTGTAATAAAGTCTTAAGCAGCATTTTCATCCAACATATCATTAAAGATTAATGATGTTGGGACCTAGGGTTAACAAGGAGATTAAGGTATAAGCAATATCAAGGTGAGGCAATCAACAATTACTTAGGACATACTAAGCATTTAAATCATTTATAAATATTATGCACGTTTATTTAAAAATAGGCTCTAGCGTAGGATTATTTGCAAACATAGGCGCAGTATGATCAAGGGGGTTAGGACTTGCCTTCAAAGTCTTCTTCCTCTAGTCCTTCCTCGTAGTCGGGGTCCTCGTGCTCTTCTTCGAATGCTTGGTTATCTAACGATCAAAAGTAAATAAAGGGCGAATAAATCTACCGCTCAAGCAAATAACAATCGTTCAATAAAATAAAATCCAAATAAATAGCAAATAGAGATGGCTTTCGTGTAGACAAGTAGAGAAGGATTTTAGAGCAATTTAGGCGAAAGAATTTCTGGATTCGGAGTTAAGATGAAATAGTTATGAATTTTCGAATGAATAGGAAAGGGAAAGATTAAGATTTGATCAACTTAATTAAGTATAATCAACATCCTAATTTTCCAGAGGTGTTCAAAGGTTGCAAAATGGTTAGAAAGGAATATAGGATTTTTGGGAATTTATTGGGATTTTTCTGTTATTGGAAATGTGCTCGAAATTGTTTTCTGGGTACAATCTCGGGTGTACCCAGTGTTTTGCTCTGTGTGTGAGAGGCTGTCATGCGGGTCCAGAGGGGCCCGACCACTGTACGCTACTGTTTGGTAAACTGAGTCTATAGGGACTGTGGACCGGGGCGCGGGAGAGAGAGGTCTACGGTGGACCGGGCGCACCACATGGCGCGATGACCCGGTCGCTACGGGCCCGGGGCGCCGACGTGGCAGCCACGTCGGACGACCGCGCGACGCCGTCAAGGCGCGGCGGCGCGGGCGCGCGCACGGCGGCGCGATGCCGGAGTGCTCACCGGCGGGGGCTGTGGTGGCCGGAGCGGGACGCGGAGGGTGCCTGCGAATGCTACGCGCGACAGCGGACCCTAGGGTACTTGTCGTCGACGAGGGCAGGGGCTAGGGCTGCGCTGCGAGCTCGCCGGAGACGGGCGGCGCTCTGGCGCGCGCGGGGAAAACGACGCGCGCGTGCGCAGGGGTGGACTTGGGGGCGTGCGGACGTGCACGTGTGCGCGCGCGGGCTGTGCGTGGCCTCGGCGAGGCCGGGGAGAGCTCCGCTGCGGCCGGAGATGGAAGAGGGAGGCGGCGGAGCAGCTGCGCTCGGGGAGGAAGAAGAGGGGTGCTGGTGAGGGAGAGAGAGATAGTGGAGCTCACCTTGAGCTTGGGTGGAGCGGGGAAAGGCGGAGCTGCGCGGGGAAGCTCACCGGAGCTTGGCCGGAGTTGAAGGGGAAAAGAGGAGATGAGCTCGGTTTAGCGCACGGGAGAGTGGGCGGAGGAGTGGAGTGACGGAGGGGAAAGAGAGGGAGCTCGGGGTCCTACTTATGGGCGCGCAAGGTCGGTTCGACGTCGGGAAATATCCGAGCTCCGGCGAGATATTTTCTCGCCGGATTGACGTCGATTCGACGGGGCGAGGCGGCGCGGGGTGCTGATGCGAGCGCGGAGATGGCTTCAGTGGCTGGGACGCGACGGGATGGCGCTGTGGCTGACGGAGGATGGCAGCGCGGTAGGTACATCGTCGGGGAACTCGCCGGATTAGGGTTGACGCGACGGGGACGACGCTGTGCGATGAGATGGAACGGGGGAAGAGCGGTGTGGCTGACGTGCGACTCTAGGACGTCTCCTGTGCTTCGAATCGACGAGGCGGCGCGCTCCGGCAGCCCGGTATGGGCGACGGCGGATTTCACGCCGGCGTCGCCAGGAGGAAGACGACGACGCGGGCCCCACATGTCGGCGACACAAAAGAGGAGACGGGCCGCGTCGCGCTGGGCCGAGAGGAAGTGGGCCGGGAGTGGGTTGGCGCGGTGAAGAAGAAGAAGGGAAAAAAGGAAAAGAAGACTGGGCCGGCTGGAGATTTGGCCCAGCACGGTTTTTGGAGCTGGTTTTTGATTCAAACAATTTTGGAATTCGAATTTGAAGGCAATTCAAATTCGGACAAAAACAAAAACCAAACAAACACTTAAAATAAAAACAATAAACTCTAAAAATGCATATGATGATCTTTGTGCATGATTTAAAATTCAAAAATTTTATTTTTGGTTCTAACTTAATCTAGAAAATTGCTTTTAGTTGAAAAATTTAAAAAGGGGTCAAATTTTAAGGGTTTTTAAGTGAGCACAAAATTGAGGGTGCTACATTGATTAACTCCATACAACAGTGATGCACAATTTATAAATTAACATATATGTATTTCGGACTATTTTTTCATAATTCTAATCATGGTTAGTGTTCAAAACATGGATGATTATTTTGGGCTATTTTTTCATAATGACAATGGTGGGTAATTTTTTTCTCTGATTAATATGATAATTTCTAGCCTGGGAGAGCGAACACGGCGAGGGGGCCGGCAAATTTTTCTTCGGAAGCCGCCGCCGCCTGCTGCCTTTGGACTACTTTGTATCTGTCTTTTATCCACTTCTGGACCAACTAATTAATTATTCGATCTCTTGATAGATGGATATTTTTCTCTTTTCGTTTGCTACAACAAAAAAAAAAAAAAAAAAAACCATAGTGGCTCGCGCATTTGTGTGGCTAGTATTAGCGATCTAACTATTGCATTCCCTTTGTCAACAAATGTAAAGAGTTTGTAGTTTGTCCAATGTCAACTTTTCAAACTTTGATCAATAAATATTTATAATAAATAAAAGTATCTTTTTTTTCTAATGGTATGGAGGTAATTTTTAAAACATTTGAAAGGGTATTTTGGACAATTTTTTTATTCGTTCACATAAGGGCAAGCAACGCGATAATTAATTGATGCGATGTAAAGAAAAAATTGCATATAGCTGCTACTGTTCGTATCCATTCGTACGCATGTGAAAAAGGCATGCTATGTTGCCATGTCAAAAGGAAAGGAGTGTGGCATGAAAAGAATTAGCAAGATATCCCGCACATTTGTGCAGCTAGTATTAAAATCCTACATAGTACATCGGACATTCTTAAGGACAATACTTTTGCGAGCGTAGGGGCATATGCCCCCAAGGGTTGTGTAGTATGGTATCTCGTCAATTATGATGCAATGGCTACATTTGACATGATATACTTATATTTGATTAACTCCATACAACAGTGATGCACAATTTATAAATTTACATATATGTATTTCGGGCTATTTTTTCATAATTCTAATCATGGTTAGTGTTCAAAACATGGATGATTATTTTGTGCTATCTTTTTCATAATGACAATGGTGGATAATTTTTTTTCTCTGATTAATGTGATAATTTCTAGCCCGGGAGAGCGAACATGGTGGCTTATTTTATTGGCCAATATTAATATTTCTCAAATTTTCTAGGTGTCCAATTGGTTCATCAACGCAAGGGTGAGGCTGTGGAAGCCAATGATCGAGGAAATGTACACGGAGGAAGTGAAGCAACAATCAGAAGGAAACCAAAACCCTATCTGCACCGTGGTCAAAGCCGAGAGGAGCACAACGGCAACCAGCATAGGAGGAGAAAGCTACCAGTTTGGCGCTCTTGGAGACCCTAGTAACTCCATGATCTCGTCCTCCACTGTGACTGACGGCGGCAACCATCTGTTCCATAATGGTTATCCAAACTTGCATGGGAGTCACAGCACGGTGTCGCTTACTCTTGGTCTCCAACAGCAGTCATTTGCATCCTTGATGATGCAGCAGCAGCGATCAGCACACATCTTGGAAGGAGACCATGAGCAACACACAGTGCTGCCATACAGAAACCTAATGGCCTCTCAATCGCTGCATGATTTGGCAGGGTAGCTAGGGGAGCTAGGTAAAATTATTTCTTTCTTATAATGCATGGTACACAAATTTGTTTGTAGCTGCCTCACCAGATCACGTTGCATTTCGGCAGTAAGATCGATGTCGAGCAGTATGATCCATGTCTAGTTTACGTCGGTTGGACAACTAGCACAATGACTCTATTCATCCTAGTGATGCACTCTCTGTTCATTGTGGGGAGTGATGATCCCTTATATTTTAAAAAACAGATGCTGCGGATTTTAAACTTATAGCGGAATGCATGTGAAGTTTGAAACTAATAGTCAAAATTCTTGTGCCAGTTTTAGGCTTCCTGTTGGTAAGATTTATTTTGGCATGTCCTTGCTGTCTCTTATAATAATGGCTGTTTCTTTTGATACCCCTTAATATATAGATAATACAATAGCATATTTCCATGCTGTGGATGTAATACATGGAGCAAACAATTTAGCTTATCATAACCTCTGAATTATAATAGCAATTAAAGGCAATATAAACATCATCATCATCATCAGTAATATAATGCATGAACACTCATGTTAACGATCGATTACAATACATAGATCTGTTGACATTTAAGTAGTCCAGTCCATGGATGATCGCTTAGTGCATTATTTGCTTGTTCTGTTACTCTGTATATCTAGGATCAGGTGAAGGGTACATGCGAGTCGAAGAATGACTGTCCGTTGGTCATGAAGTTGTAGTTGAGCTCCCCGAGTTTTGCGGTCTTCTGCCACATCTGGTCCTGCAGCATCTCATCGGTGAACCCGAACTCCCTGAGCTCGTCGGCGGTGTGGTGCACGAGCAGGCTATACCTCCCACCTTCCCCGGTCTGCATGACGAGGGCGCCGCCGTTGTCGAGGTTGGAGAGTCCCTCGAACTGTCGCACGGTCCACTTGTACCACCTCACGAGGAAGACGCGGAGCGTGAGGCCGTGGGAGACGATGACGACGTTCATGTTCCGGGTTCGCGGTCGCGGCCCGTCGGGCGGCTGGAACCTGCCGATGTCGATGTCGGCGCGCAACGTCTCCCGGAATCCCGTGATGCGGTCGTAGACGTCGGCGGCGGACTCGCCGTTGGGGAACCGGTAGAAGAAGCGGCCGTAGCGGCGCCGGATCTCCTTCTCGACGCGCATCCGGTCGCGGTCCTGGAAGTTGCCGAAGTCCTGCTCGCGGATGCGCGGCTCCTCACGGACGCCGGCGATCCGGTGAGGCTCCAGCGACCGCCCGATCCCGCGCAGCGTCTCCAGGCCACGGCGGTAAGGCGACACGTAAAAGTACACCTTCCAGTCGTCTTCGTCTTCGTCTTCGTCGGAGGAGGAGGAAAATATTTGGCGGAGGCGGCGGCCGCAGAGCTCGGCGTCGCGCCAGCCCTTGGGAGTGAGGCGGATCTCCGGGTCGGGGACGCGCGTGTAGGCGGACTCGTCGACGTTGCCCTCGCTCTCGCCGTGACGCACCAACACGA
This sequence comes from Eragrostis curvula, assembly GCA_007726485.1. Classification (NCBI taxonomy): domain Eukaryota; kingdom Viridiplantae; phylum Streptophyta; class Magnoliopsida; order Poales; family Poaceae; genus Eragrostis; species Eragrostis curvula. The sequence continues at coordinate 55,549,404 of CM017441.1, forward strand.
TCCGCTTGGGACGCGGCGGCGGAGGTGATGGAAACTGGTAGTGCCGGACGGCGTTCTCCGGGAACAGCAAGAGATCCTGCGGCTGCACCAGGCGCCGGAGAGGGACGCCGACCGTGTCCTCGCTGCACCGGCACCGCAACAGGCGCGCGCGTGGCCGCCGCGGGAGGGACGACAACGCCGGCGGGCACTTGCTGCTCGTCGACACCATTGATCCCTCGATCTCCCACAATGCAGCTAGCCAACTAAGTAACGAACTAGTAACGAATATATCAGCAACTACTTGTAGTAGTAGGAGCTCGCTCCGGCCACGCAACCACGCGTACTTCGATGATTGTTGTGCTAGCTGCACGTGTTGCCTTCGTCTTCCATGGGAGCGCGCACGGCTCCTCTGCTTTGGATTGGCAGCACTCTGTGCAGCTGTGTGGCTGCGGCCAGGAGTGCATGAACTGCCTTGTCGTGTCCGCGCCACCCACCTTGTCGCGGCGTCCGTGTTCCATGCCACAACCCCCACTTGTGACGACACACTTTCTCCAACCGTCACTATCTCCCTGCTGGAATATTCCGTCCACCGCTATGTTCTTGGTGATACCGGGCTGGAAGGTTGGTCATTTCAGCTCACTGTGCCCACACCTGACACCTGGACAGTGTTAAGAATTTCAGAATTTAAAACTAAATACTAACCTCCATTTCAAAATACTTGTCCATTTTGACTTTCACTGTTCATGTTTTGACTCAAAATATTTGTTAAACTTTTTCATTAGTTAAATCAATAATAGTAGCAATAGAGGGGTTGCCAAAAGTACTTTAAACATATCAAATGTATATGAATGTTTAAGCAAATATTTATAGAAAAGACAAATGGTCAAACTATGAATAGTAAAGTTAAAAGTGTCAAGTATTTTGAAATGGAGGTTTGTAATAGTGGTCGAAAATGGCAGGTATCGACAAATTTTGACTGAAAACATTCAGTTTTTAAAAAAATAATAATCAAGATAAATAAGATTTATCAAAAAATTAACAAAATCGACAAGTAACATCAACTACTTGTGCCCTATCTCATCGTGATTCCTATATAGCACTCAGATGATTTTTGAGATTTTTGCTACCAACAACTGGGATACAAACGGGTGGGAGGATGTGGACGGACAAAATATTGACACATGTCGGCCATTGGTGGGATGGATGTTTTTTTTTTCATTTCGACCTTTAAGGACCTTTTCTCCTCAAACCATGTATCCATTTTCAAAACTGTTAGAACTAGTGTAGTACATGATTAATGCAAAATATAGGATCCAATGTAAATATTTTCTGTAATTATTTTTAGAAAGACTTGACTACATAAATTATCATATTAAACTTCGAACATAATGTATTCAACAAGTGAAACCTAAAATGTTGAGTTATACATTTTAAATTGTTGAATTAAGTTTCATGAATTGTTGAAGAGAGTGTTACAAAATGTTGAACATATATGAAATATCTTTTAAATGGATATCTTATATTTACTAATTGGAGGCTCTTTTCGGTGCCTCCACATTAATCGAAGGTAAATCCTAAAAATTACAAAAAAAAAAAAAAAAGCAAAACATCCGACCGTATGTTTAAATGCTTAACAAATCATGGCCATTAGATGTTCATAACCAATCACGTATAGAAGTTAAGCCAGCACATACAAAATTCGTATAGGAAACGAACTCCCAATTGCATCAACGGCAGATAATCTCAAACAAACTCCTAACTCCGGCATCTACAGCAGCTGTTGTCGCAACAACCTATATAGAAAATCAGGATATCTAACAGTCCTCAAAACCCACAGCGTCTTTGTACGGGGCCATCCCTAGCTATCGTCTGCCAATCAGGAAAGTCGATCCCTCTCAAAAGCTACGCCGTGTGCGCCGCCGTCGAGATTGTAGTGCTACGATATCTTGCACCCTCGCCATCCCCTGCCCAACATGCGCTCCAGCACGTGCCGATTCGTCGTGATCCGACTAGCCGTGTCGGAAGAAACTAATCGTGGTGTATGACCCATGCAAGTTTATGACCTTGCTGTCGTCGAGCTTTACGAATGCAGTTGGCTCACGAGCGGCGATAACTCACGCAGCGATGCAGAGTCACAGCTAGCTTACTCATTACGAGGTGCATATCCATCAGCAAAGGAATCACTTTCTCACTGTACCAAGGCGATTAGGCGAAGGCCATCTCCGTGATCCAAGGCACCAGGGAAAGGCCAGCTGCCCAGTTCTTTTGGGCTCGCACAATACACGTAACACAGGTACGTAATTCCTTCATTGCTTATATGTGTTTCATTAGCTTATATAAAACCAAAATTTAAGACTACATATTTCCTCACATGTCTGCCTATATCGGTGTAATTGCCTAATTGTTCTGCAGAAGGGGGTTGTGATTCTGTAACAGGTTAGAGATCTCTTTCTCGCCAAAAGAAAAAAGAAAAGGGTAAAAGATCAAAACAAGCTTCTTCTCCATGTGTCTATCAAATATGGTGGTCGTAACGAAGAGCTAGCATGCAAAAGCATCTCCTCCATGTGCATATGAAATAACTACAATCCATCAAACCATAACAATCTTCATATTTAAAAATTCATTTATTCTTTCAAGCTGTGGATTTTTTTTTTGCAAAAATATTGGGATATCTTTTTGACAATAGAATCAAAAGTTACATGATTTCTTATTTAATTATATGTATTTGCTACGTGTTGGTAGGCTGAAATAATAGTCATCTTGGTGGATAGCAAACCTCATAGCTGAAGGGGGTTCTTTGGGCAAGATTCTTCGATCTCCTGGCATAGAAAGAGATCGGTAGCAGTAGACTGGCACGGCGGCAGTGGCATGGTGGCAAATGTGATGGAGTGCCACCACCGGCGCCAGGATCCTAAATCTCCAAATGGTAACGTTAGCGCGAAAGGGGAGATTTGGCATGGCTCTGGCTGTGCCACGGTTGAGCCACCGCTGGAGATGGTAAGATGGGGATAGCGCGTTGAGCACGTAAAAGGCAAGTTGAGATGTTTTGATCTCTGATCTGATCTCAGTCGGATGTTCGATGATGTGCATCGACTAATCCATTCCTAAACTTCAGTCGACTAAGTATTAGTTACCAACATTGCAATATATGATCATGTTTAGGACGCGGTACAGTACATGGGATGTTATAAAATTGGCTTATATGATTATTTGATTACAGAAGCGATTAATTTGGTCACTACATAACTAGAAGTGCAAACAATGTCTCAGAATTATTGATAAATAGATGAGAAAAAAACTGTCATGTCCAAGCTTATTAATTAGTTAGTCCCTTCAATCTTCTTTTGATGTTCACGTTGCTTAGCTCAAACAGATAAAGATTGCAATATACAAAAACAGTTTAAATTTTTGTATATTGCAATCTGAAACATGGTCTGAAAGTAAAAGAAGAGTAAGGAAAAAATACTTTAATTTTTTAATATAACTTTTTAATAATTTTGGAATAGATTGCTAGCCCGTGCATAGGCTAGTTTATAAAATGTCAAACATGCCTTACCAAATTATTGAAATAGATTTCATAGTATATTAACTTAATTATTGTTAAATTAAGGTACAAAATCATTTAAAAGAGAAATCAATATATATAGTTATAAGTATAAGCTAGTTTTCTAGTGACTGGGGAAAAAAGAAAGAAAACAATCTTCTATGATGGGCATGGACCTCAATTTTAAGTTTCTATTGGACCTTTAATGGGCTGAGTGACTTCAGGTTTGATAAAAGGAAAATTCCTATTGGGACTTTACACCTGCGAATCTGTGTACAAAGTTTGAGCCCATCATTTCTGAAAGAAGAATCTGAGCCCATTCTATTCGCTATACACAGCGCGTTCGGTTGGCTGACTACTCACTCAGCGAGTTACTGTAGCACCGGTCAGTTGCTACAGTAACTCGTGAGAGAGATTCAGCCAGCCCAGCCAATCAGCCAGCGAATCGAACAGGCCGACAATACACACACTGCCTTGCCGGCTAGAGCCAGATCTTGGGCTCTTGGCATAAATACCATAGCCTGTTTCACTCTACCTGTTTTACTCATGCAGGGCCCAGATGACTAGATAGGCCTTGCTTGATAACGCCATAGAGCAGAAATATAGAGGTAAACCATTTTCTATAATTCTTTATCCACTCCGTCTGTAAGATTACAACACAAAATAGTGCAACAGGGAAGAGTTTAACAGCAACAAGAAAATTAGAAGAGAACATTCTCTTGACACATTACTACACAAATATACTTCCATTCTTCTATTTACTTCCTCTCCCACCTAGTCTAATCTATATCTTCATCATCTTTTGTCATCTTTTTTTTTTGTCTCTTTCAGAGAGAGAGAGCAGAGCAATCCAAACCCAAAGTAAATATGAGTCCACCTCCTGGACTTTGTCGAAATCACAACACAGGAAGGACTTTTCCAGATTGCCCCCCTCCATTAATAATCCATATGGGGCTCTCTTTTTTTTTTTCTAGAAAGCCCCAAGAGTAAGGTGGAAATTGGAATCCCCTGTTAGGAGTTACTAGGACGGCGGCAGTGGCAGAGGCAGAGGCAGGAGCAGCGGCGGGAGTAGCGGCGAGCGGCAAAGCGGGCAGGTGTGCTGCCCGTGCGCCGCCCATCGGTCCAGGCACCCGCGGTGGAACACGTGGCAGCATCCCCGCGCGCGGCGAACCTCGGCGGCGCCGTCGAAGTCGCCGAGGCAAACGGCGCAGCCCTCCGGCAGAATCGTCCCGCCCGACGAGAGGGAGTCGAATCGCACCGCAGGGGAGTGCTCCTCGAGGCGATGGGCGGCGCCTTCGTCGTGGCAGTGGTGGTGCTCGGCGTCGGCCGCCCAGCTAACGTCAGCCGCGGCGATGTCGAGGCCGGTGAGGCGGAGCAGCCATGAGGAGATGCGGCGGAGGTGGGAGAGGAGAAAGAGGAGATGCAGCACCACCCGAGGCATCTCCGAGTAACCCACCGGGAAACCCATCACAATTAATCCACAGATGGAATGGAATGGAAGGAGCTCCAGTAATGGTGAGGTGAGCTAGATAATCTGGAGGCAAAGAATTGAGCTCCTCTACGAGCTGCTGCTGCTGCTACAAATTTCTTCTTTGGATGCGAGGAAAGAGGAGGAGGAGGAGGATGTCATCTGATCTGCAGCGAGCTGAGCTGAGCTGAGCTGAGCGTGGGCTTTAAAAGGAAGGAGCAAGTGCATGCATTAGGTAGCAGAGCAGAGCAGGCAGCAGGGGCACAAGAAACAAACAAGCAGCAGGCAGGCAGCAAACACCTCATTAATAAACTGATGGGGCGCTCGCTGCAGGATGGTGACACAGATCTACTACTCCTCCACATTCTTTTTTAATAATCTCAAGTAGGAGTAGGATATACTGCTGCTACAAGATTACAATACACTTGATGATTTGAACCATCTATGGTGCTACAAGAGCAGAGGCATCGTCACCTTTGATTGGACCCAGTAAGCAGTCACGGTGATACATATGCTCTCAAAAAGTTCACAACTTCGCTTCGCTGCTTTGCAGCGGCTGTTTTGCAGCAGCTACAGTGTTCGCAGTTATTTCTTCTGTAGCAGCTACAGTGTTCGCAGTTATTTCTTCTGCAGCTGCTACAATAAAACGGTTGCTTCGCAGCGAAGCGAACAGGCTGTAGAAGAACTGTTAGTCGGAAAAGAAAAATCAGAAGAAAAAGGGCGTCGCTATTGCAGACGACCAAGGGACCTGAACAGTGCTCAAATGTGCATCTTTTCTCTTCTTTTTGTGTGTGCGAAATAATTAAGCTGTGGATGAGGATAAGCCTTGCATCATGCATCGTAACAGTGTTTACACAATGAGTACATGCGGATTGCATGATGATTAGATACGATTGCAGCTCTCATCAGCTCCAGTAACGTGGCTGCAGCCTGCCGGGCAAGGCATGCATCAGATTCAGATCAGATAGATATGCATGCATGGCGTGGCGCCATCGATCCTTCTTCTCTTCTATGCTGTGTGACGTGTGCGTGAGGACGGGATCAGCGCATGCAGATGCCGCGTCGCTGCCGGTGGGCTCCGCCTGCCTTCCTAATGCCTCCTACCCAGAGGCCCCGGTTGCTTTCCAAGACCATGACGGGTCACGACCTTTGCCTTCACTCAAACAGTACGCCACTGTATCTCACATGATTTCGCAGGAAATACTACATGTTGGAGTAATTACTATACCTGCTGCGAATACCGTCAGCATGCACCTGAATAAGTGATGAAACTCACAAGAAACTTAAAAATATGATGAAACGAGAACAATAGCTTGCATCGATCACAAGATCGACAAAATAAAAACAATAATCGAGCTGCAGGTAAAGATGAGTGAAGTTCGCAACAGGTGTGGCCGGGTAGCCTCAATTACCAAGAGTTTGATGATCAATCAGCTACTCTAACTAAAAGTAGCCACGCATGGCTGACACGATGCATGCAGAGGACGGCACGTCGTACCAGACAGGTAGCTAGCTGTTTCACGCCTGCTTCCGCTGCCTGTCTGTACGGAAATATTCGGTTGGTCTGCCATAGGCCATCTCACATGCAAAGCCTTTCTTTAACCTCTCACGCTGGTGATGCGCTGCTAACCTGAAATAAAGCATCACATGCACGCACGCGCAATGCACGAACGCGTGTGCAGCAATGACCTGTATATATACGTGTACGCCATGCAATCCACAGCATGCAGGTCGCGCAGACACGAACAACCCGATGATGAGCTGCAAAGCATGCATGGATACCAAATTTACTATCTTAATATTTGACAAGAAAAGGAGTAATTGAAGTATTCACACTTGACACGAACAACCTGAAGGATAGCGAGTATCATATTATCAGATAAAAAGAAGAGAGAAATTATTCACTATTGACATTATGAAAAAAATAATCTAAATACCCTTCATATATTTTAATTATGATTTTTGTTTTAAAAAAGAAAGCTCAGAATACATATATATAACTGTTATAAATTATGCAACACTCATGTTTGGGTTTTTCTGATTTAAGTATATCAAGTCAAATTAAGCAATCTCAGATCTAAGCCACTTGTATCACAATCGATGAAATGTCATACTATCCATGACACTCATGGGGCATGTGCCCCTTCGTGTAGTCACAGGAGCACCGGTCGGGCAGCCTGATCTGTTGTTGTTGCTTCACAATACCACATCACATCATGTTACCAAAAATTGCTAACTCTAACACTTGATTTGCTCTTGCTGTTACTACCTATACATGTGAAACCAAAAGAGTGCAAAATTTTATTTTAGTCACAATTAGGGTGACAAAAAAAAAACAATGTAAGTTAAAAACAAAAGCTAAAAAAATCAAGACGGTAAAAACCCGGTCTTCGAGTAATGGTTTGGGTATGAGTTCAGATAGTATTTTGAGCACCCAAACTATCCAAATACCCGAATTATTAGGTGCAGGGCATGACACAACATTCTTTGTTACTCATTTTCCACATTTATTTTTATGGTCATAACTTATTACCAAGTTGATTTGTGTCATGCAGCAAATAACCACAAGGCTTGCACACAAACATCATTGTATGATTGTATCACTCTTCCTTCATAGCAGTGGCGAAGCCACATGTGCCTTCCCGCGAATGCCATGGCACCAGGGTTAAAAATCAAATTCAGTGATTTAGTGTTAATATTTCATCTAAATGGCACCACTTAAGCATAATCATTGACACCACCTAGGGAAGTAGCACTCGAATCGCTGGATCTCTAGCTTTGCCACTGCTTCATAAGAACGTAGGGTCCAATTGTGAGCAACCACGACTTCTCTAGATATATATTTTAACATGCTCTTAATTTGAAGAACAACAAACGCGAAAATGTGGTAGTCAAGTAGACCCTAGATTTGGTAGTCAAGTTTTCTAACTCTCACTCCAAATTTCGGTTCTCTTAAATTTTGGTGTTTGAGAACGACTACCTAAAATATTGAGATAATTTAATATTCCTAGAAAACTCGACTACCAAGTTGCTCAGCAAGCGACAAACGCGAGTACCATGCATGCGATGCGAGTACTTTAGCTGCCTTGGAAAGGTCAGCCAGCCATGCATGGGGCCGTTCCGGTTCCTACATGAAGATGTAAGTGTATACTAGCTAGCTTGTGACTGCAGTGCCGTACATGCCACTCCCTCTATACTCTACATATCTAGTAGAAAAACAAGGCATACAAGACACATGCGACAACTGAAGATGATCGTTTGATACTCCCATGCCTCCTACTCGTGGGGACAAAACGAAGACATGCCATGTGTGTGAATCTATCTATACAATCGTCAGCCGAATGGATTAGCTAGCCTCGTTGCATGGATCAAACAACTCATACGAATTTGTCGGGCATGGCGACAATGAGATATAAGTATGTAGACGTACTAAAGTTAATTATATGCAACTAATGTGCAAGTAATAGCGCTAGCAATCCGAGCTGCTGCCGGCCGGACAATAATATGCATCGATCTTGCTAGCTGACTCGACCCATATGTCCATTGTCGACAGCCACGTACACATCTCTGTATCTGTATGCATAAAGTTTGGATGCATGCATGAGAGGCCATGTCGATGGCCACACCGACGGCCCGGCACACCATGTGCATCTGATTATTCAACCACCTCCTTCAGCTGAATCATGTCATCGGTAGAGCCGGCCACTATATGTGCATATTTTGTCCTTAAATCCTACGCCAGCAATACAAGACAAACGAGTCTTTTCATGCAGTTGAATCTTGATACTAGTATATATGTAGGCCTATAAAGTTGCTGATTCTCGAGCTAATAGGGCATGTGCCTGGGAGAAACAAAATTGCAGTGCCGTACCAAGTATGAGCCGTACCTGCCAGCAGTGTGTGCGTGCCCCTCCAAGTATGAGCGTGTAAAGCTGTACAGGGGCAAAGAGCTAGCTGAGGAGAGATCTAGTCATCAGAACTCGTTACCGATCGAGTCCATATACGACATGCACGCGGTGATATGAGACGGTTCGGATGGATGCCAGATATTATACTGCATCGATCTGCCGTTGTTTGCACTTCTTTTATCGAGATGTTACATCCACATCCAACCATAGATCCTTAGCTGATGGTTGTTACGTGACCTGCTACTGCATTAATTTGCTCGATACTCGATTCTATATATTCCTGTCAATAAATCAGAAGAGGATCACTACAAGCCATGGCGCAGGTCATGTCATGCATATGTTTCGTTGATAAACAGTGGCAAAGTAGGGACCTCAGCACCAGGGCCCTGCACAGAGTTAGCGCGATGGACTGCGTCAGTTCTTCCAGCTCAGCAGCACTAGAAACGCTGCGACGATATCTTTCCTTTTTGAGGTACGTTCGTAGCAGCAGCTAGAGATTGGTCAACAGATCGAGGAAAAATGGTGAGCATCCAAAGGAGATTATACAATCATTTTTTTGAGGAAACAGATTATGCAATCATGATTTGTTCGTTCCTAAATTGTGGAGATTAGAGAGACACATACACACAACGAAGAGGAGGTTCCCCTTCCAAAGGAGGAGGAGGAAGAGGGACAGGGCGACACCACGCATGGAACTCGTGGGGAAGAGGATGAATGAACGTTCGCTGATGATGGCCGATGGCTGTGGGCCCGACCCACCTGGATGGGCTAGGTGGGCCACCGCGTTGTCCCTCCGACGGTGCCCATCCTCATCAATCGGCCCACTCGTCCGTCCCGTCCCTCTCGCGCGCGTGCCTCTCGTACCTTCCCGTTTACACTCTTCTTTTCTTTCTCTGGCGTGGGTCCTACGGTGCAATTGGGGCCCGCTACGTTACCAATTAGGCCCGTACACAGCCTCCATCCGGTCCAATAGGCCCAACAAAAATGAATTCATGGATCACAGCTCTCATCAATAAGAAAAAATAAAATCAAAAAGAAAAAAAAAGTCTTACCTATTGGCAGTCAGATAATTCATTGATCTCCTTTAACTAGCCTATGTTGATCTTCATCTTCTTCAATTTTATTTTTTTATTACTTTTAAAAAGTGGACTTCTCTATCCACTCTTCTTCAAGCTATCTTTGCATGCGATTGCAATTTGCAATGTTGGTTGCTTTGCCTTTGCTGCGCTTTCCACGCCTCAACAAAAAAGAAGACCATGCGTATTATCCCTATGCGAAAAAACTAGAGAAAATATCTCAATAGTTTTTTTTAGGATCTCAATTGTTTATCATTCTCTTTCTGCTCAATCAATGAGATAGACATAATCTCGTGTCAATAAAATAAAAAGAAAAAAAATATATTCATACTCGTGTCGCCATGTCCTGCACTCGGTCAGTCAGTTAGCAAAGCTGCTGGCATGCCGTACGAGCCGTGAAGCGGACATCAACCCAATCACTAGTTGGAAACGTGTGGCTGACTGCAATAATGAGCACTTTGTTGTTGTTGTTGATCACGGCGGCTAAAGGTCTCCTTTTGTAAGATGCTCTGATAAGAGCAACTCCACTATCAAATCTAGCATTGCTTCAAGGGAAAACATTTTTCGAATCTAGTGTATGATCTTCTTCCTCCAAATTAAAGCCCTCGCTAGCTCGTGACATTACAAATGCAAAAGGCAAAGCTTATTTGCTTTACGTTCCACGTGCTTTTCGATGTAAATGCGTTCTAGATCTGCCTCTTCCTCCTCTTGCAATGTGAGGTTCTCACTGCATAATGGCCAATATGAATGAACTTCATGATTCAAACTGTATATGCACAAATCAAAACATCATGTTCGTACATGCAAGTGGTTAACTTGCAGTTACTAATGCTGTTGAAAATGACCATTGGGCAGGTGGCCACTACACAATGTTCTGCGGAAAACAAGTTGCCGGATCCTGTAGCGCTTTTGTGACAAAGGATGAAAACACTTAGCAACCTCCAACTAAATCCCGACGCCAGCCACTTGCTCCTTCATGAACGAATGCAATTGTAGCCAAGTGCAGTGCCACGCCACGGCATGCATGCTGCATCACGACTGCGGCTTTGGCAGTTTCTCTTTGCAACTGAAAGTTGCAGTTCATCTTTCAGTTTCATCTTTATGTACGACGGGATACGGGATCGGATCAAAGGTATTTTCCATGCATGATATGAGCCAATGCCGTCTCTCACTAGCATCAGTCAGTAACACTGATACTGATGCACTACCAAAGTACCAAACTACCAATGCAACTTGAGAGGGGTGTATATACAGATAAGGGTGAAGTGATCGTGAAAGGTGGTGGACGAGGCAGAGAGCTTTTTCATATATACGAGGTGATCGGTCCACTACATCCCCTGCTTTCCTTTGGATTGGATAGTAGCGCCTTTTTTTTTTCTCTATAGATATGGTGGTACTGCATGCTCACCGCTGAGACGAAAGGCGTCAAGATTTTTTTTTTCTTTCTTCTTTTGGGAGATCGTTGGCGTCAATTTTGTAGGACAGGCAAGACTTTTCAACACTCACAAAACTGTAATAACAACCCGCCAGATCTTTTTGATGCTTCGCTAAGCTTCTGTTTAGTAGTGCGCTGAGTGCTCCCTACCTTTTCTAAATTCTTAACCACTCTCCAATGTCTTCCACCTCTACTCTCAAGTTCACGACAAAGGAAAGATATGTGCGGTCAAAATATCGTGCCATTATATTGCTGATATGGCATCTCAGTAACTTTTCATGGTGCTGAAAAGCTGAAAAGAAATAACGTCAAATATGGACTGTTTAATTATTCTTGAGGTTCACTTTCACACGCTGATCGGGTTCGGGATGACTCACAATATGCCCTTTACCAGTTGAATGTAAGTGCTATCAGTGGCCCCATTTTCCTTTTTTGGGTAGAACTGTAATTATCTGCATTGTGTCACCTCTGTTTTCTCCAGAAGCACCACAAGGACAAGAAGGTCTATAAATAGTCCATAGCAAGAGCATTGTTATGGCAATTGAGGTGAAGAGATCAAAGGCAATGTGGGGGATGGCGCGCCTCGATGAGTGGAAACCGGTGATCGCTATGCTAGTCTTTGATCTCATCTCTGCTGTAACAACAGCCCTGATCAAGAAGGCTGTAACACCCTACTCTAAAACAAAGCATAAAACACAAAAAGAAATGCTTAAAGGACAACGAGAGAAGCCATCAACAGTACTCTATTAAGCATCACGCTAACGAAACGTGCAACAAGGTGATCGAAGCTCCAAAAGGTCAAAGCATTATTATTACAAACTCAAAGTCTTAAACATGGGAAAAACTAAAGATCGAAGTTCAATGACGAGTGCACGTGCAAAACAGCTACTCCCCATGCCCATCATGCTTGCTTTATTCATTAGCACCTGGAAAGATGAAAGGGGTGAGATAAACTCAGCAAGTAACGGCTATGAATATACACATATCTCACACATGGTTGTTTATTAGTTTTAAAACAAGTGAATAATGAGCAGCCAACATGAGAAGCAATAAACAATCAAAGGTACACTTTCAATTAAACGATAGATATGAATCGACCATCCATAATTCTTCAAATACAAGGTATCACAATCTCCATGATAATTCAACATCCTCCGACGATTAAAAAGAATGTATGCATGCCATGATGCAACTTCAGTGAGAGTTTTATGTTGGACGATGCCAACCTCTCATGCAACTCCATGTACCGGTACTAGTCATGCACGATGGCAATGACAGGCCTTTAAACTTCAGATGAATTAATGCATATGCATGTATGTCTGAACGACAAGTATGCGTGATACCGCTGATTCCAACCAGTTCAAGACATAGATCTTCATCAAGTATTATTAACGACATAGATAAAACTGATCCAAGTGTCAAGAATATGAGTTTGACAATCATTCTCCATGCATCAAATAAGCAATCATCAATCACCAATGGTTCAGCGAGAAAAAAAAGCAATTTGATAGTATTTTTGTTGTGTTTGCCATTTTATTCAGAAAAGATGCAAAACATGCATATAGACATAGCGATAGCCTCATCCCCTACGTTACTTGCCTCTCAACCGAAGACGATGAAGAGAACTCGCCAAATCAAGGATTAGAAGTGCTACCACCTGATTCAACAGTAGTAACGGCAATATTTAAAATCATATCATCATATGAAAACTGAATGTAAAGCGCTCCTATGGTCGTTTGCAAAGAAAACCCAAAACAGTCCCGTTACGCCGAAAACTATCTCGACAGAACAGTCTGCTTATTATTTTCGTAACTATTTTTATAAAACAAATAAAAGGATAAATGAGCACACTAAGATCATGTAAAGAAAATTATCTACAAGATTTCTATTGAACTCAAAAATTAATTCTGACTGTAAGAGGGGTTAAACTGACGAACAAAACAGGCATTCAGGTTCTCGCTACTAAGCGAACAGCTGATATTCAGAAAATCGTATCTCCAGAAATACAAAACGAAATTAGGTGTTTAAGCACTCTATGGAAAGGTATTGAAATCGTCTACAACTTTCATGTTCGCATGATGATCAGATTCGAATCCTAAAGCCTCGAAAATCCTGTTCGTTCTAGTTACAAGCAGTCTGAAACTGCAGGGCAGTTCAATTCGTGAATCCAAAACTCGACACTATTCTGCAGTCCTCCGAATTCTAATACCCATACAGCAAAGATCGGAGTCTTGGTTTGGCCAATTACCTAAGAGATCAAACGGGTCCTTCAATCCCTCTAGGGCACCGTGCCTAGGTCCTAGTTGCCGGCTGCACTAATCTGCACCTGCTCCTAATGAAGGGAGTCAGATATAATCAAGCCATCAGGAACTCAAATTCCCATTCGGGTCTTGGAAGAAGACGTACCCAGCAGGATCGACAGGCTTGTGAGCTCCCCAATGACGGGATCAGAAAACTGCAACGCCGCCTCCGCTTCTACCCTGGGCAAACGATCCGACGAGAAGATCGTATGGCAGGTTGTGGTTACAATAGGGTACGGTTGCCTCCCCTTCTACGATACGGACTTGATAAGGCCTTGTTTAGTTCCCCACTTAGCCCACTAACCAGGCCCAAATGTGGATTAGGCTGGTTAATTTTATTTGGGGCGTTACATTCTCCCCTCCTTAAAAGAATTCGTCCTCGAATTCTATCGCTCTACTCCAAGAACAAAACATGCTGTGAGGAAAGAAAAAACTTTTTCACGTACCGCTTTCAAAAAGTTGAGGGTACTTTCGACGCATGAGCTCCTCAAGCTCCCAAGTAGCTTCTCGCTCAGTTTGATTTGACCAAAGTACTTTTACATACTTGATCACTTTCCTTCTCAAAACACGTTCTGAGGTTTCCAATATACGAACAGGATGAGACTCAATAGTGAGATCTTGCTCAATAGTGATAGGATCCAAATCAATCTTGTGCTCTGGATCGTGAAGATACTTCCTCAACATCGAGACATGGAAAACATTGTGTACCCCCTTCATGGACTCCGGTAACTCCAATCGATAGGCTAATTTACCGATGCGTGCAATCACCAAGAATGGACCAATGTACCTTGGGCTAAGCTTCCCTTTGGTGCCAAACCTCACAATTCCTTTGGTCGGTGAAACCCTCAAGAGGACATGATCTCCAACCTCAAACTCTAGCTCACGCCTCCTCACATCTGCGTAGCTCTTCTGTCGACTCTGCGCAGCCAACAAGTTATGACGTACTTCGGCAACTTTATCCACAGTTTGTTGAACCCAATCCGGTCCTAAAAATGCCTTCTCTCCTACTGAATCCCAACATAGTGGCGATCTGCACCTCCTGCCATAAAGTGCCTCATATGGTGCCATCTTAATGCTAGCATGGAAGCTATTATTATAAGCAAACTCAGCTAAAGCCAAGTGATCCTCCCAACTGCCTTTCCATGAAAGCACACAAGAACGCAACATATCTTCCAAGGTCTGAATTGTTCGTTCAGATTGTCCATCTGTCTGTGGGTGAAACGCGGTACTAAGATTCCTGTCTGTCTTAAAAGCATTCTGCACACTCGCCCAAAACTTAGATACAAATTTGGCATCCCGATCTGAAACAATGGTCTTTGGGACACCATGTAACCGCACAATCTGTGAGACATAAAGAGGACCCAAATCGTAAGCTGAGTAAGTACTCTTCATAGGAATGAAATGTGCTGACTTTGTGAGTCTATCAACCACAACCCATATAGCATCCATGCCTCGTGGTGAACGAGGTAGGCCAACCACAAAATCCATAGTGATATGCTCCCACTTCCACTCTGGAATTGGCAATGGTTGCAATTTACCTGCGGGCCTCTTATGCTCAGCTTTGACCTGCTGACATACTCCACATGATGCAACATACTTAGCTATATCCACCTTCATTCTCTTCCACCAGAAATTCTGCTTCAAATCCCGATACATCTTTGTCTCACCAGGATGAATGGTGTAGGGAGTACGATGTGCTTCCTTTAGAATATCCATTTTAACATCAGCCTTTTGAGGAACACAAAGGCGTCCTCGAAAGCGTATTGCTCCTTGCTCGTCAATGCTGAATTCCTTTGGTTTACCCTCCATGATGCGTTTCCTAACACCCTGAAGAAGACGATCATGTTGTTGTGCCTCCTTCACTCTCTGTGGTATAGCGGACTCAATTATCAACTGGGTCTCTGCTTGTGCTGTACCGGCATAGCAATAGGAAATGCTCATCTTATCAAACTCTGCAATCAAAGGATTTAATGTCTTAGGAACACCGGTCCTACTGAGTGCATCTGCCACCACATTAGCTTTGCCTGGATGATACTGAATAGTGAGATCATAATCCTTGATCAACTCAAGCCATCTCCTCTGCCTCAAATTCAGATCCCTCTGAGTAAAGATATATTTGAGGCTTTTATGATCAGTAAAGATATCACAAGACTCTCCATAGAGATGATGCCTCCAAATTTTCAAAGCAAAAACCACAGCTGCCAACTCCAAATCATGAGTAGGATAGTTTTGCTCATGAGTCTTCAGTTGCCTCGAAGCATAAGCAACCACTCGGCCCTCTTGCATCAAAACACAACCAAGTCCAATGCGTGAAGCGTCAGTATAGATAGTGAATCGTTTGCCACTCTCAGGCAATGTGAGAATAGGTGCATTCACTAGCTTTTCCTTCAATGTGCGAAAGCTATGCTCACACTCGTCAGTCCAAATAAAAGGAACTCTCTTCTGAGTGAGTCGTGTCATTGGCTTGGCAAGAATAGAGAAATCCTTCACAAAACGACGATAATACCCAGCAAGGCCAAGAAAACTCTGGATCTCGGTCACATTGGTTGGTCTTTGCCACTTCACTACTGACTCTACATTCTTCGGGTCAACAGTAATGCCTTCTTGATTAATAACATGACCAAGAAAAGCCACTTCATGCAACCAGAAAGCACACTTCTTCAACTTGGCATAGAATTTATTCTTTCGAAGAGCCTCCAATACCAATCTCAGATGAATTTCATGCTCTTCCTCGGTCTTAGAGTAGACCAAGATATCATCAATGAACACCACCACAAAAACATCCAAGTATTCGTGTAGCATCCTGTTCATGGCACCCATAAAAGCAGCAGGGGCATTTGTTAGTCCAAAAGACATAACAATATACTCATAATGCCCGTACCTTGTGCTAAAGGCAGTCTTCTCAATATCTTCTTCTCTTATCCTCAATTGATGATAACCAGAATTCAGGTCAATCTTAGAAAATATCTTTGCACCCTTCAACTGGTCAAATAAAATTTCAATATGCGGCAGCGGGTACTTATTCTTGATGGTTACTTGGTTAAGACCCCGATAATCAACACAAAGCCGTTTTGTGCCATCCTTCTTCTCAACAAAGAGGACGGGCGAGGCCCACGGGGACTTACTCGGCCGAATAAAACCCTTAGCCAAGAGATCATCAAGTTGCTTCTTCAACTCCACTTGTTCAACTGCGGCCATTTTGTACGGGCTCTTAGAAATAGGCCTCGTACCAGGAATAAGTTCTATGCGGAAATCAGCTTCTCTCTCAGGAGGCAATCCTGGAAGCTCTACAGGGAATACATCAGGAAACAAGCATACAACACGAATATCTTTAATACACGAGATAATGTCTTGCCCCTCAACAAGAGACCAAAGGGCACCGGACTTCACCATCCACCTTTTAGGGAAAAGGTTGCAAAGAAGAGAGAGTGTATATGGCAAAGCACTCCCCTGAAAGGTAATCTCCTCTCCTGATGGAGCCAACAAGGTAATAGTCTTCCAGAAGCAAGATATGACTGCATGATATTGATAAAGCCAATCCATGCCAAGAATGACATCGAAAGAATCCAAGGAAATCATCACCAAATTGACATAGAAATCCTCCTCACCGATAGTGATAGCACAACCAGGGCAAACATTGGAGCTACAAATAATACCATTGGGCGAACTGACTACTACCGACTCCCCAATCCTTTGCACAGATAAATTTGCCCTTCTAGCAAAATCTAGAGAAACGAACGAAAAGCTAGCGCCAGAATCAAATAAGACATGAGCATCATGAGAATCCACGGGTAAGATACCTGTCACCACGTCGTTGCGACCTCTCGTCTCAGCAGTAGGCAAAGCATATATTCCCGGACGTGACTGAGAAGAAGAAACTCCTGGAACCTGAGAAGAAGTCCCCACTCCTGACTGTGTCGGTGCTGCAGGTAACTGAGTAGTCGGCTGTGGCAAGTAGTAAGCACCAGTAGTAGGAGGAGCTGGAAGATACTGTATCTGAGGAGCAACAGGAGCCTGCAGGTACTGTGGAGTAGGAGCAGCCAACATATGCGCTGAACCCCTAGCAGAAGAAGATGCTGAAGCAGTAGACACTTTCTCCCAAGTGACTTTACCATTAGGATTCTTGCGGCACACTGGATCTTTATGGCCAGAGTGACCACAAACAGAACAAGTTCCCTTCCAAGAGCACTCACGCTGCATATGAGGATCACCACACTTGAAGCACACCAAGCCAAATCCTGGCTTAACCACAGCCTTCCAACTAGTAGCCCCTGAAGAGCGTGTCTGAGAAGATCCACCTTGATATGGATGATGGCGTTGCGGACCCTTGTTCTTATGAGTAGGACCACCAGAATGGCCCTTCTTCTGATCCTTCAGCTGATCCGTTCCAGATGCCTTGCGGATATCATCAGTGTAATCCTGCTGCAACTCAACTCCAGAAGCCTGCTCCACCATACTGCGGAAATCAGTGACTCTGAAAGCACCAAGCACATGGCGGATAAAAGGCCTCAAACCCTGCCTGAAACGCCTAGCCTTCTCAGCATCATCTTGAGCCACATGAGGAACAAAGCGAACAATCTGATTAAAGCCCTCCTCATATTCAGCTACTGTCCTCTTTCCTTGTGTGTAATTGTTCAGCTCAATCTGCATCTTATCTAAGAAGGTATCTGAGTAGAACCTCCTCTCAAACTCCCTCTGAAAATCTAGCCAAGAAGGATAACCATGTGCAGCAGTTCTAGCAGATAACACTCCGCGCCACCAAATCTGAGCTTGACCCTTCATCAGCTGAGTGACATAGCAAACTCTATCTGCGGGTAGCACCTCAAAAGCATCTAGCTGCATCTCAATTTAGGATAGCCAATCTGCAGCTTGAACTGGAGTACCTGATCCATCAAAGGTCTCCAGTTTCATGCCAACCCACCCTTGAAGAGTCACACCACTAGCAGCTCCACCAGCAGCTGTCCCAATACCACCACCACCAACTGCAGCAGCTCCAGCTTGTCTTCCCTATCTCAAAGCCCTTAGCTCAGTATTTATCTCCCTCAACGTTGCCAACAAATTCACTTGATCACCAGCCACTGGCTGATGGGACTCAACGTCCTCAGCATCGTCCTGATTGGCGCCACGACCTCTGGTCGTACGGGCACGAGTAGTGCCACGACCTCTGGTCGTAGCCGAGCGACCACGACCCCTCGTCTTAGGTGGCATCTCTACAACATTAACAATTCAATAAGCCTCATATTTATATCATAGAAGGCTACCATATGTCACAACTGAAAAGACATATAGGACAAGCACCATGCAACAAACAATAGATGACTCTATTATACAGCAGCGGAAAAAATAGCAAGTTAGACATATAAAGAAACAAAAGCGCATGCAATGCAATGCATATCCCATACCCATTCCTATATGTGCAAAGTGTGTCAATTTAATATTATTTCCAAGGATCTAAAACCTGCTCTGATTACCAACTGTAACACCCTACTCTAAAACAAAGCATAAAACACAAAAAGAAATGCTTAAAGGACAACGAGAGAAGCCATCAACAGTACTCTATTAAGCATCACGCTAACGAAACGTGCAACAAGGTGATCGAAGCTCCAAAAGGTCAAAGCATTATTATTACAAACTCAAAGTCTTAAACATGGGAAAAACTAAAGATCGAAGTTCAATGACGAGTGCACGTGCAAAACAGCTACTCCCCATGCCCATCATGCTTGCTTTATTCATTAGCACCTGGAAAGATGAAAGGGGTGAGATAAACTCAGCAAGTAACGGCTCGAGGAGGGGCTGGACCGTCTAGTACTGATCACGCTTCGGCAACTGGTGGCCACTGTCTTCCTTGCTCCGATTGCTTACTTCAAAGAACGGTATATGCATAAAACGTGACTTTCAGGAAACTGGCATATAGTTCAGAACCTATGATGCAATCTGATGCCACTGCTGAATTTTCCACCTCTTTTCAGGAGCACAAGGCCAAAGCTCACAGTTGAGATCCTTGTGTATCTCTTCTTCAGTGCAGCGTTTGGGTACGGTCTTCACAGATCCCATGACCCCACAATCACTTGATAGTCATATTTTTTGCACATCATTTATTCTCTTTGATCATTTTATATCTTTTTATCCAATTCAGCGCTGCACTCTCTCAGTACACCTTCTTCTACGGGTTGCAATACACGACCGCAACATTTGCCATAACTTTTACTAACATGGCTCCTGTGCTCACTTTTCTCATAGCAGTCTTACTAAGGTATTCCAGTAGCTCCTAATATGGTACTTTCCTGCACTTGGTATTCTTATGTTCTCTGAAATACTGAAGCCGGGGAATACTACTACTCCGTCCTGCAGGGTTGAGTCACTGAACATGAAGAGCAAGGCAGGGGTCGCAAAGATCATCGGAACGCTTATGTCGTTCGCAGGTGTAATGCTCCTTACCCTCTACAAGGGTGTGGCCTTGACACACCAAGTTGTGTCTTCAGTGAGCCCAGATCACCATGAAGCACCGGCAGAGCCTAGCAAGAAGAACTGGACACTGGGTACTGTAGCATTACTGGCAAACTGCCTGTGCTTCTCTTTCTGGCTCCTTCTGCAGTCCAAGCTCACCAAGAAGTACCCGGCACTGTACTCCAGCACTGCTTACATGTTCTTGATCAGCTCTCTGCAAGGAGGGGGGCTGACAGCGGCGATACAAAGGCGAGCTTCAGTGTGGGCTCTGACAAAGCCAGCGGAGATCGTTGCGGTGTTATATACAGTAAGATGCCTTCATTCTCTTGTCATTTTCTATTAGTATCTTTACATTGTTTTTTATTCATGTTGACAAATGTCCCTTTTACCTACTTGATTAAGCCTTTGGTAGCCATGGCCATAATAGTACTTGAAAAAATTGCAAAGAAGCTTTCCTGGCAAAAAGACAATTCTGACAGTGACACTACTCTATATCGTTAAACAGCAAGAATCCTGAAGCCGGTCGTCTAAAACACTCATTAGAGAATTCTTGGAAAGGAAATAGTACAGGCAAAAACAATTTCTTACAAAAGCATCACAGACAGAATCCATGTTGTTAACTTTATTCTGTAAAACCGTTCGGTCAAAAAAAAACTTTGTTCTATAACTTAAACTTTGTTCCATGCCATTGTTTGCAAAGTACTTGAAAGGAAAAAAAAAAGTACATGCAACTCGCGTAGAGGGGGGTGTTTTTTCTTTCTTTTTTCTAGTTTTATTTTTGTCTCTGTTTCTTTGCTGTTTTTGTGTATGTTTGTTCTCCCCTTGGTTATTTTCTTCTATCTTAATAAAAAGGCACGCAGCTCTCCTAATGTTTTGGAGGAGAGAAAAAATAGTATACATGTTCCTTTTCCCTTGTTGAATCAAACAATCAAATATATATTTCCTCCTATACTTCAGGGAATTATGGGGTCTGGAGTAGGCTACCTACTGATGACATGGTGCGTCGAGAAGAGAGGGCCAGTGTTCACTTCATCCTTCATTCCCATCATTCAGATAATGGTTGCCATGATGGATTTCTTCTTTCTCCATGAGAACCTCTACCTCGGAAGGTAAGCTTCGCCTTCAGATGAAGAACGTGTTGTTTGTCAGAAGTTTCTCCATGCTATTAAAAAGAATAAGATCCATAAATTGTGCAAAGGCAAAATGGATGGCTGAGTTTTTGCGGTGCTGGAGTTGCAATGGATGGCTCAAATGGCATCACTTTTGTACTTTGTTTTTATACTTGCAGTGTGCTGGGATCCATATTGATGATTTTGGGCCTCTACATCCTTCTATGGGGAAAGAGTAGGGATGCTACTGTAGCAGCAACGAAAGAAGAGGAACAGGATAAGGAGAAGCAAGCAAATCAGAAGGGTCAAGATACACAGTGCTTAGGTTCTGAGCATGATGAATTCTGAGGGCAAACTAGTATATTGTAGCATGTGTTTTTCCTTGTGAAACACAATGTTAGTCCTTGCAAATTTATGACTAACCATGGAAATTAGTGATATTATTATGCTCCCCAAGATTTAGTCAGTATTCTTAAGATGCCAGAGAAAACCGCTGCATATGTTACTTCAACACGTCAGTACATCTTTATCTGTCACATTGGACATGGATTTTTTTTTTTTTTTGGAAAATACATATATGTTCTTCGCACCAAGAGTGTTTCCCGTGCTCCTCGAGGGGGACGAATCAATGCTTTGTGATTTGATTTGGACATAAAGCAATCTTTGCTAATCAAAGCAGAGACAGTGGGCATTGGATTGTAGTGCTTTCTCATGGAAAGATGTTTTCCTACATGCTCGTAAATAGTCCCTGAAATAGATTCATGCTAATGCTTCAGTGCTAAAACAGCATCCAATGCTCTACAGTCGAAGTGATTGATGCAGGATCACAAGTCATACCTGCTTGCCAAAACAGATAAAAAGTTGTGGAGCTTTGAAATGTTCCATTGCACTATCTAAAGAGCTATTCTATTCACTTGGTTGCGCAATTCGCCCAAACATGCAAATCTTCCAGATTGCAAATATTCCTAAGTCAGCAAATATGCGTCAGCCAATGGTCCTCTCCCCCAACTCTTGTCATAGCTCTTCGTCACGTGTTACGTGAATTAAACAATCCGGAAACCTGCGGTCAGATGCCATAAGAATCTCAGGACCCCTATAAAACCATGACACAGCAAAGACAAATTGTTCAGACAAAGCCATCAGATCAAAGTTGGTTCGGTGATAGATAGCCCTCTGCACCGGTTGCTTGATATGTGGAGTGCAGGATGCACGGAGCAGTGGATGCCGACGGTGGCAATGGTCTCCACCAACATCGTGATCGCCATCATGACGGCGCTGCTGAAGCAGGCACTGAACCAGGGGATGAACCGGCTGGTCCTCATCACTTTCCGGCAGATGGTAGCCACGGTGTTCCTTGGCCCCATTGCCTACTTCAAAGAAAGGTAAGGTCAAAAGCAAAGACAATTAAACAGTAAAGTAACTGCTAGTCGTTGGTTTTTCACTATTGATGATCACTGCTTTTCTTTTCAGAAAGACCAGACCAAAGTTCACCCTTGAAATCTTTATGTACATGTTCCTAAGTGGGATTATTGGGTAAGCACTGTCCGTACACTGCCGTTCAACTTGATTTCATCATCACTAGTCCTATATTGAATTGTTTCTTTGACTTGCCTGCTGCAGGCCAGTGCTGCTTCAGTACACGCTGTTTGTCGGACTGGAGTACACAACAGCAACATTTGCCGCAACTTTCTCCAATATGCTTCCAGTGGCTACCTTCCTGATATCCCTCGCTTTCAGGTAAAACTGATGTTGTCCTTCAGATGATCGTCAACTCATCAGTTGCTTCAGAATCCCCTGTTTATTTAGACTGATCCAATTTAAATGCTTTCCACAAAAGGTGACTAGACACACTTATACAAGCTCTCAGCAACAATTTAAATGATTTAAATTCTTTAGGTATGAAGCACTTGACGTGAGGAGTAGGTCAGGCAGTGCCAAGATCTCAGGAACGCTCATATCACTCGGTGGTGCAATGATGCTCACCTTCTACAAGGGCTCAACACTGACCGGCCACAACCCATCATCATCCGGTAGCACGGCTTCGATCAATGGCGAAAGTCACACCGGAGCGCATGGCACGGTCCGGTGGGTTCTCGGCTCCGTCTCGATGCTCGCAAACGTTGTCGGGTTTGCGCTGTGGCTGATGCTGCAGAGAAAGTTCACCAAGAAGTACCCAGCTATTTACACGTCGACGGCGTTCATGTCACTGTTCAGCTTCTTTCAGGCAGGAGCCCTGGCATTGTCCATACAGAGGACCAGCATCTCGGTGTGGGCTATCAAGGGAAAAATCGAGATCGTCACGGTCGTGTATTGCGTAAGATCTCTTGCAGGACTCATGTATAATAATTTGGTTGCTTTTGTTGTTAGTATCATCTGGGCAGAGGTGTGATGCAGAATGATCGATGTGCCTTGTGATCAGGGTGTAGTGGCATCAGGTATTGGGTACCTGCTCCTGACATATTGCGTGGAGAAGAGAGGCCCTGTGTTCACGTCTGCCTTCAGCCCTCTATCTCAGATCTTCGTCGCTGGCATCGATCTGTTCATCCTCCATGAACCACTCTACCTTGGAAGGTCATATCGCCAGCTGCCATTCTCCTAACTGAAGCAATTTCCCCTTCTTTTCTGAATGTATAAACTGCAGCATTTTTACTGAACATTAGAGTTGTATTTGTCCATCTTGCAGCGTGCTAGGGTCGGTCCTGGTGATTATAGGACTGTACCTTGTTCTGTGGGGCAAGAAAGAGGAGTCTGCCAGTGCCATGGCTTCAGCAAAGCCGGTGCAAGCAGACGTGCTCAAGCTAGAGGAGCCAGTGTGATTCATAAAGTTGTGTTGTAAATCATCAGTATCATTGAGACTCTAATTAGGGTCTCTTAATATAATTTGAAGGTCGATCCCATGGCTGTATACTACGAGTACAAAGTATGCTTGAAGATAAATATACTGGCAGGATACGAATTCTGTTCAGACTTGAGAGCAGCAAAATGTCTACTGGTGGCAGAGGCACCCGGCCTCCACGTGCGTGTCTGACAGAGAGGTCCAAAAATAGTAGGAACGAACTCTTGAATCGTTCAACTGACTGAATTAAGCGGGTGGACACTTGTTTCGCGCCTAATTCCGACAAGAGCTCATCACCTCAGAGCTCTCCTCTTAGCCACCATGACATGGCACACACAAACATCTCCTCTGGGCCATAAAGAGCGCGCGAGCGAACAGGAGGAGCAAGAAGGAAGAAGAAGCTGGCCATAGTCTCGATCGCAATGCAAGAAGGACGCCGCAGCACCGCCATGGCGCTCTGCCTCGCCGCCGTGCTCCTCGCCGCTGCCACGAGCAACGCGCAGACGATTACCACAATCGAGGATGCTTGCCGGTCGGCGGCGACGAGGCACGCGGGGGTGAGCTACGATCACTGCGTGTGGTCGCTGTCGTCGGACGGGCGGAGCCGCGACGCCGCTGACCTGGAGAAGCTGGCGGCGCTGGCGACGAGGATGGCGGTGGAGCACGCGGCGGTGACGGAGGCGAAGATGGAGGACCTCAACGAGCTGGAGGAGTCGCCGCACGCGCGCGCCCGCCTCCACCACTGCCACGACCTCTACAACGCCGCCGCCGACGTGCTCCGCGACGCGCTCGACAACATCCGCGCCCGCGTCTACGGCAAGGCGTCGCAGCAGCTCGCCGCCGCCCTCGGCGCCTCCGAGAGCTGCGAGGACGTCTGGAAGGGCGAGGAACGGGTGCCCGTCGCCGGACACGACAGGGAGTACGGACGCATGGCCATCGTCGCACTCGGCCTCACCTCCGGCATCAACTGATTAGCTATAGATTCACACAGCCATTGTCTCTCTGTCGTCAAGCCACCAGCACCATAATTAAGCTACCAGTAGCGTATCGTCTTTGTATTTTGCATGCACGAATGCTCTGGTTCGCGTTTAGGTGACCCGCACTTTCCTTTTGGTATTGATGCCATATAAGGTTAGTTCGCAAAAAAAAGTACTCTGGTTTTAAATTTGTATACAGGGTAGGGTCCACAAATTTGGCATGGTTTTACATGAAGGAATAAACTCCCAAGTACCAACAATGTATTGCGAGGGGTATCTTATCAATGTATTTTCAAGTTCAATTTTAAACCATACGTACGTACAGGTCTTATCTATTCCCATTGGCCTATCCACATGGTATCATCTAAGTTCTTCGAAGCCTCTGTTTTTTGGTTGCCCAAATAAAAACTCTTATTCTTCCTCACTTCAGCGAACCCAGCCAAAATATTAGCCATTGTCACGTGTGTAGCTGACAAAATATGTTGTTATTAGCGCTCACTAGGAGAAAATGGTTTTTTCTTTTCTCATCTCTATATCAATATACATTTTATCCGGTTTTACTTGAACATTACTAAGCGCTACTTCAGTTTTACATCTTTTATTACCAATAGATCATACATACTAAATATGACTGGTCGAGATTGCTAAATTGTGAAAGGTCAATGTATCGTCTTGCAATACTAATGTAGAAGGGTATGGTATAGTTACTGATGCTAGTTACCAGCATGTTAAGAAACTACTGTCCGATATCCCTACAATCATGCACTTGGACCAAATCCCACAACTAATAGCCTGGCTGCTATCTAGATTTCAAGTGCTTGAGAGTTTTTATTCCATTCTATTTTTCTTCTTTCATCCGAAAAAGCAGAGCACCTGTCATTTTTTTTAAGAAAACAAAACAATATATATAACACTTTCACAATTTTCTTCTATCAACAAAAATAATCGACTATCCAGTCCTGAGTCTTACAAGTTATAGTTCACAATCATGCGTAGCGACGAAGCTAGAATTCTGGACAGTCGAGTGCACATGCCATTGTGATTCTTAGTTTGGGCTTGTTGATAGCATTTGCATAAGCCTCGTGGTGCATATTTTGGGTCGAAAGTTGTACACGCATTGTAAAATCCAAGAGAAATAGCTTAATTTTGCTTTGGAACGTGGTGCTGGTGCATCAGGTAATTTTATATAGCTTCGCTAGCATCTTGCTATGCTTAGGTTGGCAATGATCCATTAGTGACTCATGAGTGTAAGAGGATGATTAAAAAAGAGGGTTTTCATGAGAAACCGACACTTGGCACCGATTAACCTTCACGCTGTGTGGTGAACAACGAGGATAACATACCAACAAGTTCGTAGCGTTAAAACCAATTACGTGCACAAGTAATGAAACCTTATCGAACTCAAAACCACGTTATGGCGCTATCAGATATTCCCGTGTTAATTGCTATATCTGGCCAGCGTCAGCGGCCGCGGAGTTCTATTCAAGTCTCCGGATGAGAAACTTAGATTCCTTTTGAGTAATGACACAACTATTGTGACACCCACATGATGGATGTCTGGGATTCTTCCTAATGAGTCTCTAATATGGGTTGAACTCTTTCTTGCACAAGTGACACGACGATACGTGAAAAACCTCTTTGATGTAAGATCAATATGTACACTCTAACTTCCATTATTATCAATAACGGACAATAAAATCTTCTTCAGAATTTTTAGAGGATTAATTCTTTTAGCAACCACATCGTGAAGGTATAAGCTTGGTCAAAACAACAATAAGTCAATAACCATAATAACAAAAAAAGAGAGTATAAAAGCAGTTAAACAAAGATGCATATCCTACTCCTTTGATTATTAGCTCATTACTCTCAAACCACATCTTTAAAGGGCAATAGTCTAAAATACGATTATTTGATTTTTTATATCATTATAAATTGTATGTTTGCAGCATTAACGGTAAATAATTCTACAAGTCCTCTGTATACTGACAAAATTTTAACTCAATCCAATACCGTTCCACTACCTAAATAAATGATTACCAGAACAAACTGTAACAATTTAAACTAACAAAACTATCGTAAATATGATGGTCCACTGAACCAATACCTAACCAACTGATCAAATCAAAGTATTTTGAGTGCAGATCGAGTTCACTAAATTTAGTGCTTATCAACAGATTGATGATGATTGGTTCGAAGCCATCAAATATGTATTTGATTTAAACACAATGTAAGAATCATTTTTTTTAAACTTGGTACAATAATTTAACTGTGTGAATTAGCAGACCAGTAGTCTATAATGACAGCATTTGCAACAGCCACCCTTTTAGTTGACTCTAGCTGGTAATCTAGTCAATGTAGTCTAGAAGTGAAGACTTTTCTGCATGTCTACTGCAAGCTTTCTTAATGTAGAAGTAGGACTTTTCTTATATAAAAATAGGACTTTGGTATCTGCGTATAATTTTTTTAGTCGGTTTAGTCCTCAAACTAACTAGTTTGTGTATAAATAGGCCTCGTAGCCATTCAATAAAACTCAGCTTTTCAAACCAAGATAAAAAACATAGCCGTGAGCTGTCTTATGCGTGAATATATTCTTAATTTTATCTCACCTAAAACAATTGTTTTATATACATTCAAGTTCGTTTCCGTGGTTTCACGCATAATTTGTTTACGTAAAATGGCTGCGAAAGCGTAAGGCTAATTGTTTCACAATTGAAAAGCCGCCTTCTTCTTCACTAAACAATGTTCTCCGGTTCTTCCTCCTCGCAGCGAACCTGCGAACGCCGCCAAATCCTCCTTGCCCCCTAAACCCTAGCCGCGCCGCCGCCAACGACACGGAAGCTGATGAAGAAGCGACCGCGTCCCAGCGGCGCCGGCCGGTTTTCCTTCGATTGCAAGCTTCGCCGCCTCATACAGAACGGCGGCCTCGCCATCCCCGGCTCCTCCGCGGAGGACGTCGCCCACACCCTCCGTATCCACCACCCCGAGTATCGCAGGGAGAAGCTCGTCCCCTTCACCGCCGCAGTCAGTCGCGTCCTATCATCCATTCCCGCTCCATCTTCCTCCGGCTCCGACGATGGTGACGACTCTGCCTCCCGCAGCCGTCGCCGCCGCCACGACGCCCAAGCCAGCACCTCCTCGTCCACCTCCGTCTCCGAAGAGGCCTCCCATCCGTCGCCGCCCCCCGCCTTCGACGTCACCAAGGCCATGCTCCGCACCCAGTACGCCTCCCAGACGCCCAAACGGAACCCCAGCACTAACCAGCAGCTGGAAATTGAGGTGACCACAGAGAAGTCGCGCCGCCTCATCACAGCCGATGGTGGAGGCAGCGGCGATGCCAAGTCGGAAGCTCCGACCTCTTCGGAAGGAGCCATCAGAGGAGAGAAAGGGCCGAGGTTTGCTGATCTTGGAGGAATGGAGGCGGTCATAGAGCAGTTGATGATGGAAGTGGTGGTGCCCCTGCGCCATCCGCAGCTGCCGCAGCGCCTTGGGGTTAGGCCTGTTGCTGGAATACTGCTGCACGGACCGCCCGGTTGCGGAAAGACCACCCTCGCACATGCCATTGCCAATGAGACCGGTGTGCCATTCTACAAGATCTCAGCACCAGAGGTCGTGTCTGGTGTGTCTGGTATATTTTCTGACTCTTGACATCACAATTTGGAAAAATTCTGATGCTCTATGTATATTTGGACAAGTACATTTTAACATGGATCATGTTTGGTGCTGGAAATGATTTAAACGTTGGGGGACTTGTTATTGTTACTCCTTATTTTCTCAATAGATTTAGATGCTATAGCTGCTGAAAATCTGTTGCTGTTAGTCCTTCATTAATTGCAAATGGACAAGGCTGGTCATTCTTTTCTTTTTGTTGTTGCTTCAATATATGCTGCAAACTGTATTTCCCTTGGAACCCAAATTTTTTGCAGCATGAAATGGTGGTACCTGGGGTCTATATCCTTTGTTAGAACAAAAACCATCAGCTAGAATGTGAAACTAATAATATGTACTACCTTGTATGATGTGTATTCAACATAACAAATGTCGCTGCGGGAGCTTAGGGTTGTTAACTGTTGTGTGAAGTATGTCGACAACAATATGCATAGAGCTGAATAAACAATATACATAGAGCTGAATAGTAAATTGTTACTAACAAGGTGGTCAGGGGTCAAGCAGGCCACTGCAATCATGAAATCATTATCATAGTGAATATGTGCTGAAGGTTCAGAAATGATGCACAATTGAAAACAGTTTGTATTGGCTTAAACAATTGATGGAAGGATATATAATCCCCCCTTCAATTTCTTTCCATGGTTCATACTCGTTCCTTCTCATACATAAGCTGTGTGTAAGGAGTCGTGTCATAGTTCATCTCATAATGCTTTGTGTTTTGCAGGAGCTTCTGAAGAAAACATCAGGGGCTTGTTTCAGAAAGCATATAGGACTGCTCCGTCAATTGTATTCATTGATGAGATAGATGCAATTGCATCCAAGAGGGAGAATCTGCAACGAGAGATGGAGAGACGGATAGTTACTCAATTGATGACATGCATGGATGAATTCCACCAGAATATTGGTGGAGGTGATGCTGATGCTGAATCATCTGACAAGAAACCAGGTTATGTTATTGTCATTGGAGCTACGAATAGGCCTGATGCTGTGGACCAAGCTCTCCGAAGGCCCGGAAGGTTTGATCGAGAGATATCTCTTGGTGTTCCAGATGAGAATGCAAGGAAACAGATATTAAGGATGCTTACTCAGAACCTTCGGCTTGAAGGCCAATTTGACATGTTCAAGATAGCAAGGGCCACACCAGGTTT
Organism: Eragrostis curvula; assembly: GCA_007726485.1. NCBI lineage: Eukaryota > Viridiplantae > Streptophyta > Magnoliopsida > Poales > Poaceae > Eragrostis > Eragrostis curvula. Next base: position 55,579,297 of record CM017441.1, read on the forward strand.
TGTTGGTGCTGACTTGAAGGCATTGGTTGATAAAGCAGGGAATCTAGCAATGAAGAGAATAATTGATAAAAGAAGAATTGAGTATTGTCGCGAGCATGAGGGAAACAATAAGCACGACTGGTGGAGGCAGCCTTGGGATGCAGAAGAGGTGGAGAGCTTACATATTACCATGGATGACTTTGAGGTAATCTTTGTACCATTTACATGTAGAGCTCATCCCAAGAATCCTGTAATTTCACTTGGTGTAAGCTTGATCTGTTTGCACCAATAACCTTTGTATTTTTCTGTTTATATTCTTAGTAAACGACTTTCGCTGTTAATTTCATGTTGTGTGAGCTGTTATGTTGGGTTGCAAGATGGAGACAGATCAATACCTTTTTTTTTTTCTTGCTGCATTCATGTTCATATTACATTTTATATTGTGGATTTGTGGGCACGCCTTTCCCTCCAATTTTCTTCTTTTATTGGAATTTTTATAAGATTCACATGTATTTACATTTTTAACATGCATTTTCCGTTCATGTTTTTCCCCCTTTTCTTGACTCAATTCACTTCACTTCCTGAAGGAAGCAACTAAAATGGTTCAGCCATCTTTGAGAAGAGAAGGATTTTCTTCTGTCCCTGATGTCACATGGGATGATGTTGGTGGTCTTGATTCATTGAGGAAAGAGTTTGACCGCTGCATTGTTAGATGCATTAAGAGCCCTGAAGAGTATGAGGTGAGTACTGTTCTTACCTCACAATCTGGCATGCTATAGCCTATAATGATTGGCACCTTAGAAGCTAAGAGCACTTCAGAATTTGTACTACAGGCATCCATGGGGTTTATTTGTGATACTTTGTAACATCTACGAAGTTTTTGTTAATATTTAATACAGATGATTTTCGCTTCATGTCATCTTTGGTTTATCTCTTTTAAGGTATTTGGAGTGAGCATGCAAGCTGGCTTCCTGCTGTTCGGACCTCCAGGTTGTGGGAAAACATTAATAGCCAAAGCAGTGGCGCATGAGTCAGGGGCTAATTTTATTCATATCAAGGTAACAGATTTTTTATTTTCCATATTTTCACTCCACCTGTGTAAACTCATACAAATAATGCTAACATGATTCTTTTCTGGAACTAGGGGCCTGAGCTATTGAACAAGTATGTTGGGGAGAGCGAATCAGAAGTTAGGAAAATATTCACTCGTGCACGTACTAACGCCCCATGCATACTCTTTTTTGATGAGGTAAGGGTTTTTGTGTATCCCGTCATAGTATGAATTCTGAATATGCAAAACCTGTCAAATCACTTTAATCAAGCATGGATGGTTGATGCCTGTATATGCTATTAGAAGTGGTCAAGTCAAGCAACTGGAATCTGTTGGTGTGAAGCTGTTTTTAAGGTACATGTTACTCAAACTGTTTACCCCCTTTGATTTGGCAGGTAGATGCATTGACAACAAAGAGAGGGAAAGAGGGGGGATGGGTTGTTGAACGCCTCCTAAACCAGGTTTGAATATTTTGGGACACGCTCAAAGTTCTCCCTGTTCCTTTCTGTTGCTTTTGTGATGAATGTTATTCTGATTCCTTCTGTCTGCAGTTACTTATTGAACTCGATGGTGCTGATCAGCGTCAAGGCGTCTTTGTGATAGGAGCTACAAACAGGTAACTGTCAGCAGCTAATGAATCTTTGTTTATGTATTTAACCCTGAATGGAATGCTGATAAATATAGCCCTTTTCTGGTTCAGAATTGATGTGATGGATGATGCTGTTTTACGGCCTGGTAGATTCGGGAAGAAACATTATGTACCTTTACCTGGTGCTGATGAACGGGTTTCAATATTAAAAGCACACGCTCGAAGCAAACCTGTCTCATCAAGCATTGATTTGGATGCATTGGCACGTCGAGAAGAGTGCAACAATCTCACCGGTGCCGACCTAGCATCACTGGTAATTTATGTGGTTTCATTGAACAGTCCTCTGTTTGATTTTGTCAAAATGGAGCATTACTGCTTCTGTTTATAGTCTTTTCAGTTTTGATGAGGATGGGTATCTGATGATTGCATTCCGGTTTAATGGAACAGATGGTTGTACTAATTTCAGCACTTTTGTGTGAATGTCATGGTTGTTTCATCAGGTGAATGAAGCTGCTATGGCGGCATTGGAAGAGAGATTGGAATTCCTTGAGAACGGGACATCGTCAATGAGTTCATCTAATTTGATTGAGCCATCACACTTTGAACGAGCTCTATCGAAGGTGAAGCCATCAGTATCCGAACAAGTAAGGGCTAATTGTCAACTTTATTTGCTTCAGAACGACATCCTACTTGGTGGTAGCTAATCTCTGTTCTTCATTGTGATAATTTGTTACCTGTTTTCACCCATGGCTCTTTCCTCTTGGTTACAGCAAATTAGACATTACGAGGCATTGTCGAAGCGATACTCGTCAAACTGATGGATCATCGTGCATATCCATCACGGTGTGTATATGGCACAACCTTGTGCAGATCTATGATTATTGTGGTTTCTCAGCAGTGTCACTGCAAAAGAAGATGGTTCTGCTGGGGGGACTGTGGCATCCTAGATTAGAGAGCTAGGTCATGCGGGAGGCAGATAGAATTCTGCTTACATTGCAACCAATTTTGTTTTTGCTTATTTGTATCGGCTTTGGCCTAATGGCAATTTTGTATGACCTGAACATACATAAATGAGTGTAATACAATCATTCCTGAAATATAGCAAATTCTTAGCTACCGTTCTGTTCTACTCCATTGACCCCAGCTGCTTCTGACTTGGCATCAGTTTTGTCCAATGCTGCCCAGAGCTTGGGGTCCTGGTAGTCTCTGATGACGAGTGTAGCCCCGACAGTAAGGAGCTTGCCCTCCCGGCGCTCGTCGGCAATGGCAATCACTGGCATACCGGCAGCCACACCAGCTTGCACCCCGATGGTGGAATCCTCGAAGATGATGGTGTGGTCAGGCGAGGCACCAAGCAGGGCGAGGGCTCTGAGGTAGGGGTCAGGGAACGGCTTGGAGCGCTCACAGTCCTCGCCGGTGACGATGAGCTGGAAGAAGTCCGACAAGCCGAGGATGGAGATCATGAGCTCGGCGTTGGCCCTGGGCGCGTTGGTCACGGCGGCGCGCTTGAGCCCGCGCTCTTGCGCCCAGCGGCAGAGCCGGGTCAGGCCGGCGATCTCCTTGAGCCCCTCGGCGGCGTACTTGGCGAAGAGCGCCTCCTTTTCCCGGAAGAAAGCATCGATCCTGTCCTGGTCCCAGTCCGGGAACAGGAAGCTGCCGATCTGCTCGTTGCTCCGGCCGGCCATGTGCGTCATGCCGAACTCCTGCGTGATCGGAACGCCGTCGTTGTAGCCAATCTGCACAAGAAAATGGATCGGGGGGTTGAGTGCTTCCACCAATGCTCGCAAACTCTGCATGTACCGAAGATGAGCTATGCTGTATTGTGTTTTACCTGGACAAGCAGCTCGGAGAAGGCTCTGTGATGGAAAGGATCGGAGATGCACATGGTGCCATCGATGTCGAACAGGACGGCTTCCAGAGGCGCCACCCTGCCAATCGCCATGACTGCTCTTCCGGTTGCTGAAGAGTGAAGGGAATCTTGAGCTTGGATGATTGTGATCCGTCCTTCCCCGAATGATGCTCTGTCTGGACTTATTAAAAAGAGGAGGATTTGTTGGGTTGGTGAGGATTTGTGGTTTGGTTGGGCTGGCGCGGTTGGTGAGGACTCCAAATCTGAGTCCTGAGCAGTCTACTCCTCATGTCCCACGCGCGGCACAAACGCGTTCAAATCATCATTGTCACTAGACCCACCTTTTTTGACTGCCTTTACCAAACGAGAATAAAATTGTTGTTTTTGACTTTCACCCGGTTTATACTGTCAAAGTAAATGATAAACATTGCTACAGCTAGAGCCTAGAGCACGCAAATGATTGATGGGACATTGACAGGCCAAGTGAAGCACCATGACTTGGAGAAGATTTGAACCAGAGTGACCTCATGCAGTCATGTAGCAGGTCTAAGTAACAATTCAAAATTTAGACATTCTAGGCATCAGAGGCCAACTAATCTGTCAATTCCAAAAGTTCCACCATCAAGCAGTCGCAATTCATGTGGGATTCTGAGTTATTATTTGGTCTCAAACTCAATTAACAAAAATGGAAACACCAAACTAGAAGCTCAAAAATACCCAATTGAGCTCTCTACAAATCCTCTTGACTTGGCTGCATCATAACTTAGAACGGAAACTAATGTGATGAATTTTTGAATAATCTAATCAATTGTTCATCATCATCTCACGCGCTGCCCTTCTTTAGCTCAGCTTCCGCTCTATCAATCTCTTCAAGTGCAGCCCAGAGCTTGGGGTCCTCATAGTCCTTGATAAGCAAGGTCGCTCCTGCCTCCAGTAGGGATTTCTCAGGGTTCCTTGTCGCCACACCGACAACAGGTATTCCTGCTGCAACACCAGCACGTATACCAGAGGCAGAATCCTAAAACAATAAAACATACAAATAACCGCTGAGAGACTGATCAGATCAAAAGAGTTCCAGCCAACACAATGCACTAGTGTTTAATTTACCTCAAAAATGAAGGTGTGCTCAGCAGACACCTGAAGCTCCTTGATGGCCTTCAGGTAAGGGTACGGGGCAGGCTTTGGCTTCTCACATTCACCTCCGACAATAACAGCCTGGAAGAAGTCTGACAGTCCAAGCAGGGAGATCATGAGCTCCGCATTTATCCTCGGGGCATTGGTCACTGCTGCTCGTTTGTACCCGTGATCTTTGACCCACTGAACCACTTTCTGAAGGCCTTTTACAGGTACCAAGCGCTCTTTTGCCAAACTGAATCAATGGGACAACTAGAGATGTTATTTCTAAGCTATGTAAGAATAATAACAGCTACAGTGATGCCTAAACTCAACCTGCCGTCTGAATTATGCAAGTATCTTAAACTATCAAGCAAAAAAAAAGTATTAAAACTTGGAGCAGTATTGTATAATGCACATCTATGTAAGTACCTTCTGTATTTCTCTTCCTTGTCCTCTAAGAATTTCAGCCCCTTCTCAAGCTCCCAATCTGGGAACAAATTCTGGGCGGCTTCAACGTCACTCCTTCCAGCAATATTATTGATGAAGAACTCCTCATCTATTGGCACACCATTGTTGTACCCAATCTGTGTAATCCACATGGCCGATCAACTTATTGCTAAAAGTAACAGGTCAGAAATGTCATGCAGTAAAGTATTCATATACCTCGAGAAGCATTTCTTGGAAAGCCACATGATGAAGAGGGTCTGAATCACACAGGGTCCCATCAATGTCAAATAAAACCGCCTGAACTGGAACAGTTGTTGCAAGAGAACTGCAATGCATTAACAACGTTGATCATTCACTACTTATGTGATCTTAGTCGGTGAATTGTCAATCTTGAACCAAGGTAATTGCTACTATTATTCAGTGCTATTGAAGAAAGCCAATGGCTTCAGTTAAAAGGCAGAGGAAAAGCACAATGCCTTGACTGATGTATCCTAAAATTATAGAGGTACAATGAGATAAAATTTTGGGAGAACTGATAACATACTTGCCTAAAGTGCATGCAGAGATCTGTTTGACCCACCCATTACTTAGCGCCCTACTTGTATCCATGTCAAGAGGACAGACCACCACAACCACGGACAAATCAACAAAGGCAATCGGCGGTTTACCCTCTACAATGGCACTACCCTGAATTACGAGGGTAGGAAAGTCAGTTGCCTTGCCAGTTGTACATCCCTATTCGACTTTTGGTTTGAAAGATCGTCTTCATGGCCAGTAATTAAAACCAAGACAATTCTCCTCGATCAAGAATACTTCTATTTCTTATCGAAGGAAAGGAATACTTGCGATCAGGAATACTTCTATTTCTCATCGAAGAAAAGGTATACAACTCTACGTGCGATGGATGGATCGTACAAAACGAACACCGCGGATCACAGGAGGAATCCGGCCACCAGTAACGGATGAAAGAACAAAAACGGAAGCAAAAGAAAAGGAGAGGATCGTATACCTGACAGTGTGGTTGCCGTTGGGAGCGGAAGCCGCCGCCATGAGCAGGAGATCGATCCTAGAAGAGCGGGCGAGGGGAGAAGGAAGAGATCAGCGAACTCTCGAGAGGAAGAGGAGAATCTGTGGCCTTTCCTTTCAGTTGCCGGGCCCGTGAGTGCTCTCGTATCCTGTTTTATAGCAAGGCGTTTAGGCCGATGGATGGATCCATGGAATTTGGTGGATCCCTGATTTTGTGGTTTGCTTTGGCCTCGTCGTCGCCGCCCTCTGATCATGAGCTGGTCCCACCAGCAGTGACTCATGTCCCTATCAGCGCCTTACACTTGGCAGGCACCTCTTCCTGCTCCAATCGGTTGGCAGGCATTCAGCTGCGGGTCCAAGTCCGCCTTTTTCTTCTTCTTTTTTTCTTTGACGTAATTGCCTTTTTCTTCTTCTTCTTCTTCTTCTTTGTTTTTCAATTGAAGATGATGGAAGTCAGCCTACACATTCGCATGCAAATCCATCACACAAACCGCAAGAGAATATGCTTTGGAATTGGAACGCACCACATCAGATCCCAAATGTCGTGATAGGACATCAGATTCCAGATCCCTTCCGCACATCCAAAACGCACTGCAGCCACCAGTCCATCTCAAAGAATAAATACCTCTTGCAGCTTGCAACAGACGCCGTCGTTCTGAACCGATCAATCTTCAGATGGTAAAATTGATGGTGTACACATCGAATGATGTAATCTTCCAATTTCACTTTTGAACTCAGGGTGTGTACACATCGGCTGATGTAATCTTCCAATTTCACTTCTGAACTCAGGGCGTTCCTGTCCGTTTCTTTCAAGGAAAAAAGGGTTCATTTACAAAGCATTATGCATCTCTACTATTACATAAAACGGACAAAATCTATCCTAGCTCTGGGTGACCACAAGCCAACCTCCTCACAAATAGTTTATGAGCACGAAAACCTGAAGAGAATTAAGCGAAAATTACACCGATTCTGTTCCTCCCAGAAATACCAGGCCATGTGCATCAAGGATTCAAGATTACCTCTTGGCAAGTCCTGTTCTTCCATCCAGCGAGACATGCCACAACGTTTCCAGAACCAGCAGATTGGGGCATTGGGCTGCATGGCCAATATCTTGATGCTGACTAGTCAGCTTAAATCTTGCAAATTGTAATGTGGCCTGCTGATGGTTCGTTCAAAGTTGGCGAATAGCATTAGCAGCCAGTATCATAACCCAGGCTACAGCACTTGTGTGTGCTTTGGTCCTCCACATTCAACAACACCTTCTTTGACTTTCTCATTGCTTGCTTCCGTCAAGCTCCAAGCGTACAAACCAAAAGATTGACACCACATGTAATCTCGGCTTGCTGCTGCAAAACAGTTGATCCTGGGACAAAAAAATGGCAATCCTTGTGTACAGGCAAGTTTTCTTACTGCAGGTGCCCAAGTGCCAGTAACCATGACAGGAAGCATCCCCACCTGGTGTGCTTCTTCTCACATACACCTCGATAAATAGTATATCAGCTCTGTGGGCAGTTACGGAACAACTAATAATCCTCCTGCCCTATGGTGGGACTCTTCAGATGGTTGCTTCACAAGAACACCCATCTCACTCAGCATCGACAGCATCACACCACTCCGTTGAGGCGAAATAACAGCTCGAGGCTCATGTTCACTTGATCCTACAAGGCTCAGCCCTACATCTTTTTCCACTCCCTGCTCCTTCATCATCTCTCTAACTTTTTCAACATCATCCCATCTTCCTTCTGCCGCATAAATATTTGACAGAAGCACGTACGGGCCTACCTCCGTTGGCTTCATTTCGATCAACTTCCGCCCGACAAACTCTCCAAGTTTGGAGTTGTTCAGAGTTCGAGAGGCTGATATTAGGGTGCCCCATAATGCAGGCGACACCTTCCCATGCAAATCCTTGACGAGGTTCTCCGAGTCTTTGAGGAGCCCAGCACGGCCAAGGAGGTCCATCATACAACCAAAGTGCTCAGCCTTGGGCTCAATATTGTAGAACCTGACCATCCTATCAAAACACCACCAGCCTTCAAGCACCAAACCACCATGGGCACATGAGCTCAATACACAGATGAAAGTCGTCTCATTTGGCTTAGGCCCACTCCTCTCCATCTCCAAGAACAACTCAAGAGCCTTATCGCTGTGCCCGTGCAATCCATACCCGATGATCATTGAATTCCACGATGGGACACTCCTTTCGCTCATCAAATCAAAGATCTCCCTTGCAGTATCCATCACCCCGCACTTGCAATACATATTCAACAATGCCGTGAGCAGAAGTATGTCTGGCACAAGTCTCTCCCACCTCTCACGAACCAAGCTGTGCACCCATTTCCCCCTCTCAAGATCACCTAGGTTCCCGCAGGCTGTCAAGACACTCACAAATGTCTTCTCGTTTGGTAAGTTTTCTCCCACAGCCATCATCGCATCAAACGTCCTCAGACACTCCCGCCAATCCTTCACCTTTGCGTACAACGCAAGAATGACATTCCATGACACGATGCTCCTCCTTGGCATACCATCAAAAACCATTCTCGCCATTTTTATATCCCCAGCCTGGGCGTACCCATCCAGCATTGAATTCCATGACACAACATCCCTCACCGGCATCTCATCAAACATCTTCTTGGCGCTCTCCATGTCCCCATGCTGAGTATACCCGGCAAGCATCGAGTTCCATGTCACCACATCCCTCTCGGGCATTTCATCAAACAGCTCCCTGGCCCTTACCATGTCCCCCTCAGCCGCGTACCCAGACAACATGGAATTGTACGTGACGATGTCTCGCTCCGGCATTTCGTCGAACAGGCGGCGCGCTGCCGGGAGGAGGCCCATGCGGAGGCAGGAGCGGAGGAGCGTGTTCCAGGTGACAGTGTCAGGGCGGGGGATGTCGGCGAGGAAGCGGCGGGCGGAGGAGGGGGAGCCTAGGGAGAGATAGAGCGAGAGGAGGGAGTTGGCGAGGCGGAGGTCAGAGGGGAGGTGACCGGAGGAGACGGCGAGGGCGTGGAGCGCGGACGCGACGGGGAGGGAGTGGACGTGGTGTTTGGCGGAGAGGAGTAAAAGCGTGAGGTGGTCGCGCGGGAGGAGGCGGAGGAGGGAGGGGAGGTGGCGGCGGTCGACGTGCGGGAGGAGGGAGTTGAGGAGGCGGGAGGAGACGGCGAGGTGGGAGGAGAGGCCGGAGGTGAGGATCAACCCCAAGGTCTGGAAGAGGAGGCGCTTCGGGGAGTTGGCGCCTGCAGCGACGCGGAGGCGCGAGAGCAGGGCGGTGACCGCCGGCGGCGAGCGGCGGCGCTGGAGGCCCGGCGATGGGGACGGCATCAGCAGAAGCGCGGTAGTGCGCGCGGGGAGTGTGCAGTTTGAGGTGGAAATAAACGGCGAAGGCGGTAGGCATGTAATACGTCTATCCGTTCAGGAAACGTAACTCGATTTAGCAAATCACAGCTTAATAACCGAGTAGAAGAATGTACCCGAACCAGGAGGTCTTGGATGCTTTCTTTCTCTTCCACTATGCTTTAACCATCATGTTTCTACAAGTTTGATATAATACAACAACTGTCGTAAAAAATATTATGTCATGTGACCAAAATTTGCAGAAGTCGATTTTGTAGAATGTAAGAGGCCATCTACTAACATCATCCATGGGTAAAGCAATTTACACCGTACTAAGTACTAACGATTTCAATGTCTCAAATAAATATTAGCATAAGTTAGAGCTTAGTCTGGTGTTGATTGCATAACTAAGTAGAAATTTCCATAATACCACTTGAATATTCGTTTTCTCATTCAAAATTTATCATATTAGAAACATTTTACAACTTGGTCCCACCTGTCAAATGGCTTGTTAGAAAGGAGGCACCACGCGACGGCATCACTGACCGGGAGCACGGCGATCAGGCAGGCAGATCTGACGCCGGAGCACCCCAGATCCGCCCCACACCATGGAGTGGGCGACGGTGCAGCACCTCGACCTCCGCCATGCCGGCGGCCGCCGCGGCGCCTCGGCCCGCCCGATGCAGCCGCACGCCGCCGCCTTCCGCTCCTCCCAGGCCATCGTCGCCGTCGCCATCGGCACGCACGTCGTCGGTACGTTACTCGCTCCTCTTCTAGTATTCGTTGCCTTGTAGCTACGAGTGGGGAAGCTCGGGCGGGGTGCTCGCTCCGCGCCTGGGCTGTCCTGGTACTGATCTGGGTAGGGGGGACACTTGAATCGTATTCGCTTGGGCGACAGAAATGGGAGTAGTGCTTGAATTCGGGAGCCTAGTCAGTTATCGTCACCCCCCTTGCGTTGAGATTACCTTGAACTACAGGGTCCCAACTCCCAAGTGAGCTTATAGGCTGCTTAGCTGCTAAGGGCACTTTTGTATCAGTCCCTTTTTTTGAACATTTATCTTGCTCAAGTAATGCTCAACTGTAGTTGCAATCACCATCAGTATGCGGTAATGGGTTGGATAGTTCACTGATTATCTCACAACTTGATATTTGTTTTGGGTGACATTTTGGTAGCTCCATATAAATGTCCGAGGTCGAGGCTTATATTTTACAAGGTTTTGCAATTATCTTGTGCCACGACAATTATCCGTGGTGTACTAGAAAATTCATGACTTTGGATGTTGCAGAACATAGTGCAGTAGAGTAAGTTGGTTGGAGTGAAGCGCGGTATCACACCCTGGGATGTTACAATAATTATGTCTTGGTTCATTTCATCCTTTGCACACCTTCTCCCAAGAACACATTTTCTACTTAGTGACAATTGAGCCACTTACTATTATAAAATATATGATAGTGTTAATACTGCAAACGCTAGATGTACCTCTGAATTTTGTTGAAGAACTCAGCTGAACGCTTTTGTTGCTATTTGGCTTGTGTGATGCTTATGGATCTTCAAAGTAGTCTCGAATTCTCAATATTCCGTTTGTCTGCAGAATTTGATGCTTTGACGGGAAGCAAGATAGCTTCAATTGACCTTGGAGCTCGTGTTGTTCGTATGGCATATAGCCCTACAACTAGCCATATTGTCATCGCAATCCTTGAGGTTTGTTTCTGTGCTTCACCTTTTCAGAGTCATTCCATCCATGGGTAGAACTGCAAACAACCTTTTGTTATTAGCTTCAAACGAAGACAAATTTGTTCAGTACTGTACACAGAAAGTCAGAAAAGTTATGATGATTCAACCTTGTTAGAAGGCAACCAGGCTTGTTCTTAAGTCTCTTTTCTCTAGTAGTCTTCCATATAATGTTAGCAATATTATTCTCAACAAAATATGAGTGCATGCACAGCTGTGATCTGCTGGTTGTAATTTCCGCATCTTGTGTTGATTACTTCCACAACCTTTGACTTCCTACATCTTGTTCTGTAGGACGCTACAATCAGATCCTGTGATTTCTCCACGGAGCAGACACTCGTGTTGCACTCGCCCGAGAAAAAATCAGATCATGTTTCAATAGATACAGAAGTTCATCTTGCGTTGACACCTCTTGAGCCTATCGTCTTTTCGGTTTCCACAAAAGAATGAGTGTAACAGGTATACTCTTGGTTTTGCTGATATTTTCGGTGCATGTTTCTGTTTGCTTAGGTAGCTTAAGTGTTTCTTAATTTGGTTTTGCTTGAATGTTTCACTTCCGTGTAACACTTTTGGTTTTGTCTAGTTGTTGGGACTGTTGAAGGAGGGAGACCACCAACAAAAATAAAGACTGATCTTAAAAAGCCTATTGTTAACCTGGCTTGCCATCCTCGCCTCCCTGTCTTGGTAAATATATGTTCACTTGCTTCTTGTTGTAGATTGCACACAACAATCTTCTATTTTGTCTTGTATTCTGTATTTTTCCCCACACCTGACATTCAGCTTGTGATTCTAGTATGTAGCTTATGCTGAAGGTTTGATACGAGCTTACAACATCCAGACATATGCTGTACACTACACCTTACAACGTAAGATGCTGCACATTATCTTAATATGTTTTATTACAATTATCCACCTATTGGCATCTTAGTTGCACGATTTTTTCAGTTGCTGTGGACAGTACAATTAAGCTTATGGGAGCTGGTGCTTTCGGGTTTCATCCGACCCTAGAGTGGATATTTGTTGGTGATAGAGGTGGTACTCTCCTGGCATGGGATGTATCAACTGAGAGGCCTGGTATGATTGGAATGTAAGTATGCCTTATAAAATTGTTTGCTTCTTCTCTTTCCAATAAAGGGTGCTATTTTTCCCTTTTCAATACAGGGTGCTACTTTGATCTCAGTGCTAATCAAATGCTTCTTATTGTGAATCCAAACATCGAGTTGCTTTCAAGCATCAATGATTCTAGAAATATTTTTCTTTGGGGCTGATCAACAAATTTAGGAGTATCACCCTTCCCCCTTGTTTTTTTTTGCCCTAGGGTTGTTTCGGATTTACATGTTTCTGTTCCTCATTTAATAGTCACCCTTCGGTTGGATTGGATCCTGTCCTGATATATTGCATCCACACACACTTTAGTAGTATAAATGATCTAATATAATGCTTGCAGTTCCTTAACATAACATTTATTAAGAAAAAGTGGAATGATGTGTTTTTTACCAGTCAATCATCTGCATGCACATCTCTGTTATTTGTTTGCATGTTTTATTTCCCCAAATCTTCTGATTACTCATTTCTCTGACATGGTCAGCTTTCTATCTTTTTGCCAACTAATAGTTGCCCCTCAATTTTTTACTCAGTACACAGGCTGGTTCCCAGCCTATCACATCTGTATCCTGGCTTCCCACACTGCGGCTACTTGTTACGATTTCGAAGGATGGATCGCTTCAAGTGTGGAAGACACGAGTTATAATTAACCCTAACAGACAACCTATGGAAACTCATTTCTTCGAGCACGCAGGTTAGTTGCTCTTCCTTCTTTTCTTTAAGGAGAATCAAGAAATTCCTTGCCCATTTCTACTTGTCGTCTCAAGCTAACTTTATTCCCTTTACACCCTATTTTTCTTTTTATCTCATGAGTTTTGGTATACCTGGGTGATCTACATTTCGTGCATTGAGCTAGCAGGATTGTCGTTTTTAAGTCACTTTATAAGTTTATTATTCTTGTACTGTTCAAACAGTTTGACATGCTGAATAGAGATTCAATCTCTTCTTTTTTCTTGCTTCTCTGTGGAAGTGATTTCTAGTTTTATACAACCATTTTCTTTGTTAATGTTGCAGCTGTGAGACAATGGATATCACAAAGATACTAACTCTTCAAGGTGGAGAAGCCGTGTACCCTTTACCCCGAATAAAAAACTTGGCGGTGCATCCTAAGTTCAATTTGGCTGCAGTAATTTTTGCGGTTAGGCCAGACTATATGAATCCCATATATTTCCCAGTTTACCAAGAATTTCAGAAGCATTTACATCTTAGATTTGCAGGATATGTCTGGGACAGAAGCTGCAAAAAATAAGGCTGCATACACAAGAGAAGGGAGGAGACAACTTTTTGCTCTTCTTCAGGGAGCTAGGGGATCAACTGGTAAGTTTCCTTTTGACGTAGATATTCTCTTGTCTACTTCAGTTTGGTACTTGTGGTACTGGGAACCTTGGTTTTATGGGACAGACTGCCTAAAATCTGTCTGTTTATGCTACACTAATCTGATTTTATTTCTTGGTTTATGGCTTGCTATTGCATTACAGCTGCTGTTTTAAAGGAGAAACTTTTAGCTTTGGGTTCATCTGGAATATTAGCAGAGCATCAACTTCAGGCGCAGCTGCAAGAGCAGCACTTGAGGGGTAAAATTTAATATTCCCTACATAATTTGGTTCCTTTTTGGGGTTTCAAAATGATTCTATGTGTATGTGTGCTATATTCTTTTATTGATGGTTTAGTTTCATTTTTCTTTTGTGTTGTCAGCCAGAGCCAGCTAACTATTTCAGATGTTGCGAGGAAGGCATTCCTTCACAGTGTACGTGCCATTTCTCTTTTATCGAGTCGTCAACAGTCTGCATAATATTTTTCACTTTTCATTTAGTGTAATACTTGACTGATACAGCATCCACAAATTTACTGAACCCTTCTAAGACAGGACCTTTCCTTTTTCCTGTACAGTTTCAGTGTTCTAGAAAAATCAATAATGTTCTACTACTTGACTGTTAGGAGTCTTAGGACTCCCAAAAGAATCTCATATATGTTTTAGTTTTGCCGTACTGCAATCTGCAGAGTTGTTTCATGCTGACTCAGGCTCCTGTCATCACTGTTGCTGGCTTAGCAGCAAAGCTTTCCATTCCAGTCTTCCCTTTTTCTAGCATATTATGCTCCATGACCCAAGTCCTTGTCCATTTGTTATTAATTCCACCAGCTCAGCTGATACTTGTGTTTGTAGATCATTTCTAATTTCTTATACATCATCTATGCAGCATTTCATGGAGGGGCATGCTAAAAGTGGCCCAATATCTCGTTTACCTCTTGTTACAATTTCGGAACCTAGCAACCTTTTGCGAGATGTTCCTGTCTGTCAGGTACTGTTAGAATTATTTATCCTTTTCCCACTTATGTGCTTCCTTTTCACTCTCTAAAAAGTTCATTAATTTTGTAATGTCAGCCATACCATCTGGAGCTGAATTTCTTCAACCAGGAAAACCGTGTGGTTCAGTATCCAGTTAGAGCATTTTATTTGGATGGATTCAATCTGATGGCCCATAACTTATCATCAGGGGCTGACAATCTATATAAGAAGCTTTACTCTACGGTATTGACCCTCTCTTGGAGCGACATTTTCTTATTTATTTTCCTTGTTATTTGTTTTCTAATTCTCATGTAACTGATTCTCAGATTCCCTCAAACATGGAATGCCATCCCAAGTATATGTCATACAGTCCAAAACAGCACTTGTTTCTTGTTGTGTTTGAGTTAAGTGGTCCAAATGGAGTTGTGCATGAAGTTGTTCTTTACTGGGAACAGACTGATCTACAAACAGTGAACAGCAAAGGAAGTTCAATAAAAGGTTCCTCTCCTGCATGCATCTTACTTATCAATTTGGTTGAGACTTTTCGAAATTCTCAGCCTGACTTGCTCACAACTGCATCATGTTCCTCCTTATTAGGTCGAGATGCTGCTTTTCTGGGCCCGGATGATAACCAGTATGCCATTCTGGAGGAAGATAGAACTAGTCTGAATCTCTTTAATCTCAAACCAGTAGCCACGAAGGAAGCTCTTGAAAATAATGCTGCTGTGCTCGAAGAAAACACGTTTGCTGATAATGCTGCTAATTCATCGGAACGACAAGGCCCTCTGCAATTCACTTTTGAATCAGAGGTTGATCGCATATTTTCTGCTCCACTAGGTAGGTTAAGTCGACAATTTTCCTCTCATCCTGCTTCCACATTTTCATTAAAAAAGAAGAAGAAGAAGAGATGAAGCAATGGCTTGTTTGAATTTTTTTGTCTGCATAGAATGCTGGAGAATCATCACTGACCAATGCATTGTTCCACTATGTAGAATCAACCTTGTTATATGTGATTTCGGGAAAGCACATTGGACTTGCAAAACTCCTACAAGGATATAGGCTGTCTACAGACAATGGACTATCCATCACAACAAAAACTGACGGGAAGAAGTTTATCAAGTTGAAACCGACTGAGACTGTTCTTCAGGTTTTCAGTTCTGACTAAGTCTCTTGTTGATGTCCAATTCTGAGCTCTGAATATTGAATTGAGGATAATGCACAACTAAGAAGAATATTTGATTTGCTGAGGCAACCAATCTGAATTTTTCACATCTTGAATTTTGTAGCTAAGCCGCTCTTGCATTTGTGTGCAGTTGATTCTTGCTTTCGCTTGAATTGAAGAATACTAAATATAGAAAGAAATAGGTTGAGTGGAAACCACTTTCTTACAGTTGACCGTTGCTATTAATATGACACTAGACGATATAATGAACTTATGGCATGCAGAAAGTGTCCATCAGATAGCTGTATAGGGCATGCACCATTTTCATGAAAGCCTTCTTTTTTTAAAAAAAAAAAGAAAAGAAAAGAAAGAAATTGCTGTAGATATTATGTTCATTGAAGTTCATGTAAAGGTAACTGGTAATCTAGTTCCAACATTAAATCTTAGGCGCAGTTAGCTACTTAACTGCACTTGACTGAAATCAAAATTTCCCCGTATGCAGGTCCACTGGCAAACTACTCAAAGAGGTCCAGTAGTAGGAATATTGACAAGTCAGAGGGTACTAATTGCCACTGCTGACCTTGACGTACTATCAAGCAGCTCAACGAAACTTGATCGGGGTCTACCATCAATATCCTTTTATCTAAGTCTAGCATTTACCTTCTCCTACGCAAAATTGTTCTAGCATGCTTATTATCTGTTCTAAATTTCTTTCTATTTTGTTGAGCACTTAACCACTTTATACTATCGTTCAATGTTGTGGGTTGGACCAGCACTTATTTTCTCAAGTGCAACTGCAATAAGTATGCTTGGCTGGGACAACAAAGTTCGATCAATCCTTTCCACTAGCTTCCCTCGTTCAGGTAAGATCCAGTAGTTCCCAATTTCAAGTTGCATTTGTATTTAAAAATGATTGACTTGTATTCTTTGGGATGTTTCCTTTTCTGTTAGCGTGCTATTATTATGTTAGTATTTCTTCCTCCTATTGGTCAGTACTGAGCTAAACCATATGCCCTTTATAACTGCAGTATTACTTGGTGCATTGAACGATCGATTGCTGCTTGTAAACCCGACGGATATAAATCCAAGACAGAAAAAGGGAGTGGAAATAAGGAGCTGTTTAGTTGGGCTTCTTGAACCTCTTCTTATTGGATTTGCTACCATGCAGCAACACTTTGAGCAAAAACTTGATCTTTCGGAGGTGCTGTACCAAATAACCTCAAGGTATCGGGTTTTGCCTTACATATATTTAGTATGCCAGTTAGTTATTCTTCTTGTTCAATTTAGCACAGAGGCAGTGCTTTTGATTTTTAAGGGTTCATTTTCTGTTTTTTTTGTAGAACCTTCCCATTGTTTTTTTATTGGTTGAATCTCCATGTTCTGCTCATGTTGCATTGGTTATAATTCTTCTGTTTCAGGTTTGATAGTTTACGCATCACTCCAAGGTCATTGGACATATTAGCCAGAGGACCCCCTGTTTGTGGAGATCTTGCTGTATCATTATCTCAAGCTGGCCCTCAATTTACCCAAGTGAGCTTAACCTGTGGTCTCGTCAACATCATTATCTCTATTGCTTGTGCTAATGCTTCTTTCCACATTGTTTTAGATCATGCGCTGCAATTATGCAATCAAAGCTCTCAAGTTCGCTACTGCTCTGTCAATTTTGAAAGATGAATTCCTCCGTTCCAGAGATTATCCTCAATGCCCTCCTACTTCCCATTTGTTCCAGCGTTTCCGAGAGTTGGGATATGCATGCATAAAGTACGTTCTGGTATCATAAGGACACTATCTCCACTTTTATGGTTGAATTGCAAAAAATGCAATTTCTAGCAACACTACTTATTCATCAATAATATGCATAAGCTTTATCCATTATATCATTTCAAGTTAATCAAATACTTAAAGTAATTTAAAGGCAGTTCAATATTTTTTTTTTGGCTCATTTTGCAGTAAAATAATTCCTATTACTTTATAAACTTCAGTATGCTGTAAAATTTCAAAGTTTCATAATGAATGGCCAATGTTAACCCGACACTGCCAAAAGAATATTGAGATTCTTGATTGAGAGGAAGATCCGCTGCCCCTATGCGTTTCTGCTGCTGCTAGGACCTTGGGAGGATGATGGTTCATGAGTTTGAGCTGCTGCCCCGCTTCCTCAACGGCATTTCAGATTTTTTCACCTTTAGATACAAATGCTTCATCTCACACTCAAAAGTGCCACCGGTGACCCTCTCAATCATAAGCATAATGTATGTTGCATAGCCACAACTCTGAGAGGACTGTTTGCAATAACTTGATTTCCTCCCATATGAATCAACACTAGAATGGTGTGCCATGAGAGGAGTATCAGACATGCTGCAAGAATGTCGTGTTTGGAAGGAATAGCTGTAGCATCACCCTCTCTAGGAGTGAGGTCTTCCTAAACAACGGTTCAAATATCCATAGAAAGGGAGCAAACCGTAGAGTGACCCTTGCTGCCTTGCATGCTTCTTGATACATGAAACCCATCTGCGTGCTCAGAACAGCCTGTGAGTGAAGCGGGGACGATTGGCATCATATCTCCAAAACCAAGAATCTGGCAAACTGTCATAGCTCACTTCAACCAACGACCCTCTGTCATCCAATGGAATTACTACTCTATCATGCTCTCAACATAAAGTAGCAAAGACTGCGCAATGAAGTTCTCAATG